>CM077193.1:53122519-53300019 GCA_039654625.1 Rhinogobio ventralis | reverse complement strand
TAACGCTCAGAGAACATTCTAGAGTAACGTTCAGAGAACATTTAAGAGTAACGCTCAGAGAACATTCAAGAGTAACGCTCAGAGAACATTCAAGAGTAACGTTCAAAGAACATCCAAGAGTAACGCTCAGAGAACATTCTAGAGTAACGTTCAGAGAACATTTAAGAGTAACGTTCAGAGAACATTTAAGAGTAACGCTCAGAGAACATTCAAGAGTAACGTTCAGAGAACATTCAAGAGTAACGTTCAGAGAACATTCAAGAGTAACGCTCAGAGAACATTCAAAAGAAACGTTCAGAGAACATTCAAGAGTAACGCTCAGAGAACATTCAAAAGTAACGTTCAGAGAACATTCAAGAGTAATGCTCAGAGAACATTCAAGAGTAACATTCAGGGAACATCCAAGAGTAACGCTCAGAGAACATTCAAGAGTAACGCTCAGAGAACATTCAAGAGTAACGCTCAGAGAACATTCAAAAGTAACGTTCAGAGAACATTCAAGAGTAACGCTCAGAGAACATTCAAGAGTAACGCTCAGAGAACATTCAAGAGTAACGCTCAGAGAACATTCAAGAGTAACGCTCAGAGAACATTCAAGAGTAACGCTCAGAGAACATTTAAGAGTAACGCTCAGAGAACATTCAAAAGTAACGCTCAGAGAACATTCAAGAGTAACGTTCTGAGAACATTCAAAAATAACGTTCAGAGAACATTCAAAAGTAACGCTCAGAGAACATTCAAGAGTAACGTTCTGAGAACATTCAAAAATAACGTTCAGAGAACATTCAAGAGTAATGCTCAGAGAACATTCAAGAGTAACACTCAGAGAACATTCAAAAGTAACGCTCAGAGAACATTCAAGAGTAACGTTCTGAGAACATTCAAAAGTAACGTTCAGAGAACATTCAAGAGTAACGGTCAGAGAACATTCAAGAGTAACGCTCAGAAAACATTCAAGAGTAACGCTCAGAGAACATTCAAGAGTAACGCTCAGAGAACATTCAAGAGTAACGCTCAGAAAACATTCAAGAGTAACGTTCTGAGAACATTCAAAAGTAACGTTCAGAGAACATTCAAGAGTAATGCTCAGAGAACATTCAAGAGTAACGCTCAGAGAACATTCAAGAGTAACACTCAGAGAACATTCAAAAGTAACGCTCAGAGAACATTCAAGAGTAACGCTCAGAGAACATTCAAGAGTAACACTCAGAGAACATTCAAGAGTAACGCTCAGAGAACATTCAAGAGTAACACTCAGAGAACATTCAAAAGTAACGCTCAGAGAACATTCAAGAGTAACGCTCAGAGAACATTCAAGAGTAACACTCAGAGAACATTCAAAAGTAACGCTCAGAGAACATTCAAAAATAACGTTCAGAGAACATTCAAAAGTAACGCTCAGAGAACATTCAAGAGTAACGTTCTGAGAACATTCAAAAATAACGTTCAGAGAACATTCAAGAGTAATGCTCAGAGAACATTCAAGAGTAACACTCAGAGAACATTCAAAAGTAACGCTCAGAGAACATTCAAGAGTAACGTTCTGAGAACATTCAAAAGTAACGTTCAGAGAACATTCAAGAGTAACGCTCAGAAAACATTCAAGAGTAACGCTCAGAGAACATTCAAGAGTAACGCTCAGAAAACATTCAAGAGTAACGTTCAGAGAACATTCAAAAGTAACGCTCAGAGAACATTCAAGAGTAACGCTCAGAGAACATTCAAGAGTAACGTTCAGAGAACATTCAAGAGTAACGCTCAGAGAACATTCAAGAGTAACGTTCAAAGAACATCCAAGAGTAACGCTCAGAGAACATTCTAGAGTAACGTTCAGAGAACATTTAAGAGTAACGCTCAGAGAACAATCAAGAGTAACGTTCAGAGAAAATTCTAGAGTAACGTTCAGAGAACATTTAAGAGTAACGCTCAGAGAACATTCAAGAGTAACGTTCAGAGAACATTCAAGAGTAACGTTCAGAGAACATTCAAGAGTAACGCTCAGAGAACATTCAAAAGAAACGTTCAGAGAACATTCAAGAGTAACGCTCAGAGAACATTCAAAAGTAACGTTCAGAGAACATTCAAGAGTAATGCTCAGAGAACATTCAAGAGTAACATTCAGGGAACATCCAAGAGTAACGCTCAGAGAACATTCAAGAGTAACGCTCAGAGAACATTCAAGAGTAACGCTCAGAGAACATTCAAAAGTAACGTTCAGAGAACATTCAAGAGTAACGCTCAGAGAACATTCAAGAGTAACGCTCAGAGAACATTCAAGAGTAACGCTCAGAGAACATTCAAGAGTAACGCTCAGAGAACATTCAAGAGTAACGCTCAGAGAACATTTAAGAATAACGCTCAGAGAACATTCAAAAGTAACGCTCAGAGAACATTCAAGAGTAACGTTCTGAGAACATTCAAAAATAACGTTCAGAGAACATTCAAAAGTAACGCTCAGAGAACATTCAAGAGTAACGTTCTGAGAACATTCAAAAATAACGTTCAGAGAACATTCAAGAGTAATGCTCAGAGAACATTCAAGAGTAACACTCAGAGAACATTCAAAAGTAACGCTCAGAGAACATTCAAGAGTAACGTTCTGAGAACATTCAAAAGTAACGTTCAGAGAACATTCAAGAGTAACGGTCAGAGAACATTCAAGAGTAACGCTCAGAAAACATTCAAGAGTAACGCTCAGAGAACATTCAAGAGTAACGCTCAGAGAACATTCAAGAGTAACGCTCAGAAAACATTCAAGAGTAACGTTCTGAGAACATTCAAAAGTAACGTTCAGAGAACATTCAAGAGTAATGCTCAGAGAACATTCAAGAGTAACGCTCAGAGAACATTCAAGAGTAACACTCAGAGAACATTCAAAAGTAACGCTCAGAGAACATTCAAGAGTAACGCTCAGAGAACATTCAAGAGTAACACTCAGAGAACATTCAAGAGTAACGCTCAGAGAACATTCAAGAGTAACACTCAGAGAACATTCAAAAGTAACGCTCAGAGAACATTCAAGAGTAACGCTCAGAGAACATTCAAGAGTAACACTCAGAGAACATTCAAAAGTAACGCTCAGAGAACATTCAAAAATAACGTTCAGAGAACATTCAAAAGTAACGCTCAGAGAACATTCAAGAGTAACGTTCTGAGAACATTCAAAAATAACGTTCAGAGAACATTCAAGAGTAATGCTCAGAGAACATTCAAGAGTAACACTCAGAGAACATTCAAAAGTAACGCTCAGAGAACATTCAAGAGTAACGTTCTGAGAACATTCAAAAGTAACGTTCAGAGAACATTCAAGAGTAACGCTCAGAAAACATTCAAGAGTAACGCTCAGAGAACATTCAAGAGTAACGCTCAGAAAACATTCAAGAGTAACGTTCAGAGAACATTCAAAAGTAACGCTCAGAGAACATTCAAGAGTAACGCTCAGAGAACATTCAAGAGACGTTCCCCTAATGTTTGAAGAATGATACAATGGATTGTTTCTTTAATGTTCACACAACCAAGACATTGAAAAAACTGGACGTTTTGAATGTTCAAGAAAATTCCTAAATAACATTTTTATTAGTTTAATGGAAACAGTAGCAGAACTCAAACGTGTTTGTCAGCTGAGATATGGAGTGTGTGACTGATTGTGTGTGTGTCCGAAGGAGTGTGTGACTCCGAACAGCAGGAATGATTGACAGCTGATACCTGTCCGAACACGCTGCTCAGCAGGTTGGTGTACACCTTGTTAATGGCATCCTCGCTTGATTTCTTGCCTTTCTTCTTTATGATGGCTTCGATGGACAGCGTCTTGCGGAGGGCTGGTTTGGAGGCGGAGCCGTCAGCTGATTGGCTGGATTGTCAGAAGGAGAAAATGCAGATGTGTGAGAAACTCAGTAACTGAAAATGGAAGTCACTATTTCATGCAACACTGGCTAAAAACAATATATACAGGTGCTGGTCATATAATTAGAATATCATCAAAAAGTTGATTTATTTCACTAATTCCATTCAAAACGTGAAACTTGTATATTATATTCATTCATTACACACAGACTGATATATTTCAAATGTTTATTTCTTTTAATTTTGATGATTATAACTGACAACTAAGGAAATTGTGAAAAGGTTCAATATTGAAGACACCTGGTGCCACAGTCTAATCAGCTAATTAACTCAAAACACCTGCAAAGGCCTTTAAATGGTCTCTCAGTCTAGTTCTGTAGGCTACACAATCATGGGGAAGACTGCTGACTTGACAGTTGTCCAAAAGATGACCATTGACACCTTGCACAAGGAGGGCAAGACACAAAAGGTCATTGCAACAGAGGCTGGCTGTTCACATAGCTCTGTGTCCAAGCACATTAATAGAGAGGCGAAGGGAAGGAAAAGATGTGGTAGAAAAAAGTGTACAAGCAATAGGGATAACCGCACCCTGGAGAGGATTATGGGGGAGACAAAACCCATTCAAAAATGTGGGGGAGATTCACAAAGAGTGGACTGCAGCTGGAGTCAGTGCTTCAAGAACCACTACACACAGACGTATGCAAGACATGGGTTTCAGCTGTCGCATTCCTTGTGTCAAGCCACTCTTGAACAACAGACAGCGTCAGAAGCATCTCGCCTGGGCTAAAGACAAAAAGGACTGGACTGCTGCTGAGTGGTCCAAAGTTATGTTCTCTGATGAAAGTAAATTTTGCATTTCATTTGGAAATCAGGGTCCCAGAGTCTGGAGGAAGAGAGGAGAGGCACACAATCCACGTTGCTTGAGGTCCAGTGTAAAGTTTCCACAGTCAGTGATGGTTTGGGGTGCCATGTCATCTGCTGGTGTTGGTCCACTGTGTTTTCTGAGGTCCAAGGACAACGCAGCCGTATACCAGGAAGTTTTAGAGCACTTCATGCTTCCTGCTGCTGATCAACTTTATGGAGATGCAGATTTCATTTTCCAACAGGACTTGGCACCTGCACATTTGGGCTCTCATAACACCTGAGCAGTGCCACAGACTGATCGACTCCATGCCACGCCGCATTGCTAAGTAATTCAGGCAAAAGGAGCCCCGACTCAGTATTGAGTGCTGTACATGCTCATACTTTTCATGTTCATACTTTTCAGTTGGCCAAGATTTCTAAAAATCCTTTCTTTGTATTGGTCTTAAGTAATATTCTAATTTTCTGAGATACTGAATTTGGGATTTTCCTTAGTTGTCAGTTATAATCATCAAAAAGAAGAATAAAAAGAAATAAACATTTGAAATATATCAGTCTGTGTGTAATGAATGAATATAATATACAAGTTTCACTTTTTGAATGGAATTAGTGAAATAAATCAACTTTTTGATGATATTCTAATTATATGACCAGCACCTGTATATCTTTTTTGTGGTTCAGTTCATTCCAAATATCAGTGCACATCCGTACCTGTCTGTAGATGGCGCTCTCTCTGCATTCTGTGCCATCCTGTGTCTGTTAATGAGAGAGTCTTTATAACAGGGAACATTCTCAGGACGTTCTGCCAAGCAACGCTCCAGTAACGATAATAGAACGCTCTCCAAACGTTCACACATCGCTCATGGGACATTTTAGGTTTATCTAATGTTATTTAACCGTTACTACCCATAATGTCTGCAAAAACTTGATCATTCTGAGAACATTCAGAAATATAGTTTTCATAAAAAGAGAGCATGTTTCTGGGTGAATATGACGTTTATGCCGATTCACAGTCACTGTAAAACATGCAATGAATAACTCACACACACACACACAATGTATTTCAATCAAGAGTGTTTCACTAAATTACTCCTGTCCTTTTGTCTCTGAAAATGAACCATCAGTGTGTCGGTAGCAGGAAACACTTTTTTATTGCCTTTTACTCCTATACATTTTTGTCATATCAACTTCAAATTTGGAGCACAACTTGGTTAGATGTATGGCTTTGCTTTTATAGCAGTTTAGACTCCAAATTTTGTAGCCTATAAGTGTGACCCTGGAGCTCAACACCAGTCCTGATCTCACGGGTGTATCTGTGGTAATAGCCAACAATGCATTGTGTGGGTCAAAATTATCCATTTTATGCCAAAAATCATTAGGATATTAAGATCATGTTCCAGGAAGATATTTAGTAAATTTCCTACCATAAATATATCAGAAATATATTATTATTAGTAATATGCATTGCTAAGGACTTCATTTGGACAACTTAAAAATATATTTTCTCTCAGATTTTCATATTTTCAGTTCTACACGCCTTGGGTCTGCACTCATGAAGAGCAAGCGTTCAGATCATGTGTATGGAAGCACGCGGTTGACTCTTACCGTGAGGCGTGAGCAGACGCAAGCTCCTCCAGCTGAACTCCTTCTCTCTCTGCGTCAGAATTTCTTAAAGGTGATTAAATGGCTGAACGTGCCCAGATTAAGACAGGAAACATGAGGGAGTGGCCAAAAGAACCAGAACCTTCTCATGCAAGGGCAACCTCTTCTTATGGAAGAGAGAGAAACGCATATTTATTCATTGTGATTCAATATTTGTTGCCATGTGACCACAAAACCAGTAATAAGGGTCAATTTTTTGAAATTGAGATTCATACATCATCTGAAAGCTGAATAAATAATCTTTCAATGGTTTGTTAGGACAATATTTGAAAAATCTAAATATTGAGAAAATCACCTTAAAGTTGTCCAAATGAAGTCCTTAGCAATGCATATTACTACTAATAATACATTTTTGATATATTTATGGTAGGAAATTTACCAAATATCTTCCTGGAACATGATCTTAATATCCTAATGATTTTTGGCATAAAATAAAAATGAAAAACCTGAAAACTATGATTTGCAGTTTTATAATTAGAAAAGAAAACAGAATTACAGTGAAAATGAAGCATTACTCATGATTAAGATGTCAGAAATCAGACCAGACTCAAAAACAAGACATGAACAGTCTTAAAGAGAAAATATAATGACTAACTATAGTCTTAGCCGGATCATGACGTCTGTTTTATTGAGGGATCACGATATTTTCAGAAAGTGAAAGTAAACAGGAGGAAAGACAGGAGTTGGTTTGATAGATTCTGATTTCCTCTAAGATTGTGTTGAAATCCATCTAAACCGCCCAGATTACTGTGATTTAACAGACGAGTCTTTGTCTCCGGTGAGTTTCCTCATTATCATTGCCTGTCTCAATATTCGTGTGTTTCTGGAAAAATCTCCCAGAGTCTGTGTGTGTTTTCTCAGGAATGATGTCGATTATCATCGCTTTACTGCTGAATCTCCTCACAGAGACTTCTGGTAAGAACAGGTTTGGATTTAGTTGGCTTAAATATTCCACACATACTGTTATAGATCAACAAATGTTCATATTTATGGAGTAGTGCGTATCTGTGAACACCTATTGGATATCATGGCCGTGGGTTACACATATGGAAGTGTTACCCAGACCGCACCTTGAATTTGTTGTCCAATATTAGACTTAACAATAGACTTCATCAATATGCTGAATAACAACTTTTTAAATTCAGTTTGGACGGCAATTTCTTCCAGTGCTAATTGGGAGGAAATATGACAAATGAAATTGGTTTAACGTATAGGCCAACATGTTTAACGTTCAATTTACATCAGATCATATTGACATCACATTGGCGTCAATGATTAGTGTTACATTTATGACATAATATGAATTGAATAAATGAAAACATTTTTTTTTTGCCCATTAAAATGATGATTCACATATGTTAGTGAAACATAACCAAAAAGTAATTTTACAGGTAATGTTTTTTTTTTTTTTTTTTTACAGATTTTTCATGTTTTGTTATTATATAATTTAAATACTATAATACAAATTTCCACTATTAAATTTACTGCGAGTTGCTTGTTGTCAGGACACAGACGGAAGCAGAGGATGAGGTAAACTTAGTGGTGTTTATTTAAACAGAGACACGAACACAGGTTTAGGGAAATGCAGGTAAAGATGAGAAGTAGCTCTTCAGACAGTCACTTAGCTGAGGACATCAGAGTTCGTAGAGCACAGGGAATTGGAGACACGAGGAACGAGAAACTGGAGACGAGGAAGGCGTTGGAGGAAGATGATGGGATCTCAGATGAGTAGCAGGTAAGGAGTCTAGGTATGTGTAACGAGACCAGACACTGACGTGCAGGGAGAGTGTGTTTATAAAGTGTCTGTGATGATGGGGTGCAGGTGATCAGTACTCCGGGGATTGTGAACGAGTGGGCGGAGCGTGGAGATCTGGTGACAATGCATGCCTGTTGGTGGATGTTGGCTGTGACTCTATGACAGTACCCTCTCCTCCACGGGTGGCTCCTGGCGACCGGATCGTGCAACGACGAAGGGGTCTACCTCGACCTCGAAGAGCAGGGCGGTCTGGATGTTCGGCATGGAATTGGGTGAGGGTTCGAGGATGTCGTTACGGTGGACCCAGGAGAGTTCTTCTGGGCCGTAATCCTCCCAGTCCACGAGGTATTCGATATGGGCACCCCGTCATTGGGAGTCCAGGATCGCCCGCACCCGGTAGATGGCTTCCTCTTCGATGACGTCGGGAGGAGGAGGTATCGCATCATCACCAGGATCTGTGGAGGGAGAAGACATGGGTTTAGTTTGGGGTAGCCCAGGATGCACTGGAACGGGGTGAGCCCAGTGGTGGCCTGCCGGAGGGAATTTTATGCATACTCAGCCCAGGGGAGGTCCTGGCTCCAGCTGTCCTGGTTCTGGTGGCAATAGGACCTCAGGTATCTCCCAATCTCCTGGATCTTCTGCTCAGTTTGGCCATTGGTCTGAGGGTGGTATCCAGACCGACACTCCTTGGAGCTTAACCCTTAATCACTCCTCAAAAAAGATAATGTTTTTGGTCTTGGGGGTCAGATAGACCCCAAACTTTTAAAGAGCGATTGCATAAGGAAATATACATTTTTTACATGGCAAACTATATATAATTTTTTTCTTATTTACTTCTCAACTATACATTTACGCAGTTTTTTTGTGTGGATATTTGGTAGTTTTTTACCTATTTACTGCACTTATCTATGCCATAAATTGGCTTATGAAAAATTCTTTTTTTTATGAAAAAATCACTTAAATGATGATCTTAATTAAATCTAAATTGTTTTTGGACATTGCTCTATGTGTTAGGGATAGAAAACTGCCATCTGCAGGTTTGTGGAAAAAGTCCAGGAATTATAGTTAAAGAGAGAGGGAGCAATGCCCACATTATCCACTAGAGGTCCATAGGGACTCATTTCATTTTCACTTCATTTTTCTTGATGCTTCAACTTCTTACAACTTTATGATATATATTTTGTGAATATATATTTAAACATTCTAAAATACATTCAAAATCTTTATTTTTGTATTAATTTTTGTTGTTGTCTGATATATTTTGAATTATTTGCTTTTGCAAATTATTATACATACATTTGCTGAAATGTTACAAGTCACCACTAAAACACATGACTGTAATCACATACTATTTATTTCAGAAAATTATTTATCACAAATGATTATTTTGTTTAGAACAAGAGATGAATTTTAAAAGTAAATTAGACCGACACAATACAAAACAAAACAACAGCACTAAAAAAACAGTAATGAACAGGAGTGAAGAGTTCACAGAACAATACAACTTTCATCTTTTTTTTATCTGCCATTTTCCCTCTCTTTCTGTGTGTATGTGTGTGTACGTCTGTGTGCGTGCGTGTGTGTGGTGTGTTATGTCTACCCCTTCACACAGTTGTGCATTTATGTCTGATTTTATTTGCCAAAATCTAAAAAATGCCCCAGACACCTGTGTGTGTGTGTGTGTGTGTGCCTATGTGTGTGTCTGTATGTGTGTGTGTGTACCTGTGTGTGTGAGTGTGTGTGTGCCCGTGTGTGTGGTGTGTTATGTCTACCCCTTTACACTGTTGTGCATTTATGTCTGATTTTATTTGCCAAAATTAAAAAAATGCCCAAGACATGTGTGTGTGTATGTGTGTGTGTGTGTGTGAACATGCTTGTTCCATGTTGCATTTGTGCTCTAGTATTAGTCCTTCATTTATGTATGGACATTTTTCAGATTTATGCCAGTTTTGTTGATTTTATTTGCCAATTTCTATAAAAATGCTCTCTGTTGCAGTCACACACATTTGTGTGTTTGTGTGTGTGTGTGTGTGTGTGTGAGTTAGAAAGTTTGTTCCACTTTGTGTTCATGCTCTAGGACCAGACCTTGATATAAATGTAGAAATGTTCTGATTTATACTGGATTTATTATTTATTTTTGGACAAACAAAATGAAAGAAAAAAAACCCTCATTTTTTACATTTTCCCATTCATTTTCAATGTGGGGTCAGCTGGACCCCAAGGACTGTTAAAGAAGAAGGCTTGCCATACGATATCCTCAAGAATCCCAAAGTTCAAAACACATTCTGGAATAGGGCTTCGGCGGCTTCGAATGCAGTAGGTAGGACTCTGAGGGGTATAAGCTTACAAGCCTTGGAGAATCAATCCACAATGACTAGTACACAGGTGAAGTTGTTGGAGGGTGGTAAGTCAGTCATAAAGTAGATGCCCAGATTTGTCCACGGACGGCGAGGGATAGGTAGAAGGAGCAGTTTACCTTCGGGGAGCTTCCTAGGAGTGTTGGCAATGGCACAAACTGAACATCCTCTGATGTAACGGGAGACATCCTGAGGCATGAAGGGTCACCAGTATTGTTTCCGCAGGAGCAAGAGTGTACGTACGCTGCCTGGGTGTCCAGAGCCCGGAGATGTGTGAGCTAAGTCCATGAGGGGCTGACGGTGGGCCGGTGGAACAGAGAAGCCCCTCAGGACCTCCCGACGGAGCAGGTTTGGAGCGGTTGGCTTGGACGAGGCGTTGGTTGATGGACCATTGGATGGGACTAACGATCATGTGGCTGGAGAGAGGACAGGTTCAAGCCTCTGTCCTTCTTGGCCACGAAGAAGCTTGAAGCAACAGATGTCGATGGATGAATGAAACATTGTTTTAGTGCCTCTTGCACATACTCCTCCATGGCCTTCTGTTCCGGGATGGACAGGGGGTAGACCCTACCCTTGGGTAGAGTAGCCCCAGGCAGCAGGTCAATGGCGCAGTCCCATGGCCTGTGTGGTGGTAGCTGCGTTGCCAGCTGCTTGCTGAACACATCCTGGAACGCCCAGTAGTTAGGAGGAATCTCGATGTGGTGACTGGTTTCAGGACTTTCGATGGAAGTGGAGAGGAGAGGAAGGACCTCGGAGTCGGGAGAAGAGGGACGGAGACTCTCCGAGGATTTCTTGATAGTAGACATACAGTTTAGTAAACATTCATCACTCCATTGGAGGATCTCACCCGTACTCTATCGGATGTTAGGCTGGTGCTGTGTGAGCCAGGGGCGTCCCAGGATGATGTCCACGGTGGAGCCCTCCAGCACCATGGACGTGATGTCCTCCGTGTGCAAGCAGCCTATGCGGAGCGTCAGTGTGGGGGAGTAATGCCGGATGTGACCACGGCCCAGCGGTTTTCCTTGTATGGTATGTATACGGAGATCCCGTTGGCAGCGTTTTCGACGAACGTAAAATTTTTGGAGAGTTTGGAGGCTGATGAAGTTCCCTGCGGAGCCGGAATCGATAAGAGCTTCAGCTGAAATGCAAACATGAGAATTAATGAGATGCACCGTAGTTCTGCTGAGTGATGCTATATACGGGCCAGAAGTTGGATGGTACTCACCGCTGGCCGTGGTGGCCGGATGGGACAGATGGCGATGACGTGATCCTCTCCCCGACAATACAGACAGAGACGATGTAGAAGTCTTCTTTGACGCTCCACACGATTCAGGCGATTGAAGTCCTGCATGGGTTCAGGTGCTGGAAGGCCGACAGATGGTGTGGCGGGCAGAGGATTGACTGTGGGTTGGTGAAGAGTGCATGCAGAATAGCGCTGATCCACTCGGATAGTTTTCTGGATCAGGCCTTCTAGCCCCATTTTATCATCGTACACAACCATCAACTGTTTCACATGAGGATTAAGACCTTGTCAAAAGGCTGTTATCAGCTCGGATTCATTCCAGCCACTAGCGGCCGCTGGGGTACGAAATCGGAGGGCATACATACTCACGGTCTCTTCACCAAGCAATAATATAATTTTTCATACGACCATTAACGTCAGAATGCCAACTAGCCTATAATTTTTCTAAAACTTAAAAGGATTAGTTCACTTCAAAATGAAAATGTCCTGATAGTTTCCTCACCCTCATCTCATCCAAGATGTTCATGTCTTTCTTTCTTCAGTGGAAAAAAAAAAAAACGTTTTTTGAGGAAAACATTCCAGGATTTTTCTCCACATAATGGACTTCAATGGCAACCAACAGTTAAAGGTCCAAATCAATGCAGTTTCAGAGGATTAAAGGGATAGTTCACCCAAAAATGAAAATTATATCATCATTTACTCGCCCTCATGTCATTCCAAACCCTGTAAGACTTAAATTAATTCATATGGATTAGGTTTATGATCTCTTCATGAACATGAACTAGTTGCGTAGCTGTCTGTGGAGGGACAAAGAGCTCTCCGATTTCATCAATAGGATGTTCATTTGTGTTCCGAAGATGAATGTACGTCTTACAGGTTTGGAACAACATGGGGGTGAGTAATTAATGACAGAATTTTCATTTTTGGGTGACCCAACCCTTTAAAGATTAACGCATATTTCATTGGGTGTGTCTTTCTGTCTCTCAGTGTCGTTCAGTGTTGTGGTTCCTCGTGATCAGGTAGTGGCTCATGTGGGGTCCACAGTCACTCTGCCCTGCTGGATCTCTCCTCCGGAGAATGCTGAAGCTCTGGAGATCCGCTGGTACCGTCATGACCAGTTCAGCAACCCTGTTCTCTTCTATCAGCATGGGAAGATCCAGGACGTGCAAGAGGAATCATTCAGGAACCGAAGCTCACTGACTCGGTGCTCAGGACAGTCTGGTGGACTGAAGGATGGAGACGTCTCTGTACGGCTGGAGAAACTCAGGATTCAGGATAAAGGTTTATTTCACTGTTATGTGAGTGGAGAAACTACATATGGCAGTCAAGAGATGGTTCTCACAGTCACTGGTGAGTCCAGTATTACAATACATTATGTTTTTATGGATTTAGAGCTCATTAAAGGGATAGTTCAGCTATTTTGTTGCATGAGTAGGCTTTTCTTCAGATTTCTACTACTCTAACTCTGGAACAAATGGAATATCAAACCCATTTTTTTGCAGCAGAATGCTGCCATAATTTTCCAAAGATATGGTTAAGCCAGCAATCAGGGAACGTTCTCATAACTTTGGCTAACGTTCTGGCAAGGTTCTCTCAAAGTTATGAACAAACATTCTTCTAGTATTGTTAATAGAATGTTTGTCGAATCACGTTTGTCGAATCATACCACCACATCTGTCCCTAACTTTACCCTTAAACTTACTCATACCACCACACCTGTCCCTAACTTTACCCTTAAACTGACCCATACCACCAGACCTGTCCCTAACGTTACCCTTAAACTGACCCACACCACCACACCTGTCCCTAACTTTACCCTTAAACTTACCCACCACACCACACCTGTCCCTAACCCTACCCTTAAACGTACCCATACCACCACACCTGTCCCTAACTTTACCCTTAAACTGACCCATACCACCAGACCTGTCCCTAACTTTACCCTTAAACTTATCTATACCACCACACCTGTCCCTAACTTTACCCTTAAATTTACCCATACCACCACACCTGTCCCTAACTTTACCCTTAAACTTACCCATACCAGCACACCTGTCCCTAACTTTACCTTTAAACTTACCCATACCACCACACCTGTCCCTAACCCTACCCTTAAACTTACCCATACCACCACACCTGTCCCTAACTTTACCCTTAAACTTACCCATACCACCACATCTGTCCCTAACTTTACCTTTAAACTTACCCATACCACCACACCTGTCCCTAACCTTACCCTTAAACTGACCCATACCACCAGACCTGTCCATAACTTTACCCTTAAACTTACCCATACCACCACACCTGTCCCTAACTTTACCCTTAAACTTACCCATACCAGCACACCTCTCCCTAACTTTACCTTTAAACTTACCCATACCACCACACCTGTCCCTAACCCTACCCTTAAACTTACCCATACCACCACACCTGTCCCTAACTTTACCCTTAAACTTACCCATACCAGCACACCTGTCCCTAACTTTACCTTTAAACTTACCCATACCACCACACCTGTCCCTAACCCTACCCTTAAACTTACCCATACCACCACACCTGTCCCTAACTTTACCCTTAAACTTACCCATACCACCACACCTGTCCCTAACTTTACCCTTAAACTTACCCATACCACCACACCTGTCCCTAACTTTACCCTTAAACTGACCCATACCACCAGACCTTTCCCTAACTTTACCCTTAAACTTACCCATACCACCACACCTGTCCCTAACTTTACCCTTAAACTTACCCATACCACCACACCTGTCCCTAACCCTACCCTTAAACTTACCCATACCACCACACCTGTGCCTAACTTTACCCTTAAAATTACCCATACCACCACACCTGTCCCTAACTTTACCCTTAAACGTACTCATACCACCACACCTGTCCCTAACTTTACCCTTAAACTTACCCATACCACCACACCTGTCCCTAACTTTAACCTTAAACTTACCCATACCAGCACACCTGTCCCTAACTTTACCTTTAAACTTACCCATACCACCACAGCTGTCCCTAACCCTACCCTTAAACTTACCCATACCACCACACCTGTGCCTAACTTTACCCTTAAACTTACCCATACCACCACACCTGTCCCTAACTTTACCCTTAAACATACTCATACCACCACACCTGTCCCTAACTTTACCCTTAAACTTACCCATACCACCACACCTGTCCCTAACTTTAACCTTAAACTTACCCATACCAGCACACCTGTCCCTAACTTTACCTTTAAACTTACCCATACCACCACACCTGTCCCTAACCCTACCCTTAAACTTACCCATACCACCACACCTGTCCCTAACTTTACCCTTAAACTTACCCATACCACCACAACTGTCCCTAACTTTACCTTTAAACTTACTCATACCACCACACCTGTCCCTAACCCTACCCTTAAACTTACCCATACCACCACACCACACCTGTCCCTAACCCTACCCTTAAACGTACCCATACCACCACACCTGTCCCTAACTTTACCCTTAAACTGACCCATACCACCAGACCTGTCCCTAACTTTACCTTTAAACTTATCTATACCACCACACCTGTCCCTAACTTTACCCTTAAACTGACCCATACCACCAGACCTGTCCCTAACTTTACCCTTAAACTTACCCATACCACCACACCTGTCCCTAACTTTACCCTTAAACTTACCCATACCACAACACCTGTCCCTGACTTTACCTCTAAACTTACCCATACCACCACACCTGTCCCTAACCCTACCCTTAAACTTACCCATACCACCACACCTGTGCCTAACTTTACCCTTAAACTTACCCATACCACCACACCTGTCCCTAACTTTACCCTTAAATGTACTCATACCACCACACCTGTCCCTAACCCTACCCTAAAACTTACCCATACCACCACACCTGTCCCTAACTTTACCCTTAAACTGACCCATACCACCAGACCTGTCCCTAACTTTACCCTTAAACTTACCCATACCACCACACCTGTCCCTAACTTTACCTTTAAACTTACCCATACCACCACACCTGTCCCTAACCCTACCCTTAAACTTACCCATACCACCACACCTGTCCCTAACTTTACCCTTAAACTTACCCATACCACCACACCTGTCCCTAACTTAACCCTTAAACTTACCCATACCACCACACCTGTCCCTAACCCTACCCTTAAACTTACCCATACCACCACACCTGTCCCTAACTTTACCCTTAAACTGACCCATACCACCAGACCTTTCCCTAACTTTACCCTTAAACTTACCCATACCACCACACCTGTCCCTAACTTTACCCTTAAACTTACCCATACCACCACACCTGTCCCTAACCCTACCCTTAAACTTACCCATACCACCACACCTGTGCCTAACTTTACCCTTAAACTTACCCATACCACCACACCTGTCCCTAACTTTACCCTTAAACGTACTCATACCACCACACCTGTCCCTAACTTTACCCTTAAACTTACCCATACAACCACACCTGTCCCTAACTTTAACCTTAAACTTACCCATACCAGCACACCTGTCCCTAACTTTACCTTTAAACTTACCCATACCACCACACCTGTCCCTAACCCTACCCTTAAACTTACCCATACCACCACACCTGTCCCTAACTTTACCCTTAAACTTACCCATACCACCACAACTGTCCCGAACTTTACCTTTAAACTTACTCATACCACCACACCTGTCCCTAACCCTACCCTTAAACTTACCCATACCACCACACCACACCTGTCCCTAACCCTACCCTTAAACGTACCCATACCACCACACCTGTCCCTAACTTTACCCTTAAACTGACCCATACCACCAGACCTGTCCCTAACTTTACCCTTAAACTTATCTATACCACCACACCTGTCCCTAACTTTACCCTTAAACTGACCCATACCACCAGACCTGTCCCTAACTTTACCCTTAAACTTACCCATACCACCACACCTGTCCCTAACTTTACCCTTAAACTTACCCATACCACCACACCTGTCCCTAACTTTACCCTTAAACTGACCCATACCACCAGACCTGTCCCTAACTTTACCCTTAAACTGACCCATACCACCACACCTGTCCCTAACTTTACCCTTAAACTTACCCATACCACCACACCTGTCCCTAACCCTACCCTTAAACTTACCCATACCACCACACCACACCTGTCCCTAACCCTACCCTTAAACGTACCCATACCACCACACCTGTCCCTAACTTTACCCTTAAACTGACCCATACCACCAGACCTGTCCCTAACTTTACCCTTAAACTTATCTATACCACCACACCTGTCCCTAACTTTACCCTTAAACTGACCCATACCACCAGACCTGTCCCTAACTTTACCCTTAAACTTACCCATACCACCACACCTGTCCCTAACTTTACCCTTAAACTTACCCATACCACCACACCTGTCCCTGACTTTACCTCTAAACGTACTCATACCACCACACCTGTCCCTAACCCTACCCTTAAACTTACCCATACCACCACACCTGTCCCTAACTTTACCCTTAAACTGACCCATACCACCAGACCTGTCCCTAACTTTACCCTTAAACTTACCCATACCACCACACCTGTCCCTAACTTTACCCTTAAACTTACCCATACCACCACACCTGTCCCTAACTTTACCCTTAAGCTTACCCATACCACCACACCTGCCCACCACATCTGCCCAGCTCCGATGAATCTCGAATAATCCTGGTGTGTTTGTGTTTTCCGCTGTCTCGCTAGCGTTGCTGAAAAAGATGAGACGTATACAGTGACGTAAGACCTGGCTCTGTGCTGGCTCTCTAGCCCGTGGAAAGGCAAACCGGTTCTTAGAACCAACTCCGAACCAGCAGTAGCACTAGCTCTGAACTAGCACCCGGTTCATACTGGTGGAAAAGGGGTACAAGTGTGCATTGCTTGCAGAACAAATAAATTATGCAGCTTAGCTATTTTACTATTTAGATTTTATTGTCCCACCATTGTTGCGGTTCATATGATTAGTGTTGATGTCTAAGTTGTAAAAGATGTCCACACAGATCTCTTCATCTTTTCTTCACAATGGCTGGATCTGTTTTTTATACATTAATGCTCCAACTTCATAATTGTTCAATTTAAGCCCATCATGAAACTACAGAGAAATCAGTTGTTTAAACCACTTTAATGCATTCATTTTACTACCATTAAGCAGAAATAGGCTTTCTTTATCAATGCAGTAATGTTCGCTGAAAACACTAATGCAATTGTTGAAAGAGAAATTAACAAAAGTCAAGGGTCAAGTGCCCAACTAAAGCAAATACTGATCTCCATAATGGCGACTTCAAATGAAACATTCAATAAAACATCAATATATAAATCTCTGTTAATTCTCAAATAAGAACTTTTGTAGATATATGACAGAAATACAGTCAAACTTTAGTCCATTAATTATCTAATTAACTGCAGTTACTTCAGAGTTACTTTTACACGCTGTAGATTGGACCCATATAGACAATGAGCAGTGTTTATTTAACACTGAGGATTTTGCTATGAAGATTGAGTCGTTAATACAAATAAGTCTTAAGAATGTTTCAGGAAAATCATACTAATCTTTAATTTTAAAGTTACCATAACCAATACAGAATGTTTGGAAAACGTTCATAGAATGAAAATGTGTTAGCTTTAAAGCAGCCTCCATTGGACCACTAGAGATGCATTTACCCAAAGAAATAAAAAATATACCTGCACAGTGTTTGTAGAACATCTGTCTCTTCTCTTCCAGCTTTAGGATCCGCTCCTGTCCTGTTTCCACAGCCTCTGGTTGATGGACGTATAAACATCAGCTGTAGATCCAGCGGCTGGTACCCAGAGCCGGACGTCACCTGGATGTCAGATGAGCAAGTGGTTCTCTTTCCTGGAGGAACGTCTCGCAGTAGTGGAGCAGATGAGATGTTCTCTGTCCACAGCTGGACAGCCGTCTCTCACTCGGACGCTCAACTGGTCTCATGTTCAATGTCTCTCAGAACTGGAGAGTTTAGAGAAGGAAGATTAAACATACAAGCCATCATCTCGTCAGGTCAGGGAACATCTTAGAAGATTTGTAGATATCCGAACAAAGGCTACGTTCACGCTGTCAATTTTTGGGATTGACAACCGCAAATGTCCCGTTCACACCTCGCAGATTTTCCGAGAATGTGGTTGTCACTCCTGTAAATAACTGAACTGTGTGTGAACATTACCTCTAATACAGGACTGACAACCATATTCTGCTACTGTGTGAACATGGCCAAAGTGATCAAGTTTGCTTGAACACCAGTTGCATATTTAATTGACATCTAATATATAATTTATAATCTATGAATTTATTTATAGTAAATGAACAGTTGAATGAACTACCCCCTGCTACATTTGGTTCTCAATCCTGTTTCAGAAGAAAAATGGATTGCAAATTACCTTTTTATCTTTACAAAGCATTACGAACTGCTCAGAGACTTGTAATTCATATAACAAGCCAAGGGTCAAACACACAGGCAAACAATCCAATGGAGCAACAGGGCAGAAAACACAGGCAAAAGGGTAATCTAGAATATGGGCAGAGAATCAAAAAACCAAGACAGGGAACCAGGATAACACTTGCTCTGCTTGCTTAATAAATAAACTGCAGCTGGTCCAAAACGCAGCAGCTTGAGTTCTTACTAGAACCAGGAACTATGACCTTATTAGCCCGGTTCTGTCAACACTGCACTGGCTCCCTATTAAACATCGCATACATTTTAAAATCTTGCTAATTACTTACAAATCACTAAATGATTTAGCTCCCCAGTACTTGAGCGAACTCTTAACGCATTATACTCCATCACGTCTATTGTGGTCTCAAAACTCTGGCCAGTTGATAATACCTAGAATATCAAAATCAACTGCAGGCGGTCGATTCTTTTCCTATTTAGCACCTAAACTCTGGAACAGCCTTCCTAGCATTGTTCGGAAAGCAGACACACTCTGTCAGTTTAAATCTAGACTAAAAACACATCTCTTTACTATGGCATACACATAGAACATTATCAGTTCATATTATTCAAATCAATTAAATTACATCGTTACATCATAAGAAGAATGGCATCTACACTAATGTTAGTCTCTCTGTTTATCCCGAGGTTTACTGCAGTCAGCCGGATCCGGGCCGTATCAAGATCATATGGTGGACTTCAGGGATGAGTTGGTCATGTCTGGGCGCAGGTGGCATCTGATCTGGATAGGGCCCGGATCCGGCTGACTGCAGTAAACCTTGGGATAAACAGAGAGACTAACATTAGCGTAGATGCCATTCTTCTTTTGATGTAACAAGTACATCAGGTGTTATGGGAAGTGTTCCCGGTTCCAGCTGACCTAGTTAATGGGACCAGAGTGAGCGGATTGGTTTCTACAGCTGCTTCTGGTCCGATATCTTCCTCTGCCGAACCGGCCGCTGCTAACTCAACCGATGTAACCTCTTTCACCTAAATTTGACATGAATCACCCGTCTGTTCATCTTACCTCATAATCAAGATCCCCAACTCGCTGTGTGACCACAAAAGGTTCTTGCTACTTCACAAGTAACTTAGAGCTAGATGTTGGAAGTAATACAAGCACTTTATCACTTGGTGCAAATTGACGCTCTCACGTACCTCTGTTGTACCTGTCCTGGGCCTGGAGCAAATTCTCCATCGAGAGTCGTCCTAGCATGTGGAGTTTTGTTATGAGGGCCATGACATACTGAATTTCACTACAGCTAATGATGCTCTAATGGTACCAAGCATCCCACAGGGCTGACGACTGTACAGAACCTTAAATAGGGAAAACCCAGTGGAACCTTGTGGAGGCTTGTGGAACCTATCGCACCGCGAACAACAGGGGCTCGAGCCATTTTGGGGATTCCTACTCAGGAGACAATGCAAAACACAGCATCTGCCACACGTCTGTTGATGGTGCGGACCCTGTCGTAGGCATTTTTAAACACTTCATCACAAGACTGCTCAAGAGTAAAGTCATCTAGCTCAGACGGCAATAGCTCCGGCCTCGTTTTCTTTTCCAGTCTGTGAGGGTCCCGGAACAGCGTCCGCAGCCTGAGCCACCTCTTGTCCCATCCCTAGTCCTGTCCCCCAAGAGGCATCCGCACACAAAATACCCAATAACTGTAAATGCTGGCCAATCTTTTCCCAAAATCATGGGAATTAACCGCCACCATAATTCTATGAATTTTTCCCCGAAATTGAATATTGACAGGCACTAGCGGGTTGTCCACCTCATCCCCGTGCACACACCTCATTTTAACCTTGCGGATCATATTCAATGCCCCTTGCTGCATCAGGCTTTGATGAATGGAGGATTGGTTACAGCCTGAATTCACCAAATTCCCGCATCTCCAGCGGCAGAAGGATGGCCAAGAGATTGGTGGAGAGAGGAGAAAGGTGGAGAGGAAACGGCAGCTCCAGGGCTATCCGCCACGCTCCTTCTTGTCGCCCGATCTAGCCCCCTGGAAAAAACGTCCCCGCTATGGGGTTCAAGGGGGCACGTTACTTCGCGACCTGGGAGCAGGAATAGGGTGAGAGAGAGAGAGGTTAGGGAGGGGCTCACCACCAGATGATCCTCAGGCTGGATGGCCTGATTTGGCGACACCGGCGGTGGCACTGGACCCACTCAGGTGTTCCTCGTGGGAGCGAGCAATGAACTGCTCCAGTACCATCAGATCGAGCACTTCCTCGACAGTGCGTGTCTCTGCCATCAGCCACTTGTGCCAAGCGTCCCAGAGCTGTTGGTCCGAAACCCGACCCGTTGGAGGATGGCCCTCGTATCACCACTCCCCCCTCGACACAACAACATACAAGACTTCGCCAAGTGAGAGTGAAAACACAGGGCTTGAATAGGCAAGAGTAAATGAGATAATAATACAAAGGTGGAAGTAATCAGAACATGATTAGTCCAGGCAATGGGTTGTGGGAAATGTAGTTCATGATGTGCACAGAAGACAGAAGGAGTGCCCTCTGACCATAGGCACTCCAGCTGGCAGATGTGACACAAAGTGTAAAAGATATTTTTCTACTTAATCATAGTATTTGATTGATATATGTTGAAGGTGTTTAGATTGATCTGGTTTCTCTTTCTCAGACTCATCAGATCCATGGAAGGCTCTTTTCTTCATCGTTCTCATGTGTGCTCTGGGTTTGGTTGGGTTTATCCTGTACAAATACAGACACAAACTAACAGGTACAATCTGGTTAGTCTTCAAAAGGTTTTATGCAGGTATTTTATGCTTATGTGTTGATGTTTTTTAAATCTTTCTTTCAGGGAAGAAAACAGCTAAAAAATGTAATTAAATTACACATATTACCCAAAACACATATGAATCAGCTTAACAGCAAAAAATTCTGTAGTATTTGTGGAAACGATTAATAATTAAATCTTCAAAATGATATTTTCTCTTATTTTAGATTGTGACGATGAATCTGCGGAGAGACCAACAAAAGAAGGTATCTGAAGAAGATGAATCATTTATATTAATATCTGAAGCGATCCACTAAACATCACATAAATGCTCATGTGCATGTCGTAGCAGAAATCTTTACCAGAACTATGTGAATACAATCCAAAGTATAACTTTAATTTGGGAAATTGACAATGTGTCCTCCTTTCTGTCCCGCTTCGCTCCACTCTCCGACTGATTAAAGACGAAAAACAGTAAACAAATAAAATACCAGTGCTGCCCAGTCCTGTTCCTGAAGATCTGCCTTCCTGCAAAGCTCATCTCCAGCCCTGATCTAATCCACCTTCATGAATAATTACAGACGGTGTGTTGGAGGAGGCTGGAGCTGAAGATCTCCAGGAACAGGAATGAGCTCTCCTGATCTATAAATACAATCATGCTATTCTAAAACATTTTAATTTTATAAGGTAAAATATGCTGGTTACACACAGAAGCCTCAGTGCATAACGAGAAACATCAAATCATGAGAAATCATTCAGTTTATGACTGTAACATTCACAACCTCAGCAAACACTGACACATCGCTTTTCATTTCTTATTTGAAGACATAATTGATAATCAAGAACATCATGTACCAGCTTAATTCACACAGTGACATTGGTGATTTTTACTATTTTATAACATCTTTCATAAATTATTTTATCAGCATAAAAAGTTAATTTCATGACATAGTGTTTTTCTCAAATATATCTTCACTATGGGGAGTTAACAATCCATAAAAGTTGTTAAACTAATCATTCCTGTTATATACTGATAACTCAAGATGTTCCCAGTTACAGGTGTAGATTTCTTTCTGTAAAGTCTCAAATTGTTTGTAATTTTAGTTGTGGGAGACACAAATAAAGAAGAACTGAGGAAATATGCAGGTATGACATCCTCTCAGTTATATATGCATTTCATCATATTCAGTCATATGTGCACGTATGTGTAAATATTTCACACACATGAGGATTAATAATTGTTGATTTATGTATTTTTACCTCACAGTTCAGATCACTATTGACCGTGAGCGTTCACATCCAGATGTGAGGGTTTCTAAGGACTGTAAAACACTGAGAGGCTCTCCAGAATATAAACCCACTGGAGAGGGATTTCCATATGAATTATGTGCATCTGGAGCTCAAACATTCACATCTGGACGTCACTATTGGGAGGTTGATTTGGTACGTCCTCCTCTCCCTCCTAAACACTACTGGTTAATTGGTGTGATGAAACATGGAAACTTTCATATTAAAGACAGATCTGCTTTAACTCCATCAAGGGGTTACTGGTTTCTGTGTTCAGACGGTCCTAATGGCTTTTACACCAACACTGATCCACCAGTTACTCTCCCACTGACGCCGAGACCTGAACGACTGGGAGTTCTGTTAGATTATGATGACAGTAAGCTGTCATTTTACAATGTCAAAGAGAGGAAACATCTGCTGACCATGAGCTCCAGATTCACTGGATCAGTCGCTCCGCTCTTTAATCCAGGAGTAGATGATCCGAGTCCGATTATAATTCTGGATTGTGCAGAACCTGAAGAATCACCTGAAGAGTCCAGTCAACCTTTAATGATGCCTTTCCCGCTCATGCCAAAGACTCCAGACTCTCTCCCACATTCATCTAGTGTCTGAGAACAGAGAGGATGAAGTCAGCTGTTTTTACTGTCCTCACATATTAAAGAGTTCGTCATCCTCTCTGTTACTAACACACAACCACAAACTAACCTGTGCACTAATCTGTGGTCCTACTCTAAACTTGTGTATTATGAATATTGTTGGCTCTTATGACAAACTGCTTGTGATGTTCCTCATTTGTGAATCACTTTGATAAAAGCCTGCTAATGAATGACTGTAAATCTAAACGCTCAGCCTTACAGGAGGAACAAACGTCTTCTCCCAGTTTAAGATCAAGGGTCCCAACACATGATGCTCAAAAATATGTGTACTTTTTACTGTATGACATGATCTGTAAAATGTTTGATAAAAAATGTCTAAAGGTGCCTTGAACAAATACTTTTGATACTCAACAGATGATCGTTGTACTCTGGACTCTTACCTTTCTGAAACACTGTAACTGATAATTGAATTGCACGTTGATTGATGTTTGTGTTCATTTAATAAAAACTAAATAATCTGAAATGCAAAGGTTGAGGATGATTCCACAGAACAAGATTCTCAGAGTAAATGAAACGAAAGACACATGGAGGAAACCGTTTTAGAAACTTAACAGCATCAATAGAAAAAAATATTCTTAATAAATAATAAATACATCTTAGTAAATATTCTTAGGACAACAGCTGTGTTTTCTTGTTTATCGTTGGACTGGATGTTCCCTTACCTGCCCGTAGACGGCGCTCTCTCCACTTCCTGTGCCTTTCTGCAGCTGTAAATAAGAGACACAATCAGATTAATGTTAATATCAACATGCATGACATACTGTGACACTCATAACAACATAAAAGCAAGTGTGGTTTATTTAAGTATTTTCATTCATATACAGTACCATCAGGATTTCGCAATTATTTGTGATTTTTTGTGATCAAAATGATTATAATTAGGACACTACATTTACCAGATGCATGTCATGCATGGCAAAGGACAAACAAAATGCATAAATCTTGTTTATTTTGGCCTCTTTTCAAATGCTGATACATTTGAACTTTTAAAACAACATATGGGCATTTTTTTCAGGCTTGGACATTTGATATACACTATATTGCCAAAGGTATTGGGCCGCCCCTCCAAATCCCTGAGTTCAGGTGTTCAATCTCTTCATGGCCACAGGTGTATAAATCAAGCACTAGGCATGCAGACGCTTCTACAAACATTTGTGAAAGAATGGGTCGCTCTCAGGAGCTCAGTGAACTCAAGCGTGGTACTGTGATAGGTTGCCACCTGTGCAATAAGTCCATTCCTGACATTTCCTCACTAATAAATATTCCACGCTCAACTGTTAGTGGGATTATAACAAAGTGGAAGCAATTGGGAACAACAGCAACTCAGCCACGAAGTGATAGGCCATGTAAAATCACAGAGCGGGGTCAGCGCATGCTGAGGGTCACAGTGTGCAGGAACTTGACTGGCCTGCACAAAGTCCTGACCTCATCACGATAGAAGACCTTCGGGATGAATTAGAGCGGAGACTGCGAGCCAGGCCTTCTCGTCCAACATCAGTGCCTGACCTCACAAATGCACTTCTAGAAGAATGGTCAAAAATTCCCATAAACACACTCCTAAACCTTGTGGAAAGCCTTCCCAAAAGAGTTGAAGCTGTTATAGCTGCAAAGAGTGGGACAACTCCATATTAAACCCTACGGATTAAGAATGGAATGGCACAAGTCGCTATGATTCAAATAGGCATGATTTAAGTAGTATATGATTAGATCATTATTGTAGTGATTATGATGTTTCTAGCATTTGATGGATTGTGCAGCGTTTCATTTTTTTAAACAACCATTTGGGACGAAACATCATGGCCATATTCCAGGATGACAATGTCAAGATTCATCAGCTCAAACTGCGAGAGAATGATTGGGAGGAGCATGACGAATCCAGAGTCTTTGGGATGTGCTGGAGGAGACTTTACAGAGTCCTGGACTCTTGCGTTGTCAATACAAGATCTGGACCAAACATTGATGCACCTCTTGATGGAAATAACATCACAACATTTATTTCCATAAAGACGTGCATCAATTTTGGTCTGTTGAGCTTTAAAAGCACCATGAGAGTATCCTAACAGTAGTGCACTTGTGTGCTATTATTCTAAGTGTTCTGGAGTTATGTGATAATTCTGTGTGATGAGCTTGATCTTGACTCAAAGATCAATGATTGACACCTGAGATGGAGGGATGTTTGAGATACCTGTCCAAAGACGCTGCTCAACCGGTTGGTGCACCTTTATCATGGTTCCTCGCTTGATTCCAGGCTGGTTTGGGGGCGGAGCCATCAGCTGATTGACTGGTGATGGTTTGTGGGCGGAGCCATCAGCTGATTGGCTGGTGATGGTTTGGGGGTGGAGTCGTCAGCTGATTGGCTGGTGATGCTGTCAGGAGAAAATGCAGATGTGTGAGAATTTTCTGTTGCAGGTTTCCTTACCAAAACTGGTGCAACGTTTCAAGATGGTGGTTGTCATGATCGTGGCTGATAAGGACAAAAACACTGAAGTGACCTTATAAATAAATATAATAACCTAAATAATGCTTTTAATACAAAAAAAGGGTTATTTTCCTCGAATGTACCCACTAACCATAGTTTAACCATGGTATTTGTAATAAAACTATTTTACTATAATAAAACCATGGTTAATGTTCAACCTGCACCAACATCACAGTTAGTAGAGATAAAATCTGATTCTCACATCGTGTTTACTGTAAAAACTTTGTTTCCATCCCGTATTTACTGTAATGCCACTATTTTGGTCTTTTACCAATTAAAATGAACCAAACTCTGAAGAGCTCCAAACACTTATATTAATAACAACGATAGGTTACACTTAGCGGATTGCAAAAGCTGCTTCCAAATCATCAGTCCTCATCCTCCTCGATCTATCTGCTGCGTTTGACACTGTGAATCATCAGATTCTTCTATCCACCCTCTCATCGCTGGGCATCACAGGGAGTCCACTCCACTGGTTTGAGTCCTATCTCACAGGGAGGTCTTTCAAGGTTGCCTGGAGAGGGGAGGTATCCAAAGCACATCAACAAACCACAGGGGTTCCTCAGGGCTCAGTGCTTGGACCTCTCCTCTTACACTTCTTTGGACTTCTCCATTTACACTACATCACTGGGACCCATCACACAGACACATGGCTTCTCATACCACTGCTATGCTGATGACACACAGCTCTATCTCTCATTACAACCAGATGATCCCACAGTAGCTGCACGAATCTCACGCTGTCTAGCTGACATCTCGTCATGGATGAAACAGCATCACCTGCAGCTCAACCTGGCAAAGACTGAGCTTCTCGTCTTCCCTGCTAACCCAACTCTACAACACAATTTCACCATCGAGCTAGGTTCATCTTTGATTACCCCTTCAGAGTCAGTCAGAAATCTCGGAGTAATCTTTGATGACCAGCTGTCCTTCAAAGACCACATTTCAAAGACAGCTCGGTCTTGCAGGTTTGCCCTGCACAACATCAGAAAGATCAGACCGTTCCTTACAGAGCATGCAACACAGCTTCTTGTCCAAGCCCTGGTCATTTCTAGGCTTGACTACTGCAATGCGCTTCTGGCTGGACTTCCATCGTGTGCGATCAAAACACTTCAATTGATTCAGAATGCAGCAGCACGTCTTGTCTTCAACGAGCCCAAAAGGGCCCATGTCACACCTCTCTTCATCTCTCTGCACTGGCTACCACTCGCTGCCCGCATTAAGTTCAAGGCTTTGACGCTTGCTTATGGATCCACCACAAGCTCAGCACCCGCATACTTCGACACGATCCTACGAGTCTACACCCCTACCAGAAGCCTCCGCTCAGCTAAAGAGTGGTGGCTGGTGTTACCATCCCAGAGAGGCATGAAATCCCTCTCCAGAACTTTCTCATTCACTGTTCCCAGCTGGTGGAACGATCTTCCCACCTCCATCCGGATGGCAGAATCACTGACATCCTTAAAAAAACAGCTAAAAACCCATCTCTTCCGCGAGCACTTAATCTCATCATTAAAAAAAAATCTATCTATCCTCTATCCTTCTCTACACCCCCCCTACTCTAGCTTACGCTACTCAATGCCTGAAGCGTAGTATTTAAGGCACTTCATGCGTTTCTACGCCTCTTCATAACGGATCGCTTCCTGTACTCCTCAGTTGTAAGTCGCTTTGGATAAAAGAGTCTGCTAAATGCGTAAATGTAAATGTGTACAGTTTATTTTACAGTGTCCTTGTTACATATGTTACATGTATTTACCATAGTAATAACAGTAAATGATGTATAATTGCAACTAACCCTCAACCAAACCCTAACCCTATAGTAAGTACATATATTGCACTTAAATATATAATTACACTGTAACAATGACACCTTAAAATAAAGTGTAATTATGCATTTAAGTGCAATATATGTACTTACTATAGGGTTAGGGTTTGGTTTAGTTGTAATTATGCATAATTTAGAACGCATAAAACAGTAACAAAAGATATAATAAATCCCAACCCTATCAGGATCTGATCCCACACTTAAACAACAAACATATTCCCATGCATCAGATCCATCTTCCAGGAGCAGAAGAACAGATGAAGCTCCTAGCTTGCAGTTTTATACTCTAAATTAATGCATTTATTTTCAATATGCACGAAAGGCTATCATCATCTTGCTTGTGCTAAACACATTGTGTATTAAGAGCGTAGTCGTTTCATGATCGATCCATATTTTCCCACTGCAGGCTTTTCCCTCTTTATATCCCCCCCCCCTAGAGTCGATCCATGAGGAAAAGTCCTCCACACGTCAGGCTATTCAATCGCCTCATAATAACAGAAAACACACACACGGCAGATATATCATATATATATTATATTACACACACACCTGTGAGACTATGAAGCGATCATCACGTGCTTTATTGAGGGATCATATTTCTACAAAGTGAAAGTAAAACCAGGAGCGCCCGATCTTCGTCTATCTGACTCACATTCAGTCTCACTTCGACTCCGGTGAGTTTCTGTTTCCTCACTGAATACAGTCTGATCAAATATACACCATATTACTCGCGTTTCTGTACAAATCCCTCAGAGTTCACATTTACATTTACGCATTTATCCAAAGCGACTTACAACTGAGGAGTACAGGAAGCAATCTGTTATGTAGAAACGCATGAAGTGCCTTAAATACTACGCTTCAGGCGTTGAGTAGCGTAAGCTAGAGTAGGGGGGGGGGTGTAGAGAAAGAGAGGAAAAATAATTAGATTTTATTTTAATGATGAGATTAAGTGCTCGCAGAAGAGATGGGTTTTAGCTGTTTTTTGAAGGATGTTAGTGGTTCTGCCATCCGGATGGAGGTGGGAAGATCGTTGGGAACAGTGAATGAAAAGGTTCTGGAGAGGGATTTCATGCCTTTTAAGTTTAATTTGTGTCTGTGTGTGTTTTCTCAGGAATGATGTCGATTATTATTATCGCTTTCCTGGTGAATCTCCTCATACGCACTTCTGGTAAGACACCTTTGGGTTTCATTCATGCATTTCACTCAGGCAAATATTCCACACACACACACACATACACACTCACACTCACACTACCCCTAAACCTACCCATCATACACACACACACACACTCACACTACCCCTAAACCTACCCATCACACACACACACACACTACCCCTAAACCTACCCATCATACACACACACACACACTCACACTACCCCTAAACCTACCCATCACACACACACACACACTACCCCTAAACCTACCCATCATACACACACACACACACACACACACACACTACCCCTAAACCTACCCATCACACACACACACACACTACCCCTAAACCTACCCATCACACACACACACACACACACACACACTACCCCTAAACCTACCCATCACACACACACACACACACTCACACTACCCCTAAACCTACCCATCACACACACACACACACTACCCCTAAACCTACCCATCATACACACACACACACACACACACACACACTACCCCTAAACCTACCCATCACACACACACACACTACCCCTAAACCTACCCATCACACACACACACAAACACACTACCCCTAAACCTACCCATCACACACACACACTACCCCTACTCCTAAACCTACCTATCACACACACACACACACACTACCCCTACCCCTAAACCTACCCATCACACACACACAAACTACCTCTAAACCTACCCATCACACACACACACAAACTACCCCTAAACCTACCCATCACACACACACACACTACCCCTAAACCTACCCATCACACACACACACACACACTACCCCTAAACCTACCCAATCACACACACACACACAACCCCTAAACCTACCCATCACACACACACACACACACACTACCCCTAAACCTACCCATCACACACACACACACACACTACCCCTACCCCTAAACCTACCCATCACACACACTACCCCTAAACCTACCCATCACACACACACACTACACTTAAACCTACCCATCACACACACACACACACACACTACCCCTAAACCTACCCATCACACACACTCACACACACTACCCCTAAACCTACCCATCACACACACACACACACACACACACTACCCCTACCCCTAAACCTACCCATCACACACATACACACACACAAACACACACACTACCCCTACCCCTAAACCTACCTATCACACACACACACACACACACACACACTACCCCTACCCCTTAACCTACCCATCACACACACACACACACACACTACCCCTAAACCTACCCATCACACACACACACACACTACCCCTACCCCTAAACCTACCCATCACACACACACACACACACACACACTACACCTAAACCTACCCATCACACACACACACACGCTACCCCTAAACCTACCCATCACACACACACACACACACACACACACACTACCCCTAAACCTACCCATCACACACACACACAAACTACCCCTAAACCTACCCATCACACACACACACACTACCCCTAAACCTACCCATCACACACACACACACACACACACTACCCCTACCCCTAAACCTATCTATCACACACACACACACACACACACACTACCCCTACCCCTTAACCTACCCATCACACACACAACCCCTAAACCTACCCATCACACACTCACACACACACTACCCCTACCCCTAAACCTACCCATCACACACACACACACTACCCCTAAACCTACCCATCACACACACACTACCCCTAAACCTACCCATCACACACACACACACACACACACTACCCCCACCCCTAAACCTACCTATCACACACACACACACACACACACACACACACACACTACATATGCCAGAATGTCTCTGAGAAAATAAAGGACATTAGCATCTGAATCGACTCATGCATTTAGCATCCCCATCCGAGACGACGTCACGCTGAGTGAATCACCTAAATTTACATGTCTCTCCTTTCACCTGCATCTACCCCCATCTCCCCTCCAGAATTCACCCAAAATCTATATGGTCTAAAGTGAACAAATACTATACAGAATTATACATGTTTGATATCATTTGAAATGTCTCAGTGCGACTGGTACAAAGGTCTCCTCCCCACAGAAGTAAACCAAAAAGTAATAAAGGTTTTGAGAGTTTAGAGATACTTTGCTTATTACGTTGGGTGTGGCTTTAGTCATTTGGTCTTTTGTCAGTACAGGTCTATGGGACAGTGATTAAATGTAAATTCCCATTGTTAACACGTTTCCATTTGAAAGAGGTTTCTGTCTTGGTCTGGTATTTAAGGGGATGTTGCAAAGAGGTCGGGGCTCGAACCTTTACATCGGTCAGCCCGTAACGCTGAGTGTCTCTTAGATGCTCAGCGTTATGTAATTCTCAGAAGGTCAGGTATCCATATTTTATTCTATACTTCAGAGCATTTGATGTTATGTATGGATTATCTTTGAATTGATTATGTAATTGGCATGATACATTTACCTGACTAATAATAAATTGTTACACTGATTTATTCTGACTTACTCTGGAATTATTAACTATGAACGGGTATAATTTCAACAAAGAGTTAAACTGAATAAATAAATGTGTAAACTATTAAATATAAATAACCAAATAACCAATTGGCATTCTAAACTAAATTCGAGGTCATAATAAAATGGAGTCAGATAAAGATAAATTAGAATTAAATCCCTTTGCCCCGCTGAAAAGACCAAACGATTTCAAAGGAAGGGAAGTACTAAATAGGTTGCTTTTTAAAGGTGACTTAACTTCTAACTAAATCATTAACTAGTCTATTTTTCTAATTTTATTGCTAACACTTATGTCATAAACACCTTGTGAAGCTTTTAACTGGGCTGATATAATTCCTCTATATTCGTGACAAAATCTTATCATGCTTGAGTCTCACACACACTTCAACATTCAGCATCAAAACACAACAATGGCAACAATTACATTTTATCTGAAGTAAATGATAAATATCTCTCAGTTCTTTCGACTAGAGCTCTAGAGTAAGTGAACTATACTAACTAAGCATTTGTCAGCACAACACACTATTCCTATTTCACTTTACTTGTTTTTTGAAGGCAATCGGTAAGTCTAACTAATTAGATTTTACAGTGTACAAACTATGTGTGCGCTAATGCGGTGCACGTGAGCATGGCTGCTGCTGCCAAACTAGGAAGTAAACGACTGCATGCGTACTACCTGAGATGCAACCGTGCATCGGTGCTTATAAGCGTTTGAATACATATGTGCGCAGGCGTGTAGTTTTCCTTTACAAAATGACCGCCAAATTACTTTGTCTGGCATGCATAATAAAGCGTTTTTAGTTGTTTCCGATAATTTCAATAATGTTTTAATCTGTACAGAGGGAAAGTGAAGGGAAGGAGGTCTTCACAGAGGGTAGACTAATTGACACAGTCTCTGCAGACACTTCAGGGATGAGTTGTGGTCGTGTCCAGGCGCAGGTCCACCATCTGATCTGGGTACGGCCCGGATCCGGCTGACTGCAGTAAACCTCGGGATAAACAGAGAGACTAACATTAGCGTAGATGCCATTCCTCTTATGATGTAACGAGTACATCAGGTGTTATCGGAAGTGTTCCCGGTTCCGGCTGACCTAGTTAATGCAGCCTAACAATCATTTAATTGATTTGAATAAAATATAAATTAAAAATGTTTTATGTGTATGCCATAGTAAAGAGATGAGTTTTTAGTCTAGATTTAAACTGACAGAGTGTGTCTGCTTCCCGAACAATGCTAGGAAGGCTGTTCCAGAGTTTAGGTGCTAAATAGGAAAAGGATCGACGCCTGCAGTTGATTTTGATATTCTAGGTATTATCAACTGGCCAGAGTTTTGGACAAGGACAAAGGGTTTGTTTTTAAGTTTGTTTCAAGGAAAAAGGGTTGGGAATCACTGGAGTAAAAGACAGGTTGATGGATCCTCAATCTGGCAGATGGGAGGTCCACCATTCTGGGTGGATGTGGTTGTCTCTGCCATCGCTGACACTCTGTACATTGTCGTTGGTGGTTTCTGACTGCGGCTTATCCCCGTATCACCTAGTATTACCTCCGAAAGTTCAGCAAACACCCTATCTTGATTATCAGTTTGGTGATCGGATGATGCGAGTCGAGGTCAATAGGATGTATGGTATCTTCCTCTAGCTGGCTGTTCTGACGGAGACTACTGGTAACGCTTATGAGTTTGGTGTCCTCATCAAATTCAGGGGCTAAGCACAGCAAGCGACTATTATTTGGCAAGGATTTACCTGCTCTGAGGTAGAACAGTTCCTCTGGAAATAAGTCAGTTTAGCTTTTAGTTTAGTTTTAGTTTTAGTTTAGTTCTGACTTTCTGTTTTGGGATATCAGTGGCTGCCCCATTGACATGCTGAATGTAAGCCTTCAGTAACTCTGGAAGTATATGGTACTTCTGTGGATCGGTGGGTGGAGAGGAGACTGATAGACCACAGAAGATTGCCTTTCTTGGTTCACCGTTTGATCAATGGTCGTAAACGGAGTTTTACCAGTTCTGGCCAGTGGTCATTTGTTTGTCTGAGAAATTTTGGCCCTTTTTTCCATCTGCTTTCCTGGCCAAAGAGAAATTTTCCCTATATATCCTTCTCCTTTGATGGCATATACCTCCAGTTATCAGACTTTGTGAGTTCTTGGATTTCTGCCACTGTGGTGCCTACGAGCACTTTAAAACAACAGGAGTGTGATAGCAGCCAGGTAAGTACGGTTGTGGAGTCTGAGTAACCCTGTGTATATGCAAAGTTAGCACTGTCTTCAGAACTTTTTCGAGTTGTGCACCTGGGAGTGCTGCACATAATTTAACTGTAGAATGGTTTGCTGTTTTTTTTCGAGGCTATCTGAGATCTAGCGGCTACAAAGGGTACTTCCACTCTACCGTCAGGATTTTCAGTTCGTACGTCGGCCACAGAACCGTAGGCTCGCTCTGAAGTATCACAGAAAATGTTGATCTGCCTCATGCTGGTAGGGTGATTGAGTTCTTTACAGCAGTAACACCTCGGCAAAACAACGTGCTGTAAACTATTCAGCTCACTCACCCAAGCTTTCCACAAGTTCAACAGGTCCTCAGGCAGCCGGGGATTGCTTTCGCATGTAACCCAAGAGTTGACTCCTGCTGATCTTGAATGCCTTTGCTGTGCCACTGGATGCTGTGTGTCTTCCAGGGCGTGCTTCTGTAAAGCGACTTTTGCACAGCAAGGAATACACGTGGTTCCGAATAGAAGTACATGCTATTCATACATGTCTCTCTGAAGATCTCTCCAAATGAATCTCAGTAGCGGCTTGTCTTCAGGCAAAAGGCATACCCGAAGAAGGTATCTCACAAATGTCACTACTAACGGCGATAGAATTTTCTCGAAATCACAGAAGAACTGACAGAAGAGAAGGCCTGAGTGGTGGACCTGGGAGCAAGTACCCTTTAAAGAAGACCCTTTTCTTTCCATTATGCTCCACCAGATGTTGTACCAGCTCTCTCTGGAATGGTCCACCTGTTCAGGAGGGAGTTTTGTGATGTAGCCAGCTTGCTGCAACCTGACTCCAGTAAATCTCCTCTTGGTAGGCCGCCACTTGATCAGGATTCTTGTTCAGCCGATTCGCTATTCCCCTTAAATGTGGCAGGACAGCTTCTTGTAGACATGGCATACCTTTGGCACGTAAAAGACGGGTCGCATAGCGCTGGATTCTGTTAACATCCACTCTCAAAGTTTTGTCCTAGAGAAGTTGGATAGACTCTTGGTCTTGACCTGGTCAGTACTTTCTCGTTCCGATATGGACTGGGTCGTAAGCTGGTGAAGAGACACTGCTGTGGGGAAAGTCTGCTGGTTATTTCTTGTGCTGGGCCCTGTAGTGCCCATCCTAGGTGCAGGGCCACCAGGTAGACCCAATCTGACTGGGTGTGATGAGGTAAGGGCAGTAAGAGCCAATGAGAACTACTGGTTTCACTTTGTAAAGATGCTGTACGAAGAACCATGTCCTGAGGCTGTCTCTTTAGATTCTGCACTGCTTTGTGTAGGATAATGATCCGCTCTGACCCATCATCCAGAATTGCATATGCCTCCATGGATTTCTTGCAATTTTGGAGCAGAACTTTAGTCACCATCAGCAGATTTTTGGAAGATCCACATACAAGACTGCACTGGCTATAACTGATTCTTCAGTGGCTCTACTCTGGTCATTTACGGCATGTAGTGCTTGCAGATGCTTCCTACAAGATGGACAGAGGGCTTTCAGTGCGCAATTGGAAGCATGATGAACACGCCAACAGAGCCAGCCTTCTTCCCATAGTGCATCCTGGTGCCATGTGTTTCCCAGGTAAGCCAAGCACACGCAACCGGCCATCCACGTGATGTAAAAGAACACGTGATTCATCAGACCAGGCCACCTTCTTCCATTGCTCCGTAGTCCAGTTCTGATGCACACGTGCCACTGTTGGTGCTTTCGGCAGTGGACAGGGGTCAGCATGGGCACCCTGACTGGTCAGCGGCTATGCAGCCCCATACACAACAAACTGAGATGCACTGTGTATTCTGACACCTTTCTATCAGAACCAGCATTAACTTCTGGAGCAATTTCAGTTCCAGTAGCTCGTCTGTTTGATCGGACCACACGGGCCAGCCTTCACTCCCCACGTGCATCAATGAGCCTCAGCCGTCCATGACCCTTTCGCCGGTTCTCCACTGTTGGATGAGAAGGCCTGGCTCGCAGTCTCCGCTCTAATTCATCCCAAAGGTCTTCTATCGGGATGAGGTCAGGACTCTGTGCAGGCCAGTCAAGTTCCTCCACACCAAACTCGCTCATCCATGTCTTTATGGACCGACGCTTTGTGCACTGGAGCGCAGTCATGTTGGGACAGGAAGGGGCCATCCCCAAACTGTTCCCACAAAGTTGGGAGCTTGAAATTATCCCAAATGTCTTGGTATGCTGGAGTATTAAGAGTTCCTTTCACTGGAACTAAGGGGCCAAGCCCAACCCCTGAAAAACAACCCCACCCCATTAATCCCCCCTCCACCAAACTTTACACTTGGCACAATGCAGTCAGGCAAGTCCCGTTCCCCTGGCAGCCGCCAAACCCAGACTCATCCATGGGATTGCAGACAGAGAAGCGTGATTAGTCACTCCAGAGAACACGTCTCACTGCTGTAGAGTCCAGTGGCGGCGTGCTTTACCCCACTGCATCCCACGCTTTGAACTTATTATGCTCATTATGCAAGATACATACAGTTTATACATAGATTAAACACTAACGCATAGTATATTTGCACAAATGTGTAATATATGCATTATTGACTAAGGCATATTATATTTCATTGGGTGTGTCTTTCTGTCTCTCAGTGTCGTTCAGTGTTGTGGTTCCTCGTGATCAGGTAGTGGCTCATGTGGGGTCCACAGTCACTCTGCCCTGCTGGATCTCTCCTCCGGAGAACGCTGAAGCTCTGGAGATCTGCTGGTACCGTCATGGCCAGTTCAGCAACCCTGTTCTCTTCTATCAGCATGGGAAGATTCAGGACATCCAGGAGGAATCGTTCAGGAACCGAAGCTCAATGACTCTGCGCTCAGATCAGTCTGGTGGACTGAAGGATGGAGACGTCTCTCTACGGCTGGAGAAACTTAGGATTCAGGATGAAGGTTTATTTCACTGTTATGTGAGTGGAGAAAGTGCATATGACAGTCAAGAGATGGTTGTCAAAGTCACTGGTGAGTCAAAAACTACAATTCATCCTACTCTAACTCTCTAACCAATGGAATATTGGACCACTAGAGATGCATTTACCCAAATAAATTTAAAAATATACCTGCACAGTGTTTGTAGAACATCTGTCTCTTCTCTTCCAGCTTTAGGATCCGCTCCTGTCCTGTTTCCACAGCCTCTGGTTGATGGACGTATAAACATCAGCTGTAGATCCAGCGGCTGGTATCCAGAGCCGGACGTCACCTGGATGTCAGATGAGCAAGAGGTTCTCCGTCCTGGAGGAACGTCTCGCAGTCGTGGAGCAGATGAGATGTTCTCTGTCCACAGCTGGACGGCCGTCTCTCACTCGGACGCTCAACTGGTCTCATGCTCAATGTCTCTCAGAACTGGAGGGTTAAAAGAAAGCAGGCTTGACATAAAGGCCGTCATCTCTTCAGGTCAGACAACATTTTTACTCATACTTGATGTTTAAGTTACAGAACAAGTTACAGAAAAATTGGTTGTGAACTTACAAAGTTTAAAAAATACTTCCTACCTAATCATTGTATTTGATTGATATATGTTAAAGGTGTTTAGACTGATCTGGTTTCTCTTTCTCAGACTCATCAGATCCATGGAAGGCTCTTTTCTTCATCGTTCTCATGTGTGCTCTTCTGGGTTTGGTTGGGTTTATCCTGTACAAATACAGACACAAACTAACAGGTAACTAACAGAATTCATCTTCAGGAGGCTTGTATGTATTCAGTATCTCATGTGTTGATCTGTTGATCTGTTTTACAGGGAAGAACCGAACAGATGAAAGTAAGTAACATGAATTCTTTTCAGAGTTACCTGGAGAAAATGTCACTTTTTCAGGCACCAGTTTCAGGCAAAAAAACATTCCATTTTATGAACATCTGTCGCTGATGGTGCTTCTGAAGTTGTTACCAGTTAAACTGAGTTGACTTTTAAACTTGTTCCTTTGTATTTTATTGAAGGGAACATATAGAATGAGAAGCTGTGAAGACAATAATACCACTATAGAATTAATTTTATAAGGGAAACGTTGTTTTAGACATTAAACATGATGCATATGTATGAAATGTGCTGGTTACACACAGAAACCACACATCAAATCACATCATTATGAGATTTTAAAATACATTTAAGAATCATGAGAATAAACGATTTGTTATGGTTTGTTGCCCATTCACAGCAATATAAACGCATTTATGAAAGAAGTTCAGTCTCTAATTTTTGTTCTCAAAGTCTGGAGTATTTGTGAAAGCAGACTGATAATTAAACCTTGCAATGAAATGTTCTCTCATTGCAGTTTGCGAGGATGGATTGATGGAGAAACTAAGAAAGAAAGGTATTTGAAGGGGTTGTTTGTTTTTTTGCTATACTTTTATAATAACTCAAGTGACCCACGAGTCATTAAAGAAACACAACAGGTTTGGAGTCTGAGTGGAATACTGTAGATGTGAGTGAAAATAGGTGAGGTCCAAATGTCTGAGAACACCAGTGAAAATGCTTGTTTTGTATTGGTCTTTAGCCTTTTAATGTGTAAAAAGAGTGTTAAAATGCTATTTTTACACTATATAACAATGAACTAAATCTTATCAATTACAGCTGTAAAACCTCATTGTTTTTCATTTTAGTTTTTAAATTTAGAGACGCAAATATAGAAGAACTGAGGAAATATGCAGGTATGACATCCTCTCAGTTATGAATGCATATATATGTATATATTTTACACACAAAGATGAATAATTCCTGCATTATTTTTACCTCACAGTTCAGATCACTATTGACCGTGAGCGTTCACATCCAGATGTGAGGGTTTCTAAGGACTGTAAAACACTGAGAGACTCTCCAGAATATAAATCCACTGGAGAGGGATTTCCATATGAATTATGTGCATCTGGAGCTCAAACATTCACATCTGGACGTCACTATTGGGAGGTTGATTTGGTACGTCCTTCTCTCCCTCCTAAACACTACTGGTTAATTGGTGTGATGAAACATGGAAACTTTCATATTAAAGACAGATCTGCTTTAACTCCATCAAGGGGTTACTGGTTTCTGTGTTCAGACGGTCCTAATGGCTTTTACACCAACACTGATCCACCAGTTACTCTCCCACTGACGCCGAGACCTGAACGACTGGGAGTTCTGTTAGATTATGATGACGGTCAGCTGTCATTTTACAATGTCAAAGAGAGGAAACATCTGCTGACCATGAGCTCCAGATTCACTGGATCAGTCGCTCCGCTCTTTAATCCAGGAGTAGATGATCAGAGTCCGATTATAATTCTGGATTGTGCAGAACCTGAAGAATCACCTGAAGAGTCCAGTCAACCTTTAATGAGTGACAGCCTGACCGACCAATCCAGAGTTTAGACAGAAGCATGTATAAGAACAAAAAGTAAATGTCTCTTCTCGGATGTACAAAAGTAAAATAAAGGTCATGGTTTGATTCCCAGAGATCATGAATACAGAAGCATCAGTTTAACCTTACGTTAAGTTGCGACCACTAGATGAAGCATCTAATCCGATCAGCACTATCAGAGCCCGGACACTTGATTTGGGCGTCTCGTCTGGCTCTGATACTGATTGAAATGCACAACAGAAAACTGCTGTAAACCAACAGTATCAGCCATAAAATATAATCAGATTTAGTCATAACCCGACAGATTAATTAATGCAGCTGCTGATATATGATTGGATGAAAATATCAAATAATAAATCCTGCTCTTACCTCATAATGCTCATGATGGAATGTAAATTAAAAAACAAAACTATTTACTAAACAGAAAAGCCAGTGAGATGCAGAGTAACGGTTAAAGACGTCCATCCAGTGCATATATACAGGTGCTGGTCATATAATTAGAATATCATCAAAAAGTTGATTTATTTCACTAATTCCATTCAAAAAGTGAAACTTGTATATTATATTCATTCATTACACACAGACTGATATATTTCAAATGTTTATTTCTTTTAATTTTGATGATTATAACTGACAACTAAGGAAAATCCCAAATTCAGTATCCCAATACAAAGAAAGGATTTTTAGAAATCTTGGCCAACTGAAAAGTATGAACATGAAAAGTATGAGCATGTACAGCACTCAATACTTAGTTGGGGCTCCTTTTGCCTGAATTACTGCATCAATGCGGCGTGGCATGGAGTCGATCAGTCTGTGGCACTGCTCAGGTGTTATGAGAGCCCAGGTTGCTCTGATAGTGGCCTTCAGCTCTTCTGCATTGTTGGGTCTGGCATATCGCATCTTTCTCTTCACAATACCCCATAGATTTTCTATGCGGTTAAGGTCAGGCGAGTTTGCTGGCCAATTAAGAACAGGGATACCATGGTCCTTGCACTTGGTGATGTAAGGCTCGACTTGACATAAAAGGCTGTACATGGTCTGCAACAATGCTTAGGTAGGTGGTACGTGTCAAAGTAACATCCACATGGATGGCAGGACCCAAGGTTTCCCAGCAGAACATTGCCCAAAGCATCACACTGCCTCCGCCAGCTTGCCTTCTTGCCATAGTGCATCCTGGTGCCATGTGTTCACGCACACGCACCCGGCCATCCACGTGATGTAAAAGAACACGTGAGTCCTCAGACCAGGCCACCTTCTTCCATTGCTCCGTGGTCCAGTTCTGATGCTCACGTGCCACTGTTGGTGCTTTCAGCGGTGGACAGGGGTCAGCATGGGCACCCTGACTGGTCAGCGGCTATGCAGCCCCATACACAACAAACTGAGATGCTCTGTGTATTCTGACACCTTTCTATCAGAACCAGCATTAACTTCTGGAGCAATCTGAGCTCCAGTAGCTCGTCTGTTTGATCGGACCACACGGGCCAGCCTTCGCTCCCCACATCAAGCTTGCTCAAATCCTTACGCTTGTCAATTTTTCTTTATTAACAACTGATTTTATATAAGTTTTTATCATTTTTTAATGGTATAATAATGTTTCTACTTCAGTTAGTTTTTTAAAAATATAAACACTATAACAAAGTTTTTTATGACTGATTTACTCAAACATGCATTAAGGCTTTTCTGAGGTCAATGTGGCGTAGAGTTTTATTGATGTGTTTCTGCGGTTGAGACACGGTCAGTCAGTTGTTCTGTATCTTCTAACATTCCTTCTGATGTTCATCCATGTTTATTTGCTGCTGTAACCGGCAGTAAAGAGGAAGAGATGATGAACTCAAAGCGACATGGGCAGCATTTAAGTCGATTCTTTTAACTTCCCTCCGTCTTGTTCACTCGGATGTATGTCATTGCTTATGTTGTAGTGTCTACTTCTGGTGTAACCCTTGCAATGGGTTTAAATGGAACGCCTTGCTCTCTTGCTTTGTAAATAGTGTTGCATTGTGGTCTATGGATCTGCCTGAAGTGTACATGTCTAAAAGCATGTCTCAGTTTCTTTCAAATTAAGCATTTTATGTACCGATTCCATTTAGTCTTTTCCTTCCAAAATAGTTGTTTGTAGCGGCTGATTCGTTGTCTACAACATGGAATAACATCTGTGAATGTCATTCATACTTCACTCCTATTGGTTATCACTCCCAAAAGTCGCTCTTCATTTGCTCATGTTGCTGGAAATTGCCAGCTTTCCATTGAAATGAATGGGATCATGTGTTGTAGCTGGCGGTGTGAACGGGGCTTGATGGCGCATTTCAAAATGTAATTATTTTATCTGCAAGTTTTGAAAATGACTGATGTGATAACCATGAAAATGCTTAAAATCGGCGGCGATAATCGGTTTACCCATTTGACTTCTGTGTGAGCGGTCGTACATAGAGATATTTCACATAAAAAAATGTGACCGCAAGAATCGGTTCAGCAAAATGAGAACCAATTCAAATCAATACTGTCAACCCAGCCCTACTACATGTTTTCATTCCCTCTTCTCGGCTTATTCTCAGTGATTCATTTGTAAAATAGGCCTAAATATTTGAAAAGCTGGAAGTAAAAGAAAGCACTTCAGTTACACACAAGATCATCACAGCATACAATAATGAGTTACTTTGAGAACACGTCTGCCTACAGTACAACAGGGTTAAAACAACCCAGAAGGAAAAAGGGATGGTAAAAGAAATTGATTATTACTCATGTATTGAGGCGGCATCAGATCGATCCGTTTTACCGCATGTGTTAATCTGCTCTGTAAATAGCTAAATGTAGGTAGTTGACAAATATGGGGTACAAAATGCTTTTTGTTGTTGTTGTAAAACACCACTTTTGCATATTGTTCTGTAGTCTGTTTGAGATAATATAAAGGGTAATTCTTTCACTGTTTTTTGAAAGTTTTTACTGAAATGTGTCCTATGGTGTGACAGAAAGAATTAAGAATATGGGGTGTCGCACCAAAGGACAACAGAACTCAACGCTTTTATAGTGGATCCAAAGAAAAGTTCAATATTTGAGACAAAATCTTACCATGTGCACGTCATGGGCTTCAGTAACATGACGTTGAATGGGGTCCTTCATCTAATTGAAGTTGTCAGTGGAATTGCCCGATTTACAGGACATGTTTTTCAGTCACAAAATGTTTACTAAAATAGACACTTGTACAATTATGAGAGAGTAATAAGACGGTGCTTCTGTCACTTTGATTTATTACCCCCCCCCCCTAATAAAATATTGATTTATGACTATAATGACCATACCAGATGTTTGACCTCTATTTCCGGAAGTCAAAGTCTGCTGCTGATTCAAATCAAGACGGGACTTTTCCATCGTGTGAATCTTAAGTAAAAAATATGTGATTTTTAATAGTGAAATGGTTGTTTAAATCCTAATGGTACGTTGCTATAGTAAAACAGATCGCTGCCATGATTACAAATGTGAAACTTTACTAACTAATGTAGCCATTAATTAACAATATTTTTATTGATGTGTTTGTGATGGTATAACTGAGATATCAAATGATTCTTTATTTGATTTGTAATATTGAAACATATTAGTTAATTTGCTTAACCATAGTTTAATCGTGTGTTTCTGTGAGAAAGAACATTCAACTATTTCTGAGGCCAGTTAGTGATGTTTACATTACCATTACAGTATAGTATGTACTGTATTTTATTAGTATTGTGAAATTTGTCAGAGACATAGAATAGGTTGTTCAGTATGTTTTATTTCAGCTCAGTATGATTGCCCAAAGCTTAAACAGTCAAATGTAATAAGAACTTAGTTATTGCTACATTTACATGCTCACTACATATGAACACAAGTGTCAGGCTAAAAAGTGTGATGTTTAAATTAAGTGCACAGAGTTCTACAATTTCTGTAGCACATTAGTTGATGCGGGATATTGTTATTACTGTTACTACCTTTACAGTGCTGTACAATGTGGTTGTGGCCCAATTCCATTACAGCAGTGTGTACTGTAATGACGTTTCATTTAAGTCAATAAAGACATTCAATATGCTGTTCAGTATGTTGTTTTTTTCAGTTTGGTATGTTTGCACAAAGCTTACAGTCAAAAATAAGAACTTTTAACAAGATGAGAAAATGGAGAGACTTTTTAATGTTTAATGTTTTGTTATGTTGGTATTTAAAAGTTTGTGTTATGTTATAGTGTTTTGGAGGTTTAAGTGTAGAGTATGTACTTGGGGTGAGGACCTGCTAATAACAATTAAAGTTGTTTTAATAATAGAAAAACAACTACTTTGGGCATGTGACTAAACCATCTTCTGGCTAGCATTTGTAAATGTTGTAAAAATTGTATTTCACTAGATAAAAAGAATCAATTAAACTGGATTACTTGTTCTGTTTTTTGTTTGATATTCATTTTAGAATAATTGAACTTAATCGTTTTGGACAAAATGAAGCATGTTAACCTGATTTAACTAAATGACGTTGAATTAACCTTATGTAAAAAGTGTTATTTAAGTGTACTGAAATAAACAATGTTAATTAAATTCAACATAACCCAGTTACGTGGAACCTGTTGACATAAAAAAGTTAAGTAAATCCAACTTAATAGTTGCATTATATAAACGTGAGCACCAAGTTAAGTGAACTTAAATATACAAGTTTTGGGAGACATACAAATATACTTGTTAGTATACTATATAGTTTACTCAAATCAATTGAGTTCAATCAACTTATTAAGGACATGCATGCTCTCTTAACCCCTAGATTAAAATATTATTTAATCTTATTTCATATATTTACTTTTTTTTTTTAATCTACTTTATTTATCATTAATGTTGTTATTAAACTCATTGTTTAACCATTTACTGCATTTTAAATGACTGTGGTGGAAAAATTTAATCATAAGGAAGATTAATTTAACATATATTTGATATAACACAAGAGCTAACGTGTTTCTGCCATGCAGGACACCACTAAACTTAACAGACACAGAGACTGGTTTGTGACCTTAGGGGTCACGGGACACCTTATTTGAGGGCTCTCCTGTACCAAAGGTGTCAGGCAGAACTAATTCTAAATCTGTGTTTCTTACTTTTACCATGTGTGGAAAACTACTGAGAAGGATTGTTTACACTTTGGGGGTATAAGAGATTGCAGCTTCTGTTATGTCTTCAGTTAGCACTCTACAGACATTCAGGATGTCTGTATGACTGTGACTCTTTTCTTGCAAGAAAATAAATCTTTTTAAAGACGATCGGATAAGGTTTGTCTCTTATTCAGTAATGCAACTGAGAGTTAATTTTTTGCCGCGACATGACAATACTAATTATGATCATTTTACAACAGTAATTAAATGTATTTTATATTGAAGTTTTTATTTTGGTGCTGTTAAAAATACATGTAGACATGAAATGAACATTGTACTGCGGATCTTTGGACTGTTATGATGCTTTTTTGTTGTTATTGCAATAAAAGACAATAATCTGAAATGCAGAGTCTGAGGGTGATTCCATAAATCAAGAGATGATCAAATAAAGTGAAACTACATCTGAGACACACAACTCCCTCATTCACTGAGCATTAATGAGATGAAAAGAGCTCTGTAAATGCCTGAAATCACAGCAGAGGTGCATGCTGATGCCATTGCTATCAGAATAATCTCATAAATACAGGATATCAGAGTATCTACAGCTACACCTTCTGCTGTGTGACTGATAGAGAGAACAGGTCTGAGGTCAGCTCTTTTGTTATAAAGAGTATGATACACACACACACGACTGCCTCGTAAAACCCGTGTACTAGTGGTAAATCTTGGAAATAAATAGATATTTTGCATTTCTAATCCAGTTTTAGGTCTGATTAAATAATATAAGCAATGACAGCGGATATCACATCCGGCTCATTCACCACAGTGGAAGGTTGCATGTTAAAATCTCTGTATTCCACACAAAGCAAATTGACATATGAGCAGAGTAAATACTAAATACTGGATATGAGGCGTAGTGTGACATTCTGAACAAACACTGAGGGATAATAATGCTGTGGCTCCATCTAGTGTTTATCAGAGGGACTGATGAAATCTCTTCGCATTCGTTCAGGAATCTGCTATAATGATTCATAGAAAACATTGATCTGAGTGTTTCTTCATAAGAACATGTTTTAGTGAGGGGATTTGGGATTTATCTTTTCATCACTTCATAAATCAGAAAATACTGTCAACAGACAGAAAAACACACTTTCACCATGTTTTTAGGAATACAATGTTCTATAAATCATGTTGAATGATATATGAACAAACCCCTCACTAAAAACCTTCAGAATATAGATATGAATAAAACTGTAAGTTTTGGTGTATGGAAGTGTTACTGAAGTGGAAGAAAAACTCATTTAATGATATATTGTAATTGATATCTAAGACAACTGTTTTTCTGAAATGGTTTAAATATGCAAATTAACTAAGTAAATATGCTCTTATTTGCACATGGCAGAACATAAATCTGAACATTGGATAAAGCCAGCTTCAAAATGTGTGTTTGATTGTGTTGACATTAGAGTTAAAGGATTTTAGGGGATTTTGGAAAATACGGTCAACAGACAGGAAAAAACACATTTTCACCATGTTTTTAGGAATAAATGTTCTATAAATCATGTTGAATGATATATGAACAAACCCCTCACTAAAAACCTTCAGAATATAGATATGAATAAAACTGTAAGTTTTGGTGTATGGAAGTGTTACTGAAGTGGAGGAAAAACTTGTCTATGGAGCGTTCACCAGAAATATCTGAATTTGTGTTCTGAAGATGATCGAAGGTCTTACGGGTTTGGAACGACATGAGGGAGAGGAATTAATTACAGAATTTACATGTTTAAGTGAACCCTTTAAATGTGTATTTTGGATGTTTTCTTTCCAAGGCAAAAAGCCTAAAATCTCAAACTTGACAGATGCATAAGTTTTTGCCTGTTGAGTCTCGCCTTAAGATTAGGCAAACGGAAAACTTTTGTTTTTGTAACGTCACCACATTTTAGAATCAGAAACAAGTTTTACCAGTTCCTGTTTTAATGGAAGGTATAAAGATTTAACTATAATATGAGTTAAACATGTTCAGTTGATAGATCATGTTTGATAGATCCAACGCTGTAAGTAAAAAAACACTCGATGGATGTTTTCATGTGTTTGTGATTTAATAAAAGCACATGACAATCTGAAACTCAAATAATGTGACATTGACCTCTGTATTTGTCAAGATATCATCTCGCTAAAATCTGATAGACCTTTACAACAGCATTTAAGAAAACAACTTTAAAATGTAGTCAGTATTTACAGAATGTACATGAGCACGTCTATGATCTAATATCAGGGTTACAATACGTCACTGTACACAGAACAGAGTTCAGAGGTCGTGAAGGGGTTTCACAAAACATCTTCTGTTTGGCACAGAACTCAACCGGAATGAAAGGGATTGATCTCATGAACCCTAAAGCGTGACGTGTTGAACTGAGAACGAGTGTTTAACATCCGCGGCCCGTCTGCGTCACTGCAACCAGAGAGAAAACCATCAACAGCAGGCGGAGGAATCTCACAAACACTGCCAAGAACACGCCCAGGTCAAAGTTCACACACAAAACTAAAAGATGCATGGGAAAAAATGCATGCAAATGTTTGATTGTGTGAAAAAAATTAAGCCCGTTTCTCAGACTACTGAGATTTTCTATGGAAAGCTTATTTCTGCCATGGAAAAAAACTAATAAAAAGGTAATTATGACTATAGCTCGCAGAATTGCAATTTTAATTAAAAATTTTGTATTCCATGGCAGAAACAAGCCTCCATAATTTTCAGTCATTTAAGAACATAAATAATCAAAATTATCATTAATGTAATGCAAAAATCTTATTCTGAAAATACTGCGTCTCCTCTGCTTATGTAAATAAAATCAGTGCATCACAGAAATCTAAAGAGAATCACTGCTGATAATGAAAATAACACTTTTATCTGCTAACATTAGTTCATACACAACATGTTTATAGCTAACATTAACAAAAGTTAATACATGTTGTAAAATATTGCTCATAGTTCATAGAGACTTTATTGTAAAGTGTTACAAAAAACCAATGGAAAGTAAAACATATGGTTTGTTTTCCAAGTCATTGTGATAGTTTGAGGTAAACCAATGGTTACCTAACTAACTAGTCTCCAGTAAAACTAAAGCCGTCTCTGCATCCGAGCCGTCGCCTCGTCGGAAAAACCCTGCCAATGCACAAAGATCATGAAAACAGGCTTCATTGTCTTCATGCAAAATGTCCTATTTTTCCCAGTTGGTTTTGCAGTGAAATACGAGCTGGACGTGTTCTGACACAAGAGAGATCTGGATCCGACGGCGCGAGGTAACACTGACCTCAGACCTGGTCCCACGTCATCAAACACCGTTTCACAACCAGTTGGTCGAGAAAAACCAAGAAAAATCCATCCAAATCCATCACAGCAAAACTCCATGGGTCGAGTAAAGAGAGTCCATATAATCCACGGTTTCTGAGCAGAGCGCCGAGTTTGAATACTGGACTGCGTGTGAAACGGTGACAGACACAGAAGTGGTCCGAGAAACGCACACACAGGGGAATGTGGGAGGTGTGTGTGCATTACACACGTCATCATTGCACTGCGTGATAGCTTAAAAGAAGAGTTCGCTTAAAATAAGATAAAAACCTGTCACGGTTTACTCGCGTCGCTCTACACAGCTCTTTAGTAAATGTTGTCACGTTTATCATATTTTGTGCTGTTTTTCAGCAGATATAATAGATGGATCAAAGCTGCATGAAGATTTCTCCTTGGAATGACGCCAGAGTGAGTAAACAATGACGTGTGTGTGTGTGTGTGTGTGTGTGGTGTGTGTGTGTGCTGTGTTACTGCAGTTATCAGACGGTGGCGGCGGCGTTCCCGTCCCGGCGTCCCTGTTTCCTCAGTAACTGGATGCGGTTGTGGCAGTAGAACTTGATGGCCCTCCAGTCGCGCTGATTGCTGACCAGCAGAGGGCAGAGCTGCAGACATCGCTCGCAGTCGGCCTTCGCAGGAACACGCAGCTCCATGATGTTCCGCTTGAGGTGCGTCTCCACGGCGACACGCTCCGCCTCCGACCAGGGCCGCTTCAGGACGCCGCGCTTGCCTGAGGAAAACGCAAACACCACGCATGACACGCCAACACACGCTCAACAAATCTCTGACTAAATACAGCTCTTAAAAATATAAGTATTGTTTATTCAGTGGTCGACCGATATGGGTTTTTTATTGGACAATATATTTAATTTAAAGATAGTAAATAACACATGAACAACAATTGCTCAATAAAATGTATATTTATATGCAAGAAAATATAACAATATGCAAAAAAAAATTTGAACTTGATAAAAACTAAATCTATAAAATAAACAGATTCATACTTTAGACTTTATTTAGTGGTTGACCGATATGATTTTTTGATGGCCGATGCCGATAACCGATGTATTTAATTTATCCAAACTTTTACAGAACAGAATGTCATTAAAAACCATTTAGTTCCAGTATTTATAGTAAAGAAATGAATGTCAAGCTTAGCAGCACGTCATGTGACTCACCTGACTTGACCTGCGCGCTCCGCCTCTTGAGCCCAGCTGACGGCGAGGGCGTGGGCGTGGGCGTGGGCGTGGCTGGCGTCAGACGCGGGCTCTTTCCCTTCTTCGGCTGCGGCCCTCGAGTACTGGGTGCTCTCTTCTTCACCACTTCAGCTCTCTCCTTATTCGCACTGCCTTCCCCATCGGAATCTTCAGAGAAAGAGTCGGCAGAGTTTCCCGACATCACTGCCCAAACGGAAAGAAAACAGTGTTCAGATGCAATACGTGTCCATCTCCATGCCTTTATGATCGCACGCCGTATCGTAATTTACATCTATGCATTTAGCAGACGTTATGTCACATGATCTGCTCTATTGCCTGTACACGAATCCTTTAGAAACGACATGTTAGTGTTTTATTTGAACCGTCTTACCGTCCAGCTCGAGGCAGATGTGCTGCAGACTCATCCCTCTGAACAAAACCCCTTCACGCTCTCCGTACAGCACCACTCGCCCCACGCGGTTCATCAGCGCCGGGTCCTGACCAATCCGAGTGCAGCTTTGAGTCACATGGTACTCCCTCTGCAGAAAATCCTCCAATCGCTTGGCGGCGGCGCCCGGGGCTCTTTCGCCCTCCTCGAGCAGCAGGAGCTGGGTGAGGATGGCCACTTGGCGGCGTGCGCGCGGCGCGGTGAGCGTCGTGGGGTTCTTAGCGCCGCTAGTGCGCGCCAGGCTCCGGAGAAGGTCGGTGCCTCGGAGAGGCGTGGCCGGGGAGTGATATGGCCGAGAAAACACGTAGGGGCTCTCGGGATCGACACCCACATCCGCAGACGTCTTTAGGAGAAGGTCCAGACAAGCTTCTGAATGCGGAGGAAGGATGAGAGGCTGAACACGGCCGCGCTTGCCCAAAACGCCCACGTGGGTCAGGTGGCATAGGACATGCCGCTCGAAAGGGGACAGAGACGCGTCCGACGGGGAGACGGAGTTGCGGTCCTGGTAGTCCTGAATGGTGAGCTTGGCCACCTCGCACTCGCGGTGGCGGTTGTACAGGATGAGAAGAGCCAAACTGGAGTGGCAGAGCAGACGCCAGGCTTCCGCTGAGCCCGCGGCGCGAGACAGCGTGAGGAACGAGGAGTGCTGCTGTCGACGGAGGAACATGACCAGCGTGGAGAGCGAGGACAGCAGAGGAGGCATGTGTGAGCGCTGGGAGCTGCAGGAGTTACACATATCATCAGTTCAGGAAAAACTTACAGTCATGAAATCTAAATTCTTGTTTTTTTATGGAATATTGCAGTTTATTCTAAATTATATATCATTATTGTGTTAATAATCCTGAATCAGAATATCTTCATCTCTTCTCTGATGATGAGGGTGGGGCAACCTGTCACTCACATGAGATCCACCAATAGCAAACCACAACCATCCAATCAATTCCCCACAGACACAATCAAGCCCCGCCCTACATTTGTTCTTGTTTGAGAAGCGTTTCACTCGGATATACGGCACAACAGAGGAGAAACGACCAGCGTGACTTCCCTTTCAGGCAAACTTAACACCTTTGCTAAAAATCTGGCGATGACATAGCATAATGTAATAAACTATTTATATAATTTTTTTTGTAGACTGGTCATTTTTGACCCGGAACACAAGTGTAACAAGGTGGAAAAAAAGTACAAAGTACAAAAATGTAAGTAGTCAGTAAGTTTTAGTCCAATGCAATAACATTAACACTAAATTTTCAAATAAATATCCAAATAAATATAATTACTAAACTAAATTAACTATATCAACTACATTACTTGAATATATATGATAATTGAAATAAGCTGATAACATCACTGTTTTCTCCAGAGCGGCTGTACAGCCGAATCAAATTCTGTTCATTATTTTCCTGTTTAACACTGTGAAGCTGCTTTGAAACAATCTGCATTGTAAAAAGCGCTATATAAATAAAGTTGACTTGACTTGACTAACTAGCATTTATTGTATGAATAATTTTTTAAGAGAAATTATAATACTTTTATTGTAGTTTTGTTCACAATAGTGTTTGTCAGTTTAATTTCAGTCACAGTGTTGTTTCAGAACAGACCTGATTCTGACCCATCAAGGCCGTTCACACCGAGCTCTGAAATGTAACCTTTTCTTTTCAGGAAAATCAATGTAATATATTTTTTGTTTAATAATAATTGTATTATTATTTTGAATTTTGAGGGGATTTTATGATACTATGCAATATTAAGAATGGGATGGCCTTAAAGTTCATGTGCATGTAAAGGCAGGCGTCACAACACTTTTGGCAATATAGTGTATTTCCCATTCATTTCCTATATGTTGGTCATTTTTGACAAAAAAATATAGCTAATGCGACAAGTCGTCAAGTGTCACCCCATTCAGGTGAAGCAAAAAAAAAAAAAAAAAATTTCTTTTGAGGGTTAAAGGGTTAACCCTGAAAATTGCAGCACTCATAGTGAACAGAACGATATCGTGCGCTGGTGTGAGCGGGTCTTTAGCATACAGACGACTTCTGAACTAACACGGTCTAATTTGGAAATTAACTCCAATTTTGATTTCATGTGAACTTTCAAACACAAACGTACCTCGTCATTTCCCCATTCTTCTCTTCTGCAGCTCCATCTTCTCTCGTGTCCAACTCATTCTCCACTTCTTCCTCCTCTTTACCAGGCGTCGGAGGCGCTTCCTCTTTTGGCTGCTCCACCTCCTCCTGTTTCTTCTGCTGCAGTTCCTTCTCTCTCTTGGGCGGGCGCCCCCTCCTAGCGGGGCGAGGGCTGGGTGTAGCGGCGCTCTTGTTGGCGCCCTTCCTAGTGGGCGTTGTGGTCGTGGAGGGCTTCTTTGAGGTATTCGGAGGCGGAGACACCGAGAGTGAGAAGGAGACGGCTCCAGGTTTAGAAGGTGGAGACAAAGGCTCTTGCTCCCGGGAAAACAGCGGCGTTCCCAGGGAGGACGAGGGCTGGGCGGGAGACGGGAAGGAGTCGGCGCTTGAGGCGGGAGCGGGGAGGTGCGACAGCTCCATGGCGGCTCGTACCTCGGGCTGCTGGTCGTGGTGTTTCTCCAGATGCCGGGCCAGCGAACGGAAGTGCCGGCCACAGTAGGGACAGTGCTGTCGGCGGCTCGCGGCATGGCCGATGTTTATGTTTATGTTATTGTTTATGTTAGTGGTGGGTGGGGCCAGAGGCTGCTGGAAGGGGGAGGGGGAGGAGGGGGCGGGGTGAGCAAAAGACAGGGGGCGGGGCTGAGTCTTTTTCTTGACAGTGGCTGAGGTTTTCCTTTTCTTGCGCCGTCTCATCATTCGGCCCCTCAGCTCCTCTAGCTCTTCCTCATCGTCATCGTCGTCATCGTCGTCGTCTTCCTCCTCCTCTTCATCCTCTCGGTCAGAATCGCTGGCTTCAGAGTGAGACACTGGCGAGGAGGAGGGCGACAGCGACCATGACGGAGTGAGGTAGTCAGAAACCGTGAGAGACAGAGGGAGCGAACCCGCCTCCTCCTCCTACAGACACAGAGACGAGCTGTGAGAGACGCTCATGAAACTTCAGTAGAGCGAGTGTGTGTGAGAGCGAGTGTGTGTGTGTGTGTGTGTATATGTGTGCGTGTGAGTGAGTGTGTGTGCGCATGTGTGAGAGCAAGTGTGTGTGTGTGTGTGCGCGAGTGTGTGCGCGCGTGTGTGTGTGCGAGTATGTGTGTTTGTAAGTGATTGTTTGAGTGAGTGTGCATGAGAGAGCGAGAGTGTGTGTGTGTGTGAGAGTGTGTGAGTGAGTGAGTGTGCGTGTGAGCAAGAATGTGTGTGTGTAAGAGAGTGTGTGAGTGAGTGTGCATGAGAGAGCGAGTGTGTGTGTGTGTGTGTGTGTGTGAGAGAGAGAGTGTGTGAGTGAGTGTGTGTGTTTTTGTGACGTATCAGGACACAAATGTGTATAATGACATGGGTATGACACTGGTATTACAGGGAGAGGGTGACTTATGAGGACATTACCTATGTGCCCATTTTTGAAAAGGCTTATAAATCATACAGAATGAGTTTTTTTGAGAAAGTAAAAATGTGCAGTTTCCTGTGATGGGTAGGTTTAGGGGTAGTGTGTGTGTGTGTGTGTGTGTGTGATGGGTAGATTTAGGGGTAGTGTGTGTGTGTGTGTGTGTGTGATGGGTAGATTTAGGGGTAGTGTGTGTGTGTGTGTGTGTGTGATGGGTAGATTTAGGGGTAGTGTGTGTGTGTGTGATGGGTAGGTTTAGGGGTAGGGGTAGTGTGTGTGTGTGTGTGTGTGTGTGTGTGTGTGTGTGTGTATGTGTGTGTGATAGGTAAGTTTAGGGGTAGGGGTAGTGTGTGTGTGTGTATGTGTGTGTTGGGTAGATTTAGGGGTAGTGTGTGTGTGATGGGTAGGTTTAGGGGTAGGGGTAGTGTGTGTGTGTGTGTGTGATGGGTAGGTTTAGGGGTAGGGGTAGTGTGTGTGTGTGTGATGGGTAGGTTTAGGGGTAGGGATAGTGTGTGTGTGTGTGTGTGTGTGTGATGGGTAGGTTTAGGGGTAGGGGTAGTGTGTGTGTGTGTGTGTGTGTGTGATGGGTAGGTTTAGGGGTAGGGATAGTGTGTGTGTGTGTGTGTGTGTGTGATGGGTAGGTTTAGGGGTAGGGGTAGTGTGTGTGTGTGTGTGTGTGTGTGATGGGTAGGTTTAGGGGTAGGGATAGTGTGTGTGTGTGTGTGTGTGTGATGGGTAGGTTTAGGGGTAGGGGTAGTGTGTGTGTGTGTGTGTGTGTGTGTGTCACCTTCTTGATGTTGCCCTCTGGGTTGAATCCACACTCAAACCCTCGTGGAGACACTGAACTGTGAAACCCCTGTAATTTAACAACACACAACAATATAAACACTAGACCGAACCCGTTTAAGCCACACGTCGGTTTTCTTCTCATTAAACCGGATATTTAGATCAATGTCAGATAATGAACACGTGAGAAGGTTCACTCGTGAATAAATCATGAGCTGACAACACTCCTGATTCACGGGCGGGAGCGTGATTATCAGCTGTAAACAAAACATCTTTCATGGCTTGGACAATTAATAAAGTCATATTTAATTTAACAATAGGAAAGTAATATGCTGTTTGCTGACGTACGATGGCGTTCTCGCCCCAGTCGTTCAGGCTGTAGTCCACTGTGATCTCCTCGCCTTTGGAAATGTCTCGAATCGCTATGACGACAAGCCGGACCTGATTCCCACAATGCACCTCTCTAATCCTGCAGTTGGCCGGTGGGTGGAAGAGGACAGGGCCGCGGACGCCACTCGCTCCCTCCTCATCGAGCTCAGGAACACTACGCACACACACAAACACACACACACACACACACACACACTGATGACCATCTTCATCTTTAGTGTGTGATGTTGACAGTTCTTCATGTGCAGAATAAATGGGCGTGGCCTGCTTGAGTTATGGTAAGGGGTGGGGCATTTCCCAAACACCAATCACAACACACTGCTCCAGCCGACCAATCAGAGCACAGTGTGCTTTTCAGAAGGTGGGGCTTCATAGAGACAGGAACTAAACAGAGTTACTGACAGACTGGGAAGAGAGGAGCCGCAACAATGGAGAATATGGGGAATAATCAACATTCAAGCAGGAAAACCTGCTCTAGTACAGCCAGAAACACACATCACGACTGTAAGAGCAGAACAGGCCAGATAATGATGATAAAGCGTCAGTACCAGAGCTGCGACGGGTCGGTCAGGAAGTACGGGCTGCCCGGCGGGGGCAGTCGGTCTTCGGCTCCCTCTGCGTACGGCTCGTCTCCTTACACAACACAGGGTTAAACCGTCAAGCACAAACACAAGCCGGACATATCAAATAATACTCAGATGGAACAGTTTATTAAACCTTATAATATTATGATATATACAGGGCTTGACCAAACGGAGCAAATGTGTGTGTCAGCAGTCGCTCCTAACAGACACTCGGACAGGTTGAGTTTCATATTCAATTGTAGTCTTTTAAAAATAATAAATAATAAACGCTTTTTTATAGCGTTTAAACTACTTTAAATCACAATAGAAGTCACGTCAGGCTAACAGCTCCAGAAATATTGAGCCTATCAGAACATTTCTGAAATAATTATTACAAAACTACAGGAGAACAAATAAATTACAAATGCTATGCATTGTATAAATTAATCATATGTCTTCATTGAGTAAATGAAATATATATTTACTCTGATTAAAGTCACAGAAGTGGATTATCAAGAGCAGTGAGGGATGTTTGATTAAATGAGACACTGTCGCTTTAAGGGTTTCTCTCTGGGTCCGTTCTACTGCTTGCAAAGACGGGCACTTTCAAAAATCCTCAGTTTGTGGTTCACTATTGTTTGATTGAAAACAACCACAATAAAACAAAGACAAACTCTTATATTAAACAAAGAAATATATATTTTTTATTAACAAAAGTTATCTTGCGCTAGCCTCCGCTACCGTCCTGTCAATCATCTGGCTCACGGCTATGAGTTACAGTAATTTTACATTCACCGTCATCGGTGCCGATCTGCATGACAGTATTTGCACTGACCATCCCTTGTCCAAAACTGAGCGTATTGTACAGAAAGATTATGACTGCTGTATTTACACTTGACCGAACATGGGTCTGTGCTTCACACCCGCAGCGCCACACAGATTTGGGTGCTGATTAATATTTCATGTTTCTGATGTTATTTTTTTGTGTGAAACGTGTTCAGTTGCACAGAAGAAAGCCGATCTCAGACCTGCCCTGTACACGTAGAGGACTATTATTTTGTTGAGCAGACCTGGGAACGACAGATGACATCACACGCTCTGATGACCAATCGGCGGTTTGTAAACCACAAACGAAACGTGAGAAATCTAGCTGAAATCTAATTTTTCATGCATTAATCTAAAATAAACCCCCTGAATAAACAGGCCGGTCAGGATGCTCCGTTCTGACACCCTTTACTCTTCCCTGATGATGACCTCTGACCTACTTCCTGTAAGATCTGAATTTGATGTTCTGTTTCTATGGCAACCGGAGCTTCCGCAGTGACTGTAATGATAATATAATAATATGAACGAAGCGTCTTGTTTAATCTTCAAGTTTTGGTGGTCAGACTCGGCTCACAGAGATGATGGCAAATAAATAATGCGAACGTCAGCGGCCATGGCACCGAACGAGCAATCGTAAGAAGTTCAAAAGGGCAAACAGTCAAAGTTATCATGCGAAATGCAAATCTGCAAAGACGCATGTGTCATCTGTCACCGTGACATAAAGTGGACTTTAAAGCTGAAATGATGAGTGAATTAAGCATGCTTGGAAAAACAGGGATATAACTTTTTTTCCTGGCAAGGATTGTAATGCGTCACAATCAGGAAAGGGAGACGACGGCTATAGGCTAAGACAAAAAGTTATATTTTTTCACAACGTGTTAATTGACTTGTTAATAGCAGTTCATTGTGGAATATGTGACAATCGGGTCCAGTCGGGTCTGTGTCTTCCCGCCGGGTTCGGTTCCAGCTTTCAGATAATAGACGGGTCCGGGTCGGTTCCGTGTAGCACATTACGGGTCTCTTCCGGTTCAGGTACGAATTTTTGGACCCGTGTAGACCACCGTTTCCTCCTTCATGTGTAAATCTTGAAAAAGATCACTGAAAAACGCATGCTCAAAGCCAGGCAGGATTAACGTGGACCTGCACCGAATCATCAGAAGTTCTGCAGGTATTGTGGCGATGAGGACCATATGGTGAAAACGGCAGGATATAAATGTTCTGTTCCAGGCTGTGCAGGGGATAAACGATTATTGTGACTATATCATCATGCAAATTCACTGACCAAAAAAAGACGAGACTAAAATGTAGTTTAAAAAATAAAAACTTGAAGAAAAAGCACTCTTTGGTTTTGTCGGGGGGGGAAAAGAGTCGTTCGAGCGTTCATGCTTGCGGTTGCCAGATTTCAGTCATTTAAATCCCCCAAACAGAGCTTTCCTGTTATACACGTATTCTATCCGGTGTTTTACTTCAAATGTGCAATCTGGCAACCCCCGCGCGATCGCCATTAGAGAGGTTCTGCTTAAAGTGTCGTTCAGTCGGTCTGTGTTCTGTCACGACCCACGAGCCGCGTGTGCTGTTTGCTGGATAACTGTGAGCTACTGAAATGAGCCAATCAGAGCAGAGCTCAACATTATTATTCATGACTCTTCCAAATAAGGTAATAACAGCCCATTTCTTTCTAGGGACAAATCCTAGGGTTGTAAATGGCCATGTAAAACTGTATCTGGAGTATTTTTGCCCTTACCTAAGCCACAGACCTTCTATGTAGACATCAGAGAACAATTTAAAATATTGTATCAATGCACTCTATGGCACCTTTAAAAGATAATCGACTATGTTTGCGACGATACTCGACAAGACAAGACATCATTTCGTGTGAATATTCGCTGTGAGACGCGTGTGCGCGCTTAGGATGTGTGTTGCCGAACCAAACTGAGACACTTTCTCGTCTATGTGCGCTTGAATATTTAAATTGGCAAGGCTTAAAAACACGCAACTTCTGTGAAGCAGCAGCTCCCGAGTGTCTTTAGGGGGGGGGGGGGTTGTGCCCTACCAAACAATGGCAGGGGAAACACTGTTGTATGTATGTTCAAGGCCAATAAAGCGCCAAATATATCAATTTTATATAATTTATATAAAAATATATATTCAAACTCAGGCGCTCTGTGAGAAGCGGATGTGCGTGCGTCTCTGACTGCGGTCAGAAACAGTCTCTCTGCTCACTGCCATTCAAAGGCTCACAATGACACCGCAATGCTTACAAACGCATGCAAAAGAAAAGAACAGCAACCTCACGTGATCGAGTAACTTCAGACGGCGCGAGTCTGGTGATGTCAGACACTCGTCGGGTCTAAACGAATCACAATAATGACCTGGTAATAACGACGAGTGTTTCAACCGGGGAGAGACGCCAATAAAACAGCTTGTAAACAATATGTCACAAAAACCACACCCAGTTCCACAATCTCCATAGGCAGCTAGAAAATGCATTCTGCTAAACATATGCACCAGCGCTACAAAATAATGTTTAAGTGAAGGTTTCAGTAATGCCTTTTTTTTTTTACATTTAGTTCACAATGAAATATGATTCCATCATACAGTAATTCACAGTCTAAGTCAAGGCTACATCACGGGTTAGTACAGTATGAGGAGTGTTAGTGTAGCTCATATCTGTGTATTAGTCAATAAACACCTCATAAATCATAAACTCTGATTGTTTGTGGGTGAAATGACACCAAAAGCGTACAGGACATTCAGTACAATCAGAAAATATTTAGCTTTAAAGATTGCATATAGAATATATTAATAAACTTAATGTGATTCATATTTGTCAGTCAGACATGCATACACTGTAAAAAGTTCACATAACTTAATTATGCATGAAGTTCATTACTTAACCATTTTAAGGCAACGGGTTTCCTCACTTTTTTAAGTTACGTCAACTGATCACTTTTTGAAATAATTATATTTTTTAAAAACAATGAAAATAATTAAATGTGTTCAGTTCAAAAACATGGTTTTATTCATGTTTGCATTGCTAACCCGAATACGTTGGGAAAGTTTTTTGAAGTTTAAGTAAGCAGAACTTGCAGATTTTTATTTTGTAATCAAACATTTTAATTGCTGTGAACTTGAAATATTTGCGCAAGCTAATTCAAACTTCTCACATTTTTAGTAGTGGAAACTATAGCTTCAACTGGTCAATTCAATAAACCCAGTTCTTCTAAACGTACAAACCAAAACAAAACATTAGCTTATTCAGCGTATCCCCCAGAGTTAGATAAGTCCATACACACCATTCTCATCTCTGTCTGACGCACCCACCGCTAGCCTAGCTTAGCACAAACACTGGAGGTAAACGGCTCCAGCTAGCCTACTGCTCAATAAGTGACAAAATAACGCCAACATTTTCCTATTTACATGTTGTGATGTGTATAGTTACCGACGGAAAATGAAAAGTTGCAATTTTCTAGGCCGATATGGCTAGGGACTATACTCTCATTCCTGCGTAATAATCAAGGAGCTTTCTGGCGTACCATGGGTGCAGCGGCGCAATGATATTACACAGCGCCTGAAAACATGCTAACTTCTGTCAACATAACCAACGTGACAACCTGCTTGCACAGGGAGCGCGCTGGGGACTAGGTTGAGAGAGAAACCGCGTGTGTAATGGATCCGTGCGTCGGCTCTTAAAGTGACAGCAGCCTAATAAACCTGCTGACACACTATGAGATGATATTAACATATCTATATGGCAGTTTTTCCCCATGGTATCACTGTCAAAACTGTGGCCAGTGAAACTCCACGAGTGGCCAAAGAGTTCATGTCAAGCCCTGTGTATATACTGTATATATATATATATAATAATAGTACCTGGGCTGTAACTGTGCTCGGACAGACTCTCCTCTTCATCCTCCGTCACATACGCCACGCGTTCACACACTTTCACCGGCGTCCCCTTCCTCTTCCTGCCACACACACGCCTGTGGAAAACACACAGAGCATTAAATACAGTAAATACTGCTGTAACATCAGTACATTTATCCATTACAACAGTTAATAAACGCTTCGATACATCTGAGGATCTAAAAGAGCGCTTTTTATATGTGTGTGTGTGTAAATATATGATAAAAAATAATATGTACACCAACACACATATTATCATCATTATATATAACTGCATATTATATTAAATGTTTGACTATTTAGTTAGATGTGAAATGATTAAAATCGGTTTTCGTACACAAATATGAATCGCTATCGGTCGTATAAAGGTATCGCTCGACGTCTCGCCAATGCAGTTACCATGGCGATCTTGGTTACCATGGCGATCTGTGGTAATGGTTACCATGGCGATCTGTGGTAATGGTTACCATGGCGATCTGTGGTAATGGTCGCCTGCACACGTGAGCGCGCTCAGCAGCAGTGTCCGTGCACGCGCCGACAGGTTTCGCGCACTCGCGCGGTGTTTTGCTAATCGTTCGAGTCGCAGCGCTTCGGACGTTAACGCGGTACGGATAAAATAACGCTGTAAAGATACACGCGAGCTCAGAGAGTCGTTCGGCAGAACGGCCACGGGTTTTCTCTCATCACGGCGTGTGCACGAGGACAACAGAACCGGACCGGCTAACCGTTAGCACGCGCGCGAATCCGAGCGTTCCCCCCGAAACAAACGGCACGATCCGGTTCGCCAGCGAGAGAGACTGACCCGCGCGGTGGAGGCGGCTTGCTGCCATCCCCGTCGCTGTCGAGGGTCGGGGGCTCCCGGTAATCGAACGGCGACCGCACGCTCTCCGCCATTAGCGCTGCTCCGGTGCGCATGCGCAGCAGCTCCGAGCTGGCCAGGCCCTGAGATGGGCTCCAGCAGCAGATCATCATTTCACCGATTCCGACACACATTACATTAAAAACTGCGGAAATTAATGCAATCATCAAACGTCACGGGGATGTCTAAGGTCTTAAAGGGTTCATATTTACACAATCAGTACAATTATTATTGCTCTTAACAATATTCATGTCTCTGTGCATTTAATAACATTTATGCATTCAGCAGACGCAGTTAATTAAGTAAATATAGCTGTATATTTTGAGTAATACTAACGAACTGCATGCATTTAAAAACGTTAATCTGAGGAGGCACTCGTATACTCATTATTATTACAGTAGTAATATGATTTCTAATGTATAGAGTTTTATTATTTCTGGTTTTCATTTTAAATGGGCACATGAAAATATTAATAAAAATATATTTATATATAATTTCAAGAATAAATATTCAGGGTAACAAATGATCACATAATGAATAATACTATAGTATATAATAGTTATATTCAATTTAGTTGTGCATGTGTGCGTATTTATATATTTATAATAATTATACACACACATATTATGTAAACACACACTTGATTAATCGCCTGCCCAGCACTAATTATATTATAATTGTTTTATTATTTCTGGGTTTCATTTTAAATGGTCACATGAAAATATATGATCCAGTTTCCTTTTTTATTAAATATATATATTTATATATAATTTCAGGAAACAACACAATGATTCATTTTCATATCTAACCCTTCCTGTAATCACACACACACGTTTCATCCCATGATTTATTGATTAATGCAGACATATACATTATAATATGACGGACGTCAGCGTGAAGCGTGAGTTAGTAACAGTGCAATAACCTCTGAATATGACCACAGATTCACAGCATTCATAACTTCAGAACTCGTGCTGGTATTAATAGCAAAGAAGTGCGTCACAGTGTTACATTTACAGTAAAAATACAATAAATAAAATTAATATATTAATCGTTTTTTGGTTATAAGTAGTGTTTCTTCTAAAAAATAATACTATAGTTTTCACTTTTCAGTAATGCCTCTTTTTTTTTTTACATTTAGTTCACAATGAAATATGATTCCATCATACAGTAATTCACAGTCTAAGTCAAGGCTACATCACGGGTTAGTACAGTATGAGGAGTGTTAGTGTAGCTCATATCTGTGTATTAGTCAATAAACACCTCATAAATCATAAACTCTGATTGTTTGTGGGTGAAATGACACCAAAAGCGTACAGGACATTCAGTACAATCAGAAAATATTTAGCTTTAAAGTCAAGATTGCATATAGAATATATTAATAAACTTAATGTGATTCATATTTGTCAGTCAGACATGCATACACTGTAAAAAGTTCACATAACTTAATTATGCATGAAGTTCATTACTTAACCATTTTAAGGCAACGGGTTTCCTCACTTTTTTAAGTTACGTCAACTGAAAAAAACACTTTTTGAAATAATTATATTTTTTAAAAACAATGAAAATAATTAAATGTGTTCAGTTCAAAAACATGGTTTTATTCATGTTTGCATTGCTAACCCGAATACGTTGGCAAAACGTTGGCCTGCGTGCCATAACTCTGTCTGACGCACCCACCGCTAGCCTAGCTTAGCACAAAGACTGGAGGTAAACGGCTCCAGCTAGCCTACTGCTCAATAAGTGACAAAATAACGCCAACATTTTCCTATTTACATGTTGTGATGTGTATAGTTACATCGTGTACTAAGACCGACGGAAAATGAAAAGTTGCAATTTTCTACACCGATATGGCTAGGGACTATACTCTCATTCCTGCGTAATAATCCAGGAGCTTTGCTGCCGTCCCATGGGTGCAGCGGCGCAATGATATTACGCAGCGCCTGAAAACATGCTAACTTCTGTCAACATAACCAACGTGACAACCTGCTTGCACAGAGAGCGCGCTGGGGACTATTTTCAGGCACTGTGTAATATCATTGCGCCGCTGCACCCATGGTACGGCAGAAAGCTCCTGGATTATTATGTAGGAATGAGAGTATAGTCCCTAGCCATATCGGCCTAGAAAATTGCAACTTTTTATTTTCCGTCTGTCTTAGTACACGATGTAACAGTACACAATCACAACATGTATATAGGAAAATGTTGGCGTTATTTAGTCTCTTATTGAGCAGTAGGCTAGCTGGAGCCGTTTACCTCCAGTCTTTGTGCTAAGCTAGGCTAGCGGTGGGTGCGTCAGACAGAGTTATGGCACGCACGGAGATGAGAATGGTATGTATGGACTTAACTAACTCTGGGAGATACGGTGAATAAGATAAAGTCCCAAAAAGTCGGCGTGTTCCTTTAACAAAAAAACACAATATAACACTTAAATATAAATCCCAGCCCAGTTTCGGTTAAACTTAAAGGATTAGTTCACTTCAGAATGAAAATGTCCTAATAGTTTCCTCACCCTCATCTCATCCAAGATGTTCATGTGTTTTTTTCTTCAGTTGAAAAGAAATTACGTTTTTTAAAGGAAAACATTCCAGGATTTTTCTCCTCATAATGGACTTCAATGGCAACCAACGGTTGAAGGTCCAAATCAATGCAGTTTCAGAGGAAGGGCTTCAGAGGCTCTGATCCCAGAGGAAAAGGGTCTGATCCAGACAAACCATCGGATATTTTCACCATAATAAACATTTATATACTTCGGTGTTGTTCTTCTTCACGGTGTATGATGTCATCACGGCGGAAAGGTCACGTGACGTCATCATTTGACCTTTATTTTTGTAAAGGCGGTTTGATTTAGTCTTTGCACACTGGGTCGGTGCTCCCACCTGCGTCACGTGACCTTTCCGACGTGATGACATCATACGCCGTGAAGAACAACAACACAGAAGTCGCGAATTTGAGGTTAAAAAGTATATAAATATTTATGATGTTCAAAACGGCAATGGTTCCTCGTCTGGGATCAGAGCCTCTGAAGCCTTCCTCTGAAACTGCACTGATTTGGACCGTCAGCCGTTGGTTCCCGTTGAAGTCCATTATGAGGAGAAAAATCCTGGAATGTTTTCCTCAAAAAACATCATGAAGAAAGAAAGACATGAACATCTTGGATGAGATGGGGGTGAGGAAAGTATCAGGAAATGAAGTGATCCTTTAACGTTTGTCATAAAAGCTCAAAACAACGAATCAATTGCTTCAAATGGGTCCGTTTTGAGAACTCAAAAAAAAAGGGAATAAATACTCATTTGTTTAATTTGAGTTGGCGCTACTCAAATTCATTATTTTGAGCGTTCGTGTTAACGTGACAGGTATGATTCACATTAAGTTTATTCATGTTAAAACGTGAATTCAAACACATAAAATCACATATTTTTGTGAAAATCCCGCCCGGCTGCTCTTCCCACCAATGCTAAAGTGATGTTGAAGAGATCCGGAGCCGTTTATAGTAGAGCTGCTCATGGATCCCAAGAGTCTCAGAATCTGCATCCGCGACTGCTCGATTGTTTTTCCAGTGAATTTACTTCAGAAGAATCTAACCTAATCTACACTTTTCAGAGGCTTATAAAACAATTTGTCATTGGGGTAAAAAAAACAGACCTAATTTGAGAATGTGTTTTTAAAGAGGAATGAGAGGAACACTGTTTCTAGAGTTACATTACGACAGGATAACCCGTTGTTTCACTGGCTCCAGTCTAAACCGAAGGCCTGATCGTGGGATTCCGATGGAGAAGTCCGGATCTAGAGGAGCTGCTGGCCGTGTGTCTCGGTGTGGAACACGTGCAGCGTTTGCGACGCGGAGTCTGTCCAGTGGATGAGCTCCAGCAGAACCCGATAGGTCCAGAGTTTAGCAGCAAAACCACCAGAACCTTCCACTTCATCCTGACCCTGCAAACCACAGCACACACACTTCATTAGATCACTTCACTGAATGATCAAAACTTTGCCGTCGCACACACACGCACAGACCGTTTTAGCACGTTTTAGTGTAATTGTACAAGCGTCCACCTTCACTTTGTGGTTAGTGAGGCGTTATAGGGCACAGGAATAGATGAGACGAGCACTTGACGCCAACACACTCGTATCTTTCTGATCACGAGCCAAACTTCTCTTCATAGGAAAGCTCATGTCATTACGCTGAGTCTATGAAGGAAAGCGTTTGTCTGCCGCACATCCTGATGTAGGAGATCCGCGGGACAGTGTTGGAGGTGCAGGGCTAATAATAGCACCCGGCTAGCTTACACCAGTCAGCGTAGCAGAAGTTCAGCGGCTTTCCCAGCGGTGTGGCGTGACACAGAACTACAGCTGATGAGGCGATCTAACACTACAAAATATACATTTAAATTAAATAGGACAGGAAATATGCCTTGAATAGATTTCACTTGTCCAATCTTGAGTATTATATACACACAGCTGCAAGGAAAAGTGTGTGAACCGCTGGCACAATCTGTGAAAATGTGAATAATTTTCACAAAATAAAAGAGATCATGCAACATTATTTGTTATTTAGTGCTGTCCTGAATAAGATAAAGATGCTTACATTTAGTCCACAAGACAAACAAACAGCTGCGTTTATTAATAAGACCCGTTCAATAGTGTGTGAACCCTTGACTCTCAATCCTGTGTGTGTGTGAGAGTGTGTGTTGTTCCCTGATGATCCACGGCTGTGTGTGTGTCGTTCCCTGATGATCCACGGCTGTGTGTGTGTTTGTCGTTCCCTGATGATCCACGGCTGTGTGTGTGTGTCGTTCCCTGATGATGCACGGCTGTGTGTGTGTGTCATTCCCTGATGCTCCACGGCTGTGTGTGTGTGTCGTTCCCTGATGCTCCACGGCTGTGTGTGTGTCGTTCCCTGATGATCCACGGCTGTGTGTGTGTGTGTGTCGTTCCCTGATGCTCCACGGCTGTGTGTGTGTCGTTCCCTGATGATCCACGGCTGTGTGTGTGTGTGTGTGTCGTTCCCTGATGCTCCACCGCTGTGTGTGTGTGTGTGTCGTTCCCTGATGCTCCACGGCTGTGTGTGTGGGTGTCGTTCCCTGATGCTCCACGGCTGTGTGTGTGTGTGTGTCGTTCCCTGATGCTCCACGGCTGTGTGTGTGTGTGTGTCGTTCCCTGATGATCCACGGCTGTGTGTGTGTGTGTGTCGTTCCCTGATGATCCACGGCTGTGTGTGTGTGTGTCGTTCCCTGATGATGCACGGCTGTGTGTGTGTGTCGTTCCCTGATGCTTCACGGCTGTGTGTGTGTGTCGTTCCCTGATGCTCCACGGCTGTGTGTGTGTGTGTGTGTGTGTCGTTCCCTGATGCTCCACCGCTGTGTGTGTGTGTGTGTGTGTGTCGTTCCCTGATGCTCCACGGCTGTGTGTGTGGGTGTCGTTCCCTGATGCTCCACGGCTGTGTGTGTGTGTGTGTCGTTCCCTGATGCTCCACGGCTGTGTCTGTGTGTGTGTCGTTCCCTGATGATCCACGGCTGTGTGTGTGTGTGTGTCGTTCCCTGATGATCCACGGCTGTGTGTGTGTGTGTCGTTCCCTGATGATGCACGGCTGTGTGTGTCGTTCCCTGATGATGCACGGCTGTGTGTGTGTGTCGTTCCCTGATGCTCCACGGTTGTGTGTGTGTGTCGTTCCCTGATGCTCCACGGCTGTGTGTGTGTCGTTCCCTGATGATCCACCGCTGTGTGTGTGTGTCGTTCCCTGATGCTCCACGGCTGTGTGTGTGTGTGTGTGTGTCGTTCCCTGATGCTCCACGGCTGTGTGTGTGTGTGTGTGTCGTTCCCTGATGCTCCACGGCTGTGTGTGTGTGTGTGTGTGTGTGTCGTTCCCTGATGCTCCACGGCTGTGTGTGTGTGTCGTTCCCTGATGCTCCACGGCTGTGTGTGTGTGTGTGTCGTTCCCTGATGATGCACGGCTGTGTGTGCATGTGTGTGTGTCGTTCCCTGATGATCCACGGCTGTGTGTGTGTGTGTGTGTGTGTGTCGTTCCCTGATGATCCACGGCTGTGTGTGTGTGTGTGTCGTTCCCTGATGATCCACGGCTGTGTGTGTGTGTGTGTGTGTCGTTCCCTGATGATCCACGGCTGTGTGTGTGTGTGTGTGTGTCGTTCCCTGATGATCCACGGCTGTGTGTGTGTGTGTGTGTCGTTCCCTGATGATCCACGGCTGTGTGTGTGTGTGTGTGTCGTTCCCTGATGATCCACGGCTGTGTGTGTGTGTGTGTGTCGTTCCCTGATGATCCACGGCTGTGTGTGTGTGTGTGTGTGTCGTTCCCTGATGATCCACGGCTGTGTGTGTGTGTGTGTGTCGTTCCCTGATGATCCACGGCTGTGTGTGTGTGTGTGTGTGTGTCGTTCCCTGATGATCCATGGCTGTGTGTGTGTGTGTGTGTGTGTGTGTGTCGTTCCCTGATGATCCACGGCTGTGTGTGTGTGTGTGTGTGTGTCGTTCCCTGATGATCCACGGCTGTGTGTGTGTGTGTGTGTGTCGTTCCCTGATGATCCACGGCTGTGTGTGTGTGTGTGTGTGTGTGTCGTTCCCTGATGATCCACGGCTGTGTGTGTGTGTGTCGTTCCCTGATGATCCACGGCTGTGTGTGTGTGTGTCGTTCCCTGATGATCCACGGCTGTGTGTGTGTGTGTGTGTGTGTGTCGTTCCCTGATGATCCACGGCTGTGTGTGTGTGTGTCCTTCCCTGATGATGCACGGCTGTGTGTGTGTGTGTCCTTCCCTGATGATGCACGGCTGTGTGTGTGTGTGTGTGTGTGTCGTTCCCTGATGATGCACAGCTGTGTGTGTGTGTGTGTTGTTCCCTGATGATCCACGGCTGTGTGTGTGTGTGTCGTTCCCTGATGCTCCACGGCTGTGTGTGTGTGTGTCGTTCTGTTCCCTGATGATGCACGGCTGTGTGTGTGTGTGTGTGTCTCGTTCCCTGATGATCCACGGCTGTGTGTGTGTGTGTGTGTGTGTGTGTGTCGTTCCCTGATGATGCACGGCTGTGTGTGTGTGTGTCGTTCCCTGATGCTCCACGGCTGTGTGTGTATGTCGTTCCCTGATGATGCATGGCTGTGTGTGTGTGTCGTTCCCTGATGCTCCACGGCTGTGTGTGTGTGTCGTTCCCTGATGCTCCACGGCTGTGTGTGTGTGTGTTGTTCCCTGATAATGCACAGCTGTGTGTGTGTGTCGTTCCCTGATGATCCACGGCTGTGTGTGTGTGTCGTTCCCTGATAATCCACGCTTGTGTGTGTGTGTGTGTCGTTCTGTTCCCTGATGATCCACGGCTGTGTGTGTGTGTGTGTCGTTCCCTGATGATCCACGGCTGTGTGTGTGTGTGTGTCGTTCCCTGATGATCCACGGCTGTGTGTGTGTGTGTGTGTCGTTCCCTGATGATCCACGGCTGTGTGTGTGTGTGTGTCGTTCCCTGATGATCCACGGCTGTGTGTGTGTGTCGTTCCCTGATGCTCCACGGCTGTGTGTGTGTGTGTGTCGTTCTGTTCCCTGATGATGCACGGCTGTGTGTGTGTGTGTCGTTCCCTGATGATCCACGGCTGTGTGTGTGTGTGTGTCGTTCCCTGATGATGCACGGCTGTGTGTGTGTGTCGTTCCCTGATGCTCCACGGCTGTGTGTGTGTGTCGTTCCCTGATGCTCCACGGCTGTGTGTGTACGTCGTTCCCTGATGCTCCACGGCTGTGTGTGTGTGTCGTTCCCTGATGCTCCACGGCTGTGTGTGTGTGTCGTTCCCTGATGCTCCACGGCTGTGTGTGTGTGTGTCGTTCCCTGATAATGCACAGCTGTGTGTGTGTGTCGTTCCCTGACGATCCACGGCTGTGTGTGTGTGTGTCGTTCTGTTCCCTGATGATGCACGGCTGTGTGTGTGTGTGTGTCGTTCCCTGATGATCCACGGCTGTGTGTGTGTGTGTCGTTCCCTGATGATGCACGGCTGTGTGTGTGTGTGTGTCGTTCCCTGATGATCCACGGCTGTGTGTGTGTGTGTGTGTGTGTGTGTGTGTCGTTCCCTGATGATCCACGGCTGTGTGTGTGTGTCGTTCCCTGATGATCCACGGCTGTGTGTGTGTGTCGTTCCCTGATGATGCACGGTGGTGTGTGTGTGTCGTTCCCTGATGATCCACGGCTGTGTGTGTGTGTCGTTCCCTGATGATCCACGGCTGTGTGTGTGTGTCGTTCCCTGATGATCCACGGCTGTGTGTGTGTGTCGTTCCCTGATGATCCACGGCTGTGTGTGTGTCGTTCCCTGATGATCCACGGCTGTGTGTGTGTGTGTCGTTCCCTGATGATCCACGGCTGTGTGTGTGTGTGTCGTTCCCTGATGATCCACGGCTGTGTGTGTGTGTCGTTCCCTGATGATCCACGGCTGTGTGTGTGTGTCGTTCCCTGATGATCCACGGCTGTGTGTGTGTCGTTCCCTGATGATCCACGGCTGTGTGTGTGTGTGTCGTTCCCTGATGATCCACGGCTGTGTGTGTGTGTGTGTGTGTGTGTGTGTGTCGTTCCCTGATGATCCACGGCTGTGTGTGTGTGTGTGTCGTTCCCTGATGATCCACGGCTGTATGTGTGTGTGTGTCGTTTCCTGATGATGAACAGCTGCGTGTGTGTGTGTGTCGTTCCCTGATGATCCACGGCTGTGTGTGTGTGTGTGTCGTTCTGTTCCCTGATGATGCACGGCTGCGTGTGTGTGTGTGTCGTTTCGTGATGATGAACAGCTGTGTGTGTGTGTGTGTCGTTCCCTGATGATCCACGGCTGTATGTGTGTGTGTGTCGTTCTGTTCCCTGATGATGCACGGCTGCGTGTGTGTGTGTGTGTCGTTCTGTTCCCTGATGATGCACGGCTGCGTGTGTGTGTGTGTATCGTTCCCTGATGATCCACGGCTGTGTGTGTGTGTCGCTCCCTGATGATCCACGGCTGCATGTGTGTGTGTCGTTCTGTTCCCTAATGATCCACGGCTGCGTGTGTGTGTGTGTGTCGTTCCCTGATGATCCACGGCTGCGTGTGTGTGTGTGTGTGTGTCGCTCCCTGATGATCCACGGCTGCATGTGTGTGTGTGGTTCCCTGATGATCCACGGCCACTCCATAAAATATATTGCTATAAAATTTTATTTGAACCGCCGATTAGTGACTATGAATTTAGGCTAAATGCAAAACAAATGCAAAAAAATATAGAATATAACGTACATGGATACACTAGTGTGTTAAACTGGAGTATGCTAGAAAAATGTGTATGCAAGGAAAAGTGTGTGAACCGCTGACACAATCTGTGAAAATGTGAATAATTTTAACAAAATAAAAGAGATCATGCAACATTATTTGTTATTTAGTGCTGTCCTGAATAAGATAAAGATGCTTACATTTAGTCCACAAGACAAACAAACAGCTGCGTTTATTAATAAGACCCGTTCAATAGTGTGTGAACCCTTGACTCTCAATCCTGTGTGTGTGTGAGAGTGTGTGTCGTTCCCTGATGATCCACGGCTGTGTGTGTGTCGTTCCCTGATGATCCACGGCTGTGTGTGTGTGTGTTGTTCCCTGATAATGCACAGCTGTGTGTGTGTGTCGTTCCCTGATGATCCACGGCTGTGTGTGTGTGTCGTTCCCTGATAATCCACGCTTGTGTGTGTGTGTGTCGTTCTGTTCCCTGATGATCCACGGCTGTGTGTGTGTGTGTGTCGTTCCCTGATGATCCACGGCTGTGTGTGTGTGTGTTATTCCCCTCAAACTCTTCCAGCATCTTCTCTCCAGCAGTGACTGTGTGATTCTGGTCAGGTCAAACAACAGACTCAAGAACATCATCACAAAACACACACACACAGCAGTGCATCATCATGGAACGGCACACACACACACACACACACACAGCAGTGCATCATCAGGGAACGACACACACTCTCACACACACACAGCCGTGGATCATCAGGGAACGACACACACACACAGCCGTGGATCATCAGGGAACGACACACACACAGCCGTGCATCATCAGGGAACGAGACACACACACACAGCCGTGGATCATCAGGGAACGACACACACACACAGCTGTGCATCATCAGGGAACGACACACACACACACACACAGCCGTGGATCATCAGGGAACGACACACACACACACACAGCCGTGGATCATCAGGGAACGACACACACACAGCCGTGGATCATCAGGGAACGACACACACACACAGCCGTGGATCATCAGGGAACGACACACACACACACAGCCGTGGATCATCAGGGAACGACACACACACACAGCTGTGCATCATCAGGGAACGACACACACACACACAGCCGTGGATCATCAGGGAACCACACACACACACACACAGCCGTGGATCATCAGGGAACAACACACACTCTCACACACACACAGGATTGAGAGTCAAGGGTTCACACACTATTGAACGGGTCTTATTAATAAACGCAGCTGTTTGTTTGTCTTGTGGACTAAATGTAAGCATCTTTATCTTATTCAGGACAGCACTAAATAACAAATAATGTTGCATGATCTCTTTTATTTTGTTAAAATTATTCACATTTTCACAGATTGTGTCAGCGGTTCACACACTTTTCCTTGCATACACATTTTTCTAGCATACTCCAGTTTAACACACTAGTGTATCCATGTACGTTATATTCTATATTTTTTTGCATTTGTTTTGCATTTAGCCTAAATTCATAGTCACTAATCGGCGGTTCAAATAAAATTTTATAGCAATATATTTTATGGAGTGATTTAACAATCTTAATTAAATTTTTAAAAAAAATAAAGAAATTGTACATTTATCATGGAATGTTGCAATAAATTAGAATTACATTTAAGCATGAATAAATTAGGTGTGAAATGCATTCATGTAACAAAAGGATGTGAAATACATCATAAAATGCAAATAAACTCATGCCAGTCGTTTTCCTCGATTTCTATAAACAAGGCGTTTCTGTCGACGCGCCATCCTCGAGACTTTGACAATGACAGCATATTTCATAAATAAATATATTTCATACCCAACGTATTTATAGCACTGTTTATTAGGCTTACATTTTTTCGGTTCCAACATTTCATTATGAATAAATTATTTTGCGATACATTGGTTTGTTTTATATCGTCTGCTTCATTCATTCTTGAGGTTTTTCCATTTTAAGACGCATTTCACGTCCTTTTTCAAGTTACACGAAAAAGGTACTTTTTAAAAAAAAGTTACTTTTTAAGCCACTTAGTTTAAAGTTGAAACAGTGTAACAATTTCATTCAACATGTATTCATTTAACTGAGTGTGTATTTAAAAGATCTTGCCCAGCTAAACAGCTTTACCGGCAGCATTCTGAAACTGTCTAGGCAGACCGCGGCGGTCTCGTTCTGGACGAGGCCGCTCTACTGGGGAAAGAGATTTAGGGTTTAGCAGTGCAGCTTGGGAAGGGTTTGATGTGTGTCCAAATGCTTATCGCTGCTGCTATGTCAACTTCAGCGGACCAAAACAACGGGTCACGTGATCCAGAGCACAGGCGGGCATGATGGCATTAACTGAAAGACACATTCCTTTCAAGCATCATGTCCCTGCAAACACAGAGTGATTCAGCCCAGATATCAGCAGCTTTCCTGAGTTCTCGGATACTGTATTTGGCTTTTTTTGGGGAAGTATGATGATATCTATTAGTTCATATTTTATATACACTCACCTAAAGGATTATTAGGAACACCATACTAATACTGTGTTTGACCCCCTTTCGCCTTCAGAACTGCCTTAATTCTACGTGGCATTGATTCAACAAGGTGCTGAAAGCATTCTTTAGAGATGTTGGCCCATATTGATAGGATAGCATCTTGCAGTTGATGGAGATTTGTGGGATGCACATCCAGGGCACGAAGCTCCCGTTCCACCACATCCCAAAGATGCTCTATTGGGTTGAGATCTGGTGACTGTGGGGGCCATTTTAGTACAGTGAACTCATTGTCATGTTCAAGAAACCAATTTGAAATGATTGGAGCTTTGTGACATGGTGCATTATCCTGCTGGAAGTAGCCATCAGAGGATGGGTACATGGTGGTCATAAAGGGATGGACATGGTCAGAAACAATGCTCAGGTAGGCCGTGGCATTTAAACGATGCCCAATTGGCACTAAGGGGCCTAAAGTGTGCCAAGAAAACATCCCCCACACCATTACACCACCACCACCAGCCTGCACAGTGGTAACAAGGCATGATGGATCCATGCTCTCATTCTGTTTACGCCAAATTCTGACTCTACCATCTGAATGTCTCAACAGAGACTCATCAGACCAGGCAACATTTTTCCAGTCTTCAACCGTCCAATTTTGGTGAGCTCGTGCAAATTGTAGCCTCTTTTTCCTATTTGTAGTGGAGATGAGTGGTACCCGGTGGGGTCTTCTGCTGTTGTAGCCCATCCGCCTCAAGGTTGTGCGTGTTGTGGCTTCACAAATGCTTTGCTGCATACCTCGGTTGTAACGAGTGGTTATTTCAGTCAAAGTTGCTCTTCTATCAGCTTGAATCAGTCGGCCCATTCTCCTCTGACCTCTAGCATCAACAAGGCATTTTCGCCCACAGGACTGCCGCATACTGGATGTTTTTCCCTTTTCACACCATTCTTTGTAAACTCTAGAAATGGTTGTGTGTGAAATTCCCAGTAACTGAGCAGATTGTGAAATACTCCGACCGGCCCGTCTGGCACCAACAACCATGCCACGCTCAAAATTGCTTAAATCACCTTTCTTTCCCATTCTGACATTCAGTTTGGAGTTCAGGAGATTGTCTTGGCCAGGACCACACCCCTAAATGCATTGAAGCAACTGCCATGTGATTGGTTGATTAGATAATTGCATTAATGAGAAATTGAACAGGTGTTCCTAATAATCCTTTAGGTGAGTGTATATTGTAATTGAAATCTACAGACGCAAATAGATAAAGTGCTATAATTGCTATGTGTTTTCTGGATGTTTTCTTTCCACTAGTTTTAATGATATGGAGGCAAAATAACCCCAAAATCTCAAATCTGACCAGTACATGAAAAAAACAATGGTTTTGCTTGAAGGCCTTAAATATTGTGAAAAAATACGTGTACGTAGAAAAAATACGTAGAAATAATTTATATGTTACCTGCATGTCAATGTAAAGAGAGTTCTCAAAGAGAGAAAACTCTATAAATTATGAATAATATCCATTAAACATGACGTCAGGGTTTGTGAGTTTATGAAAAGCTATTACGTAAATATATTTATGATCTTATATTTGGTGAAGTTTGCATCATTGTTATTTTCCTGTTTATTATTGTGAATCTGTATTGTATAAACTTGACTTGATGAAATCATAAAAATGCAAAAGATATATTCTACTTGTTTACCTGCATATCAAAAATCAATAAATTATGAATAATTTAGATTTTAAAATGTAATATAATTACAAGTAGTTAATTTTGGGTATCCGATTATGTAATTATGAGTACCCGGCACTGCACATCAGTGCAGTCAGCCGGACGAGGAGTCCTCGCGCACACACGTACCTCAGCGCACTGACTCTGGGGAGACGGCGGGCAGCCTCCTTCCCCGTTCTCCAGCAGAGCTGCGGTGCTGTGGACCAGGTGCCCGAGCCGATCCTTCACGGCCTTCCGCAGGCTCTCGTACTCTCCGTCCAGCTCCTCGCCCATCTCCTCCACCTCCCGGCTGATCAGACACTCCAGCAGCTCCATGCAGCGCCGCAGGGCCGAGCGCACGTGTCCCACCCGCTCCGCTGTGGTCAGGGCCTCGGGACAGAGGGCGAGGGTCACCAGACGCTCACCGCCCGGCACGTGATGGGACAGGAAGCTCTCGCGCTCTTTCTGAGGAGGAGGAGGAGGTTGTAATTAGTTATTACAGGAAAAGTTAGTCACTTGCTCTGCCCACTTGATGGTTACCGTTAATGCGCCGGGATCTGTTTTTTATTCCCACGTGCACCGCACCACCTGTAATTAACAAACTTCCTCTGACTCACACGCACACATGCTTTTCATATCAATTATGCATTGTGTGTTACGCCACCTCTTCACACAAACTTAAAAATGGAATAATTAGGGAATAAGTTTCACTCATAAGACTGCATCAGACATCTTACACTGAACACACTGTAAAAAAATATAAAATAACTGATATAATGTGAACAGACCAACCTACTAAAGTACTAATATCAGTAATATCCCCTATAATACACGGGCAACCTCTAAAAAAAAAAAAGAAAGAAAGAAAAAAAACACATGATGAATCAAAGTTTTCAAACACCCTCATGGACACACACTTTTAATGTCAATGATATGAAAATGTGTATTAATGATGTATTATTTCCTTCAGATGCGCACTGTTCTCCATGACGGCTGCTTGAAATATGACGGGAATCACTTCGGTCTGTCATATAGACTACATAACGTTATAATGAGAACATCAGAATTGTGTGTTTGGCTTCTGAGACTTTTGTTTTTGTAATAAGGCTCTCAAATCATAAAAATATGGATTTTGTATTTTTTATATCGGCTTTCAAATATAAAGAATTAGCAGTTATCGGTGACTGTTCATTTTTACGGTGTATTAGAGATGCGCGATATATCGGCCGATACATGTTCACTTTTAATGTTAGCGTTATTAGTATCAAATATAATGAATTATCGTATCGGCCAAAATGTTCATATCCCTAACTAAAATAATGCAATAAACATTATTATTAAGCGTCAATTTACGATATTTCACTGTAAATTAAAGGTATTGTTTTACTTCCCAAAAATGTAACCGAATTGGTTTTCTCACCATATATAACAAGGGAATTGAATCAAGCATCAGTACTCTTTCACTGATAATATGATTTTTTTAAATTGTAAAACATACTTCAATAATCTCTGTTTATAAACCTTCAAAAAAAAATCATTTTTACAGAGACAGGAGGAAACCATTCAGATGGACAGGTCCTGCTTTCATCCTCAAAAACACAGGCTGTTCCACTGGGAAGAGACCAGATATTTAATAAACAAGCACTATAGCTTATAATAACACATCCTTTATGAGGAGATGCTGACTGTGCACATGATTCACTCTCTAACCCAGCTACAGCTACACACTGACATTATTATAAGAAGATTAGAAGAATAAAAAGCATCATGACCGCATGAAGCACGCGCCGTGATTGACAGCAGGAGCGTCGTACTCACGTAGAGCTCGAGCAGACGCGTGCAGTCGCGGTGCAACAAGCGGGCGAGCGCCGCCGCTCTGTCCGTCGCTGATCTCCCCGGGACGGGCGTGTCTGGCTCCGCTGCTCCCTCCATCGCGTCACGGCTCCGTTATCGAGCTGATCCCGACGCGCGTGCCTCGAGCCTTTTAAATATCAGGCACACGCGCGCGTCCGGACCGATCGGAGAGCTCGCGTGCGTCTGTGCCGCTCCAGCCTTTCCGTGGGACACCGAACGCGCGCACCGGAGGGCGTGATGACGTCATCCGCGCCGGTTCCGAGAAATTAAAAGCTCCGGGACTCGCGCCAGCTTCATTGAAATGAGCCATAATTACAAACCGCGAGGAGCGCGTCATAATTCAGAGTGAGCGGTTTACCGCAGACACACCTGACACCAGCCGCTATTATTATTACTCTATATCCATACATTCCGTTTCATATTTCTGTCTGATTATTACAAGTACGATTCTTCTTTATTATTTGCCATATCTGAAGCATTCCCCACCACAAACAGCTACAACTACATGTTTATGTGTATTTGTCATTTAATGCTAATTATAATATATTTTTCATTTAGCAAAAAAATAATAATTGTAATAAAATAAATCTGATAACAAAAAATCACTCTAATAATTTTGACAAAACTTCCTAATTATTATTGCTTGGTATAATTATTTAAACAAAATACAGCATTTAAACGCCAATTCACACTGGTGTGACATCACAAAACCAAATATGTAAGTTTGCAATGCATAAAACACACTAGAACCACATCTCTAGCATCTGTAAAACTGCATTCTACCATCTTAAAAATATATCTAAATTACGGCACATGCTTTCAATGCAAAATGCTGAACAGTTAGTTCATGCATTCATGACCTCAAGGCTAGATTATTGTAATGCTCTACTGGGTGGTTGCCCTGCTCGCTTAATAAATAAACTGCAGCTGGTCCAAAACGCAGCAGCTCGAGTTCTTACTAGAACCAGGAAGTATGACCATATTAGCCCGGTTCTGTCAACACTGCACTGGCTCCCTATTAAACATCGCATACATTTTAAAATCTTGCTAATTACTTACAAAGCACTAAATGGTTTAGCTCCCCAGTACTTGAGCGAGCTCTTAACGCATTATACTCCATCACGTCTATTGTGGTCTCAAAACTCTGGCCAGTTGATAATACCTAGAATATCAAAATCAACTGCAGGCGGTCGATCCTTTTCCTATTTAGCACCTAAACTCTGGAACAGCCTTCCTAGCATTGTTCGGGAAGCAGACACACTCTGTCAGTTTAGACTCAAAACACATCTCTTTACTATGGCATACACATAGAACATACAGGGAACTACAATAGTCCAGTCTTACAGAAATAAAAGCAGGAATGATCTTCTCCAAGTTACTAGATGACAGAAACGGTTTTACCTTTGCTATTGATCTCAAATAAAAGAAACAGGATTTTTCAAATAAAAGAACAGCTTATCTGTTTATCACATTTCAGAGAGCCATCAAACTGCACCCCAAGTGGAGCTAAATTTCCCACATCAGAAAGACTTTCTTGTCCTGAAGAAAATGTGAGTGGTGCTTGCAGTGATAAAACTCGGCACTCGGTTGCTAGGGTGTGTTTTGTGTTTTGACCATTCTTCTAGAAGCGCATTTGTGAGGTCAGGCTCTGATGTTGGACGAGACGGCCTGGCTCGCAGTCTCCGCTCTAATTCATCCCAAAGGTGTTCTATCGGGATGAGGTCAGGACTCTGTGCAGGCCAGTCAAGTTCCTGCACACCAAACTCACTCATCCATGTCTTTATGGACCGACGCTTTGTGCACTGGAGCGCAGTCATGTTGGGAAAGGAAGGGCCGTCCCCAAACTGTTCCCACAAAATTGGGAGCATGAAATTGTCCAAAATGTCTTGGTATGCTGAAGCATTAAGAGTTCCTTTCACTGGAACTAAGGGGCCAAGCCCAACCCCTGAAAAACAACCCCACCCCATAATCCCCCCTCCACCAAACTTTACACTTGGCACAATGCAGCCAGACAAGTCCCGTTCCTCTGGCAACCGCCAAACCCATGCTGCATCCCAATTCGCCTACTTCAGGGGTGTCCAAAGTCCGGCCCACGGGCCAAATGCGACCTGGGGATTTATTTCAAACGGCCCGCAGCATGTCTATTAAAATATATTATATGTGGCCCGCCATGCATGATTTGCAAATCGTGCAGTTTCACAATGTCAACACAAGGTGGCAGTACTAGATTTTAGACCAGGGAAACATTAACGCGCCAAAAGCGGAACGAAACAGCGCTACTTGTGCGCACTGCGCAGCGCGCGACTCACAAGCTCGCACATGTGTTTACTTGCTGAGTGTCTCAATCACACGACCACTAAACAGCCAATGAGAAGTGTTCGAGTCTCTCTGTGATTCAATTTAGTTTAAAGCCAGTTAAACAACACTAACGTGCAAACCAGGAGCCGATCCAGTTAGAATACTTTTCAACCAACATGGATTTATGGTATTTTGTCAGAAATGTAGGATATATGTAGGATAAATGTACGGCTAATATGTAGACATGTTGTATTAAATGAGTAATAGCCTAAAGGTCAATATTACAGACAATTTTTTTTTGTCATAAACTTTTGTGCGTTTGTATTATATTAAATGGGTTTATAGACTAAATACCATAAAGCCATTCTATATAGAAACAATATTTTAATTAAAAAGCTCACGCTACAAACACAGCACAAACGCAGCTCACCGTCTCCAAACGTGTAACGTTGTGTTCAAGTGCACACATAAATGCGGCACACTGTAGCCTATATCATTTCATATTAAAGCACAAAGAATCCCAGAGCATGCAATGCCGTAGTTATGTCGTCAATTAAGTCATGAAGTTACCAAAAAGGCGATTAAAGTTGCCTCAAAACTGTGCATGCACGTCACATTTAAGAACAAAAGAAGAGGAAATCAAGCAGAATGTCTAGTCAAAATAAAAACGTCGTTTAAGACTTTCAGCACTGAACTGAGTCTGGTTTCTGTCACTGATGGAGTTTGGGCTCTTCCTGTCGCCTCTGGCTTGGGGACGCTAAATATTCAACAGTATTATTGATCTGACTGTATGAGAACTGAACTGAGCTGGACTATGACATGACTGTTTTATAGATGAAATGCATCATTATCACTGCGAAGCTGCTTTGAAACTGTATTGCATAAAGCGCTATAGAAATAATGGTGACTTGACTTGACTTGGAGAGTAAAGAAAGGTCAGGTCTTAGTCTATTAGGTCGATTACTCCTGTCTGAGAACTGAGATGCTGTTGGTTTTGAACCGTGTCTCACTTTGACGAGACAAACGTCTGCCTGTCAAGAGAAACAAGAGGCAGGAATTTCCACTTTGTCAAAGTGTCAGCAGCCAGACAGCATTACTTTACACCCACACGCCACTTTACTCTATTGTTCACGACTGCTAACTTACTCGCATTCCCACCAGCGAGTCAAAGGAAACCCAACCTGAATCAGAATCACAATCTGAGCAGAGGCCCTGATGCTGAAGAAATATTCATATCTGTGATGCACACTAATATACACTGTAAAAATGTCTTCGCGGAATTTACCAGCAAATGCAAAACTATATTTCAGTATCAATTATTTACATTTCTGTCATTTACAAACAGATACAAGGACGTGAGTGTTTCATGTTCTCTCATGAATAGGTGTGTGTCAGTGCTGTGCCACCAGAGGGCGCCGCGCCACTGACCCCGCAGTCCAAGTCTGGACACGTGACCATGACGTCACACATTCAGTATTATTTATATAGGTTTGATTCATATTTAGAAGTAGCTTTCATTTTTATATTTTCAGACAGTCTTTTTTAATTTCATCGTTTTTTGTTTAAATATATTTTTATTTCACTTTTAGTCATTTTAGTGCTTTTACTTAAATTATTAGTTTTTAATCTATTATTTATTATATTTCACTTTAATTCAGCTATATTGCAATAGTTAATATGCAGTTTATATGAATATTCTGAATTATTTTCATTTTAATTTGGTGCTTTTGTCAGGAAGTTGTGACTGTAGTTTTTCATATAATATTAATAAGTCATTTTATTTCCGCATTATTTCAATGAACAGAAATGTTTTAATAGTTTTAGTTTTGTGTGATTCATTGCTAAACTTTATTTTGTCTTCTTACTTTCACAAGGATTTGTTTTGTACTTACATTGTGAACTTTTTAAGCAAAACTAAAATACTAAAAGACGACGGCATTCAATTTATAATCAGCAATAGAACAAGGGCTCAAGAAATGAATCCCCTTCTAAAGACCAAAAGAGTGAACAGCAGATTATCACAATCCATCATATCATCACTCCTCTCCCCTGATCGGTGACGTCTAACACATTCAGCAATGCTGTTCTCCTGGAAAAACAGAAATCTGTGATTATCAGTTCAGAATCAATCTGATTCCACGACATCACACACCTCTGAACATCTGAAGCCTGACACTGAGAGCGTTTCGGTTAAATAAGAGATCAAATAAAACATAAAAATCACAATCAATTTTTTTATTTTGTCTGATGTGACGCACTAAAATAACTCAAACTGAAACTGAAATAAAAATAGACATTAAAAAAAAGAGCACAAACGAATGAAAATGACAAAAGCACACAACAAAATGAAAACCAATTCAAAATATTAATAAAAAAAGAAAAACTTCATATTATAATGTTTCTTTAATTTACATTTACATTTCTTCATTTCCGAGTTTAAATTACTTTATTTTACAGTGTCCGTTACATATGTTACATGTAAATTATGCATAATTACAACTAAACCTAACCCTATAGTAAGTACATGTAGTTAATTATATTGCACAATATATAATTACACTGTAACAATGAAAGTGTAACCCTTTATTGACGTTGTTACATTGTACTTATTTAAGTACTGAGTAATAGTAATTAACTGCATGTACTTACTATAGTTAGGTTAGGTTTAGTTGTAATTATGCATTTATGTTTTTATTACTATAAAAAAAAATTAAGTTGCCTTTTTTTAATCTCAGACTTTCAGACTTTCTGTCAAGTTGTATATTATATTTTTCATTTATTTTGTTAGTAGGATAATGTCATACATTATGCACACACACACACACACACACTACCCCTAAACCTAAACCTACCCATCACACACACACACACACTACCCCTAAAGCTACCCATCACACACACACACACACACACACACACTACCCCTAAAGCTACCCATCACACACACACACACACACACACACTCACACTACCCCTAAAGCTACCCATCACACACACACACACACACACACACACACACTACCCCTAAAGCTACCCATCACACACACACACACACACACACACACACTACCCCTAAAGCTACCCATCACACACACACACACTATCACTATCATGTTTTTAAAGCTATTTGAAATATGAGTCCTCATATTTCATGTTTACGTTGTAATACCAGTGTAATACCCGTGTCATTATACACATTTGTGTCCTCATAAATCACAAAAACAACACTATCTTTAATAATCTAGAGCCTGTAGTGCAATGGACAGGATGGTAAAGGTCATCGATGCCTATGAAGAAGTTTTATTTTTAAGGGTGTAGCAAAACAAAAGAGACGTGATAACGTCAGTCAAACGCACCGATGACAGACAGACTCTAATCTAGATCTGGAGACTCCATTCACACTAAACCGGAGTAACCCTGACAACCAAGAAGTTATTCACGCGCCTCAGGCGTAGCATGCAGATCGCGGATATACTTTATTTTTAACAGCACACCTGTGAAAAGGAAACCCCTGACAGTCAGACGCACCCTGAAACATGTGCATTCACACGCCCAACACACACACAGCATGCGCTTATCACATGAACCCCGGCGTCCAATCGCAGTGCAGGGAGTGCTGAAGAGGAATCTAGAGCATTTTACCTCTTGATTTCCTTATAAATCAATACATACATAATGTCACATATATAATACCAAGAAGAGTTTTGATATACTGGAGAATCTGTAACACTTTACCATCAGGTTTCATTGATTTGCATTAGTTAACACATGTTTGTTAATGACACACATTAACTCGCCGTCCAGTAACACGATATGTCAGCTAGAACCAGACTAAATTCTCCCTTCTATTTCCAGATCTTTTGTTTTCATAATCTTTGGTATAATCCAGCAGGTGAAGACACATTTACTGCTCTGAAAGCCACAGCGACGTCAAACGTCAGGCCTCAAAGAATGAAAGTTGTCTCTAGAATTTAAGTGCATCAGAAATAACTTTTGGTTGAAATGCATCAGCCATTAAGTACGTAAACACGAGCCACGCCAGCACAACATGCTTATCCTCCCACACACACAAACCACACGAAACACAAGCACTTCACATCAAACCACTGAGTCAAGTCAAGTCAAGTCAACTTTATTTATATAGCGCTTTTTACAATGCAGATTGTTTCAAAGCAGCTTCACAGTGTTAAACAGGAAAATAATGAACAGAATTTGATTCGGCTGTACAGCCGCTCTGGAGAAAACGCTGATGTCATCAGCTCATTTCAATTATCATATATATTCAAGTAATGTAGTTGACATAGTTAATTTAGTTTAGTAATTAAATTTATTTGGATATTTATTTGAAAATGTTGTGTCCCCAACTGAGCAAGCCAGAGGCGACAGTGGCAAGGAACCAAAACTCCATCAGGTGTCCTAATGGAGAAAAATAAACCTTGGGAGAAACCAGGCTCAGTCGGGGTGCCAGTTCTCCTCTGGCCAATTAACAAACACTGTATGTTTATTATTTTGGCAGCCTTATAGGTCAGAAGTAATATTAGATCGGATTATTCGAAAGATCGGAGGCATCACACCGGGTTTATTGAGGATGGCGTGTCAATTAAACAATTATTAAATAGGAATATTCGAAATATCGGAGTCATCACGCCGGAGATGGATCCATTGAGGATGCCATGTCGATGAGCAATTTCAGAGGGTAGACTAAATGATACGGTCTCTGCAGACACTTCAGGGATGCGTTGGTAATGTCTGGGCGCTGGTCCACCATCTGATCTGGATACGGCCCGGATCCGGCTGACTGCAGTAAACCTTGGGATAAACAGAGAGACTAACATTAGCGTAGATGCCATTCTTCTTATGATGTAATGAGTACATCAGGTGTTATGGGAAGTGTTCCCGGTTCCGGCTGACCTAGTTAATGCAGCCTAACAATTTGAATAAAATATAAATTAAAATGTTTTATTTGTATGCCATAGTAAAGAGATGCGTTTTTAGTCTAGATTTAAACTGACAGAGTGTGTCTGCTTCCCGAACAATGCTAGGAAGGCTGTTCCAGAGTTTGGGTGCTAAATAGGAAAAGGATCGACCACCTGCAGTTGATTTTGATATTCTAGGTATTATCAACTGGCCAGAGTTTTGAGACCGCAATAGACGTGATGGAGTATAATGCGTTAAGAGCTCGCTCAAGTACTGGGGAGCTAAACCATTTAGTGCTTTGTAAGTAATTAGCAAGATTTTAAAATGTATGCAATGTTTAATAGGGAGCCAGTGCAGTGTTGACAGAACCGGGCTAATATGGTCATACTTCCTGGTTCTAGTAAGAACTGGAGCTGCTGCGTTTTGGACCAGCTGCAGTTTATTTATTAAGTGAGCAGGGCAACCACCCAGTAGAGCATTACAATAATCTAGCCTTGAGGTCATGAACGCATGAACTAACTGTTCAGCATTTTGCATTGAAAGCATATGCCGTAATTTAGATATATTTTTAAGATGGTAGAATGCAGTTTTACAGATGCTAGAAACGTGGCTTTCAAATGAGAGATTGGTATCAAAGAGCACACCCAGGTTCCTCACTGACGACGAGGACTTGACAGAGCAGCCATCAAGTGTTAGACAGTATTCTAGGTTACTACATGTGGAGTTTTTTTGTCCAATAATTAAAAATTCAGTTTTTTCTGAATTAAGTTGCAGGAAATTACTAGTCATCCAATTTTTTATATCAGCTATGCATTCCGTTAATCTTGTGAATTGGTAAGTTTCGTCAGGGCGTGAAGAAATATAGAGCTGAGTACCGTCAGCATAACAATGAAAACTAACGCCATGCTTCCTAATGATATCTCCCAGTGGTAGCATGTACAGGGTGAAAAGCAACGGTCCTAGCACTGAGCCCTGCGGTACTCCATACTGAACTTGTGATCGGTGTGACATCTCTTCATTTACTGCTACAAACTGATAACGGTCAGATAAGTGTGATTTAAACCATGCCAATGCAATTCCACTAATGCCAACATAATTTTCGAGTCTATTCAAAAGAATGTTGTGGTCGATGGTATCGAATGCAGCGCTAAGATCGAGTAACACTAACAGAGAGATACAACCACGATCGGATGATAAGAGTAAATCATTTGTAACTCTAATGAGAGCAGTCTCAGTACTATGATGTGGTCTAAATCCTGACTGGAAATCCTCACAGATACCATTTTTTTCTAAAAAGGTAATTGTGAGGATACTGCCTTTTCTAGTATTTTTGACAGAAAGGGTAAATTTGAGATTGGCCTGTAATTGACTAATTCTGTAGGGTCAAGTTGCGTTTTTTTAATAAGTGGTTTAATAATAGCCAACTTAAAAGTTTTCGGTACATATCCTAAAGTCAAGGATGAATTAATGATATTAAGAAGAGGATCTATGACCTCTGGAAGCATCTCTTTTAGTAGTTTAGTCGGTATAGGGTCGAGCATACATGTTGTTGATTTAGATGATTTAACGAGTTTAGCCAATTCTTCTTCTCCTATAGCAGTGAATGAATGTAATTTTTCCTCAGTGACACTACAATGCTCTGTCTGATGTGATACTGTAGTAGACGGCTGCATGGTTATAATTTTTTTCCTAATATTATAAATCTTACAAGTAAAGAAGTTCATAAAGTCATTACTGCTGTGCTGTTGGCAGACATCAGAAGTTGAAGCTTTATTTTTGGTTAATTTAGCCACTGTATTGAATAAATACCTAGGGTTGTGTTTGTTTTCTTCTAAGAGAGTCGAGAAATAAGCAGATCTAGCAGTTTTTACGGCCTTTCTGTATGAAATCATGCTCTCTTTCCACGAAATGCGAAAAACTTCCAGTTTTGTTTTCTTCTGACTGAGTAAGTGGCTCATCTCGTTCCATCAGGAGCATTCCCATCGCTCTTTATAGTGGAAACAAGCTCTTCACAATAAGACAAAAATGGTTGTTTTAAGAGCTGATCACTGAAAGGATATGTGGTTCTTCTATGTCGGGGAACATAATGCCATTCTTTAAATTCTCCCCCATGCACCTTAAAATAACATTAAAACTGAGCATGTGTTTCTAACAGTGTAAAAACAGTGTCAAATACATGACATCCAATCAAATTACCTCACTTGCGATCATATGATGGGTTGAGTGCAGAATCATATGACATTACTGCCGTCCGACAATAAACCTTTGTAAAAGTGGGGTTTTAGCGCTTACTAGCATGAGGAACAAATACAGACACAGACTGTGCAGAGAAATGGACTCAAACTCTCTTCCATACAGAAACACTCCCTGTGTGAGTTCTTGTTTTTAATGTGGATCATATATTATTATACGAGCAAGAATGCCATATTTCCCGAACACGATTTCAAACAACAGTTCAACAAAAAAAAGATAATTTTAAGTGATGTACATTTTAAACACATTATTGAGCAGTATCAACACTGCTCAGAGCACATATGAGTGTTAAAGTTAATGAGATAGTTAAGTGATGATTGACCATTACTGGTGACACCTGATGATAAGGCAAGGCAAGGCAAGGTTATTTATAAAGCACATTTCATACACAATGGTAATTCAAAGTGCTTCACATGAAAAGGAAACAATAAAAAGACGGTGCATAAAAGATTGACATAAAATGCATTAAAACAGCAAAAAATAAAATAATTAAAAAGAGTACATATAAAAGGAAAGAAGAACAACAAGAACAGAAAAAGGAGACACAAGAACTACAACTGACGGATGAAATCAACTGAAGATAAAAGAAGACATCAAATCTGAAGATTTCAGCAGAGGAGGTTTACACAACTCCACAAACAGGATCACCAGCTTCACTTATCACTAACCAGACTGACTTTATTTCTGCCAGACGTCTACAGAAGCTCTTACTGAGATTAACAGAGGTTTAGATGTTGATGTTTTAAAACAAATACATGTTTGATCGCCATTATGGGGATCAGTGTTTGCTTTAGTTGGGCAGTTTGACTCTCGGCTTTTTATGTGAGTTTGTGGTCTTTGTAACAGTTTTGACCAAAACACATAATTTGTTGCAAAGGAAGGCAGAAACAAAGATGATCAGGTGATATAGTTTTCAGCATCATAAGGTAGAATGATTCACTAATCTCATCACTAACCAAAAGATGATTTTCACCTTTCGTGCCACAGATCAGCCATTCTTAATTTAGATTTTTTGTTTGAATTTGAAGTGAATTGTCCTACTTTATGATGGTGAAAACTATATCACCTGATCATCTTTGTTTCTGGCTTTTTTTTTGCAACAAATCATAAAAAACCAAACATTTTCAATAAAAGCTCAACATCTAAACCTCTGTTAATTCTCAATAAGAGCTCCTGTAGACGTCTGACAGAAATAAAGTCAATCTGCACTTGCATAAGTTGTTACAGAATACCCAACCTGATTAGGGATTAGCAGCGAAGATTTAGTTTTTTTCTTCTTTTGGTGTGTTTAGTGTGTTTGTTTGGACTTTATTTTTTCATCATGGACCTCCCTGCTATACAACTCATGTGCATTAAACATGCTGGATTCATGCGGATCCGCGCTGACCGTCGGAACAGTGGATGACGACGCCAGCCCCGCTCCCTACCCAGTGCCCAGCACCACCCCGCTGCGAGGAGCAACAGCATGAGCCCACCACAAACGGAAAGAGAGCCACAATGTCGAAATGAGGCCGCGTCAGAATGAGTGTTCGAGCCTGACACCACACCATCGCAGAGGGAGTACTCGTGCAGTACGAGGGAATGGAAGCGAGCCCTGCCCACCCTCCCGCTACTGAGAGTGAGTAATGGCTGGATTTAATGGACTGCTTTGGTGAGTTTGGAGAGATGAATTCCCTGTGTCCCTTGATCTGGCCAGAATGTAAATCGTCTTCAGTCTTGCAAACCCCGCCCAGCCTCCCTTTCCCACCACCTCTCGAAGCTGCCATCAGGAATACTTTGTTTTTTTGTTGGTTTTTGTAGTGTTCTCCAGTCTCCCCTTCAGCCCTCAGCCACTTGTGCTACCCAGTCATCTCTGTACCGCCTCAGCCTCCTCTCAGTGGCATGGCTACACCTCGGGTTTGCTTCGGCCTCTGTGCACTCCTGTGCACTGTGCACTTCACCTCGTCCCTATGCCCAGGCTATGAAACCAGTTCTCAAGAGTGACATTGAACATTTAACATACATAGAGGTACTCATTTAACATACATAGAGGTGCCATTTACTCCGTCATTCCCTCAGGTGAAGTGTTTGAGATGTACAGTAAGCTGTCATTGCTGTACCATAAAGAATGTGGATCAAATATCTTTGAGGCTCTACACCTATACACTGTTAAAAAATGTGTTGCTGCCATTTCTTTGTAACTATTTGTGTAATTTACTATCAACTTCTAAGTAAATCCGACACCAATTGTGTATTAAACACACTACAGCTCTTAAAGGGACAGTTCCAAACATGCATGACCTTCTTTCTTCTGTGGATAATAGAATATATTTTTAAAAAGTGTCCATTCTATAGAAGTCAATGGTAACCAAACCTGAGCAACATTCTTCAAACATCATCTTTTGTGTTCTGCAGGAGTAAGAAAGTCAGTCGGAGGCAGTTAATGTGGATTGTGATATGAATATATTTTAGAAATGTTCCCCATGCATTGGCTCTTCAAAGGATAAGGGCGTAGTCAGAAAAACAAAGCTTCTCGTTTGCAGTAATTGTTCAACACTTCACATGAACTTTAACTTCAACTGAAAACCTTTTGTGTTCCGGGTCAAATATGACCAGCCTTTTGAAAATTGCTTGTAAATTGCTCGTTAGACTTTATACTACCAAATATTGGATTCAAACATGTTTTCTTTCAATAAGAACATGTTTTGTGTTTCTTGATGGTAGGCCTCATTGATCTGAGTCTCAGTTTTTGAGGCCTGTCTGCCTCCTGTTTGTCCTACTGCTGTGCTCGCGTGCGCTCTGCTCGCTTTTGAATCTTTATTTGATATAATTTCCTGTTGTTTAAACTGCCTATCACATTAAATCTGACATCGCTAGCTTTTAATCTAAATCACTATCACGCGTTAGCATTTCGCTAGCCTGTTAGCTTGCCATCTCTGCATCCGGGTCTCCTGTTTTCTGAGTTCATTAAACAACTGTGGTGAGTTGGATTAATCAACAAATATGGTAAGCCATGTCATCTTCTCCTGTCATTGTCACTTGCACTGCATGTTTCATGTTTAGTATATCTTTCTCCATTGGCGAACAGGGTATAGTCAGGCGTAAGGAGATAGTCAGGCTGACGTAGAAGATTTCAGAATTAGAGACACGCATCCAGACTTTATCTGAGAGTAGTGAGAACGAAACAGCTTTAGACACTGCTTTGGATGCAACTAGCTTAGTAAAATCTGTACATTGTTCGGTTCCGGCTGTAGAGCCCATGCAGCAGGGCAACTGGGTGACGGTGAGACAGCATAGTCGCGGATCAAAAAACCACTCTTCCGTTCCGATTACAACATCAAACAGGTTCTCCCCACTCAGTGACGCACCCACTGAGAATCCTGTTGAAAGTGCCCTAGTTATTGGCGATTCTATTACACGGAACGTGAAAATAGAGACACCAGCCACCATAGTCACATGTTTACCGGGAGCCAGAGCGCCTGACATCAAAACAAATTTAAAAGTGCTGGCTAATGCTAATCGTAAATTCTCTAAGATTATTATTCATGTCGGCACTAATGATGTTCGACTTTGCCAGTCAGAGATCACCAAAATTAACATTAAAGAGGTGTGTGAACTCGCAAGTACGATGACAGATGACATTTTTTGCTCTGGTCCCCTCCCTGTTCGTTGGAGTGATGAGATACTTAGCAGACTATCATCACTCAATGGCTGGTTGTCCGCAAAATAACATAGGGTTCATAGACAATTGGAAAAGCTTTTGGGGCAGACCTGACCTGTTGAAAAGAGATGGTATCCATCCCTCCTGGGGTGGTGCCGCTCTTCTCTCTAGTAATTTGGCACATAGTCTTAAAGCTAAACCTTGACTAACTAGGGCCCAGGTCAGGAAGCAGATGGACTGGCTTACCCGACCGTCTGCTAGCTGTCTCGCGTCACAGAAGTCAGATAAATCCCAGCACATAGAGACTCTTTCACCTAGATATTATCACATAGAGACTGTGTCTGTTCCACGAATTAGTAAATACAAAAAACCATCAAAACCATTCAACACTAAAAATGTAATCGATGTCCAACAAATAAACAACAGATATAATACAGATGATCAAATGATAAAGCTCGGGCTGCTGAATATTCGATCCCTTTCCCCAAAAGCGCTCACTGTTAATCAGTGGCGTGCACAGACCTCCGCGTGGGCAGGGTCAACTGCGTTCCGGGCGGGGTCCCCCTCGGTAGAAATCACGTTCGCGGCACGATGAAAAGGGCAATTTCACTTTCACTTTCAAAGGGGCAGGGGATCAAGCACCCCCGGCCCCCCCGTGGAAAGAGAGCATGATTTCATACAGAAAGGCCGTAAAAACTGCTAGATCTGCTTATTTCTCGACTCTCTTAGAAGAAAACAAACACAACCCTAGGTATTTATTCGATACAGTGGCTAAATTAACCAAAGATAAAGCTTCAACTTCTGATGTCTGCCAACAGCACAGCAGTAATGACTTTATGAACTTCTTTACTTGTAAGATTGATAGTATTAGGAAGAAAATTATAACCATGTAGCCGTCTACTACTGTATCACATCAGACAGTGCATTGTAGTGTCACTGAGGAAAAATTACATTCATTCACTGCTATAGGAGAAGAAGAATTGGCTAAACTCGTTAAATCATTTCTGACCAGTGTGGTGGAAAAAATTTAATTATACAGGAAGATTAATTAAGATATATATATTTGAGATCATACAGGAGCTAATGTGTTTCTGCCATGCGGGACACCTTTATTTGAGGGCTCTCCTGTACCAAAGGTGTCGAGCAGAACTAATTCTAAATCTGTGTGCTGTGTTTCTTTCTTTTACCATGTGTGGAAAACTACTGAGAAGGATTGTTTACACTTTGGGGGTATAAGAGATTGCAGCTTCTGTTATGTCTTCAGTTATCACTCTGAAGACATTCAGGATGGCTGTATGACTGTGACTCTTTTCTTGCAAGAAAATAAATCTTTATAAAGACAATTGGCTAAGGTTTGTCTCTTATTCAGTGGTGCAACTGAGAGTTAATTTTTTGCCATGACACCAGGAACACCACAAGTGTAACTTTGTGCAATTTTGTTCAAAATAAAAGCATGTCAAAACAAACTTCCTGGTTAAACGTTAAATCACACTAGTGTGATGAATTGTACAAAATATTTTGAAATTTGAATCAATATTGCCAAAATTACACACAAACTATTGCTTTTTTTAGCTGCCTACTCTAAATGAGGCCTACGATCCATCAGTTCCAAAGAGAAATACAAAACCTGTCCTAATGGAAAGACATTTTGGGGAAGTAGTTATACACAACCTGAGGGTTAAAGCAGCATAAATCGGTTCACTGTGAAAACTATTAAGGTGTATTGATTTAAAACACTTGAACATGGTTAAAATATGGCTAGCTGTGGAACAAGCAATATTCAGTCAGTTAAAATGTATGAAATTGCTGGATATTTGTCACCAGCAGCCAATGAAGACCATATTTAGGCATTATGCCATCAGGAAGTGAGTTTGAATTACACTCACAACCAGCTCTATTACACACGACATGAAGGGGAATACCCAAAAACATAACAGGGGCACTTTAAAACACATTCAGTTTATAAACACTATTACAGAAACCTGTTTCATTCATGTGACTGACAGATGTTTATTAGTTTATTTAAAACTGTGTTCAATCCAAATGGATGGAACATTTATATGCGATTCAAAGGCATAGAAATTAAACTACTGAATATATTTTGAGCGGGTGGCTCTGTGTGAGATGATTGGCAGCGTTTTCTTCAGCTTAAAGTCCATCATAAAAAAGCCCTCGAGGAGTTTCCAGCTGAAACACTGATCACATGATGGGAAGTGAATGGCATCGGCAGACACAGCAAATCCCCTCGGATTGCAAATAAAAACAATGGCATGAATATCTTATCGTATAAATGTAATTTCCCTGATCAAATCCAGACAGCAGCGATCACTACTCAAGCACAGTGATGCTCTCATTGAGACGCTATCTTTCTCTCCGTCAGAGTTTTTCAGCATATCACTATGAGGAAGTGTTTGTTTGTTTTCTGTGGAGTATGACAGAAATCATGTGAATGTTGATTTCCTTGACACACACCCTGTCATTATGACACTTGATTTAACAAGTTCTCTTTTCTGCAAAAAGGACTGAAACGAAAATTCAAATTAAGACACAAAAGAAGCTACTTTACACTCAGGTATTTAACATAGTATGTCCAGAGTAACAGTTGAAGGTGTTCATCCACTCCCATGTCCTGAACATTATAAGGCTCCCTGAACACTGAAACAAAATCTGATGAAAACCTACGAAAATACTGAAAAGATTGAAACAGGGATTGTAAACAGGACAGGTTTGTGGTCAGAGATACTTATTGAGAAGTCCTCAATAAGAAAACCAAAACCAAGTCTAATGTATGACCATACAAGTGAGTTGCTCCTGTTTGAGTAAGACCAAAGAAGTCAATCAAACTTGCCAGAGAACTTTCTGAACAGCACACATGAATAATAAATCACCCAAAATAAGCAGTCTACCAAACTCTGATATCAAACCTCCAGGAAAATCTCCAAAATCATTGATGGTCGGTATATGACTGCTATTGCCACCAGGACATCCATGTCCAATATCACTGTTCAAACGACTCATATTCCTCGGACACTTCTCCTTAAAGACAGAGGCCAATCCTGCTCCTCGGACAGATGAACAAGGAGTGTGGTAGAAGCTCATAAAGAGCTCAATTCTCCACTCGTGATCCACGTTTCAGTAAGAAACATAAAATCCAACCCGTCTTATTCACCACTGACATCGCATTGATCAAGGCAATCCTCAGTTTTACCGGGTTCTGGTTTAGGAGATATATCCGACGCAGTGGCCTAATATTGCACGATAAAGGCGAGGCAGGCGATAAACTTGCTGTAATTCAAAAGAGGTAGAAAAAATCGGGATGTTCCAAGCATATGATGGTTCCAGTGAATGCCGTCTTATGAGGCGACACCAATCCATTTCGTAGACAGAAAAGCTCCAAAGGGTGTATCTCTCCCGGTTCTCCGCAAGGGCAAGCTTGATCTTGACAGCAAAGCTACCTCTTTTCTTCTCTTTGGCTTCGGCGTTTCCTTCCCGGCAGAAGCATGGCACGCGACACAGATAGGGTGGTACAGATGCCAACAGTTTAATGTTTAGTTTACCGAATGTATGCTAATAATGGCCGCACGTTTTGGCTTAAAGCTTGAATTTAAAATATAATGGCTTAAAAGGCTCATAAAACAAACAAACTTGGAAATAGTGTAAGCTCCACCTACTGGCCCAAAAACCCGGAATCCAGCAGCTGGTTGAAGGGCTTCTGCGTGTATGTCTTTTCTGGCGCTTCTGGAAGAATCACTTAATTTATTAAAATATAAACACCCAATTTTGCTATCTGACTCCATGAATAATTTTGTCTGACTCCAATGGTATGTGATTACGTTAAATTCGCTACCTTTTATGAATTAACGGCTGATCGTAGTATTAGTTGTGACTTAATTTAGATTGTTGATTTTCTTAGTATATCTTATTTTCAAATATTCGTTCATCAAGGGACCCAATACCACACAGAGACTCTTGAGACTAGCTCACGCTCGCAAACCCGCCAGTTCTGATATTAGTCAGAGGATTGCAGAGTGAATATTTTACCTTTAAGTGGTCGCACCTGCTTACTCAACAAAAAGTAATTTGATTAATAGACAAGAAAGCTGCAACTTGCTAATACAGTGATAGTCAGGAATCAGATTATCCCGCATGCTGCGCTCCATGCTTCAGTCATGGGGTCCTCAGTTTGATCTATCCTGGCCAAACATTTACGGAAGTAACGGACTCCACATTGATCCATACTAGAATAATGATTTCAGAAAAATACAAGATAAATCAAAATTAACGTTTATTTTAGCCAGGCAAAGTCAAATAAAGGAATTAAAAAGAATCCATTATACACAACTGATCAGCATACAACATAAAACACAATTACAAAATAATGTAAAAATAGTTTCAGAGAGTCATCATTACCTGGCAATAGAGACACACCCCAACAGTGTGGGAAGTTCTGATTACAGATGCTTCCCTGAGTGGTTTACCAATTCCCTTTAAATACTCAACCAGAACAAAGAACAATAAACATTTAGCACCCAAATATTTATGCAGCTTTTGGTTGAACTTTTCTCGTGCCCAAATGGTCACGCGCATCTTTGGGGGTGACAGCAAATGTTTATCAACCGATCTTTATGAGCTTCTCCCACACCAGGGGAACAAGCCGTTTTCTTTATGATGACCTGTTCTACTGATGTGGGAATGAAACCTCTTCACCAATCGCACCAAAAGTTATTTACATTGGCCACAAAGAAACAGCTTGTGACAGTATGTGTGAGATTTGCATGATTGCACGGAGCTTGGGAAAGAGAGGGTGAGAGGGTCAGGACTCGGCAGGGGGAATGATAAGATTGGGCCAGGTGGAGTCTTGTTTTCTCTTGTATTCAGATGAGTGAAGTTTTATTGTCTTATTGCAGCATAGATCTCTTGAGTTCGTTCTCAGGTGAAATCCATTCTTACAATAGTCTCAGGGACTGACTGCCTGCCAAGAGCACTGGCGCCATCTTGCCACTCTTGAGCATAGAATATAATCAAATTATACATCTGATTAGATAATCTACACTATATTGCCAAAAGTATTAGGACGCCCCTCCAAATCCCTGAGTTCAGGTGTTCAATCCCTTCATGGCCACAGGTGTATAAATCAAGCACTAGGCATGCAGACGCTTCTACAAACATTTGTGAAAGAATGGGTCGCTCTCAGGAGCTCAGTGAACTCAAGCGTGGTACCGTGATAGGTTGCCACCTGTCCATTCCTGACATTTCCTCACTACTAAATATTACACACTCAACTGTTAGTGGGATTATAACAAAGTGGAAGCAATTGGGAACAACAGCAACTCAGCCACGAAGTGATAGGCCATGTAAAATCACAGAGCGGGGTCAGCGTATGCTGAGGGTCACAGTGTGCAGAAGTCACCAACTTTCTGCAGAGTCAATAGCTACAGACCTCCAAACTTCTGTGGCCTTCAGATGAGCTCAAGAACAGTGTGTAGAGAGCTTCATGGAATGGGTTTCCATGGCCGAGCAGCTCATCCAAGCCTTACATCACCAAGACCAATGCAACGCGTGGGATGCAGTGGGGTAAAGCACGCCGCCACTGGACTCTAGTGCAGTGAGACGTGTTCTCTGGAGTGACCAATCACTCTTCTCTGTCTGCCAGTCCCATGGACGAGTCTGGGTTTGGCGGTTGCCAGGGGAACGGGACTTGCCTGACTGCATTGTGCCAAGTGTAAAGTTTGGTGGAGGGGGGTTTATGGGGTGGGGTTGTTTTTCAGGGGTTGGGCTTGGCCCCTTAGTTCCAGTGAAAGGAACTCTTAATGCATACCAAGACATTTCGGACAATTTCATGCTCCCAACTTTATGGGAACAGTTTGGGGATGGCCCTTCCTGTCCCAACATGACTGCGCTCCAGTGCACAAAGCGTCGGTCCATAAAGACATGGATGAGCGAGTTTGGTGTGGAGGAACTTGACTGGCCTGCACAGAGTCCTGACCTCATCCCGATAGAACATCCCAAAGGTGTTCTATCGAGATGAGGTCAGGACTCTGTTATAACTGTTATAACAGCTTCAACTCTTCTGGGAAGGCTTTCCACAAGAGTTGAAGCTGTTATAGCTGCAAAGGGTGGGACAACTCCATATTAAACCCTACGGATTAAGAATGGGATGGCATTAAAGTTCATGTGCATGTAAAGGCAGGCGTCACAAAACTTGTGGCAATGTAGTGTAAGAGAGTAATAAGATGGTGCTTCTGTCACTTTGATTTATTACCCCCCCCCCCCCCCCCCCAATAAAATATTGATTTAATGACCATACCAGATGTTTGACCTCTATTTCCGGAAGTCATAAAATGTTACGACCTTTGTATGAGTTCAGCAGGTGTAGGTTCCGTTTCCGGAGGTGGGTGTTTGTGTTTATTTAGGGGGCCATATGTTTTTATGTGCTCAGGAAGGGAATGTGCAGGGGTGTTTGTGTTTGACACTGTATATTTGAGCTCTGATTTCAGGGCACGTTTGCAGGACATGTGTTGACTTCAGCATTCACAACATCCAGGCATTTGTCTGTGAATGAAACAATACAAATGAGTTTAAGAAAAGTAACAATGATGAATAAACTATATAAAATAGTAAATATATATTAAATAAATTATATGTTAGGCTTAAGAGACCCTGAATCTGTATGAGCCAAACAATGTGTTTAAGAACAACATTATTGATAAATAAAGTAGATTAAAAAAAAAAGTAAATATATGAAATAAGATTAAATAATATTTTAATCTAGGGGTTAAGAGAGCATGCATGTCCTTAATAAGTTGATTGAACTCAATTGATTTGAGTAAACTATATAGTATACTAACAAGTATATTTGTATGTCTCCCAAAACTTGTATATTTAAGTTCACTTAACTTGGTGCTCACGTTTATATAATGCAACTATTAAGTTTGATTTGCTTAACTTTTTTATGTCAACAGGTTCCACGTAACTGGGTTATGTTGAATTTAATTAACATTGTTTATTTCAGTACACTTAAATAACACTTTTTACATAAGGTTAATTCAACGTCATTTAGTTAAATCAGGTTAACATGCTTCATTTTGTCCAAAACGATTAAGTTCAATTATTCTAAAATGAATATCAAACAAAAAACAGAACAAGTAATCCAGTTTAATTGATTCTTTTTATTTAGTGAAATACAATTTTTACAACATTTACAAATGCTAGCCAGAAGATGGTTTAGTCACATGCCCAAAGTAGTTGTTTTTCTATTATTAAAACAACTTTAATTGTTATTAGCAGGTCCTCACCCCAAGCACATACTCTACACTTAAACCTCCAAAACACTATAACATAACACAAACTTTTAAATACCAACATAACAAAACATTAAATATTAAAAAGTCTCTCCATTTTCTCATCTTGTTAAAAGTTCTTATTTTTGACTGTAAGCTTTGTGCAAACATACCAAACTGAAACAACAACAACAACAACAACAAAAAAAGTAAAAGTAATGACTCTTTTAGATGTTTGCCACGTTGCCAAGAATGCACACATTCTCTCCTCTACCTCTCCTTCCCCCATTGTCCTGATCCTACTACTCCTCACCCTCGCCCAGACATTATCACTCTCTTCCTCTGTACACTGTACAAAATTATATGATCAATAAGTTATGACGTCATATGTTTTACATTGCTTTAACTCGTCAAAATAAGCTATTTTCAACTTATACAAGATTCAACTCATTTAAAAAAATATATATATATTTAAAGAAATATATTCTTAAATATTTAAAGACGCAATAGAGTCCTATTTTTACTGTATGTCCAAGCAATGGAAAGAACTGATATCTAACACTACATACATGTTTTACAAGATAAAATATTTCAGAGATCTGCTACTTAAAATGCTTATAAGTTGTTTCAGTCTTTGTTTTATATATTTTTATCAATACATTGAGAAAAACAATAAGTAGAATTTACAAAAGTTTTATTTGGCAAGTTTTTGCACGAAAGTAAATTTTACACATATGTAAATTAATATATATATATATATATATCTTGGCCTGTTAAATTATATTGAGTAATTTTTACTTAGGAATCTGATGTAATTAATATAATTAAGTAAAATCATTTGCTCTTTTAAATACGTTTGACTTGTTTTATGCCGTGCTGGTAATTATTTTAAATTGAATTAAATGTTACTCTTATAATATGACAAAATAATACTGTGACAATGTGCAGTTTGATTTATTTTTTTAATTAATTTGTTATTTGAAAATCTGTAATGTTTAATCTGTTTGGTTTATGCCCCTTCAGAAAGTGTGCATCTCATTTATTAAGAAGAAATAGCAAGCACTTACAGAAACCTATAATGCTGATAATCACTGTAAAGGTTTAAACAGCTTGAGTAATGATAAACATCCGCATTCAGTGACATATTAAACACATATTAGAACTCTAAAATGAACAAGTATAAATATACAAGTTTACTCAAATCAATTGAGTTCAATCAACTTATTAAGGACATGCATGCTCTCTTAACCCCTAGATTAAAATATTATTTAATCTTATTTCATATATTTACTTTTTTTTATCTACTTTATTTATCAATAATGTTGTTATTAAACTCATTGTTTGGCTCATACAGATTCAGGGTCTCTTAAGCCTAACATATAATTTATTTAATATATATTTACTATTTGATATACTTTATTCATCATTGTTACTTTTCTTAAACTCATTTGTTTGTCTCATGCTCATACATGCTCTCTTAAGCCCTATATTAAAATATTATTTAATCTTATTTCATATATTTACTATTTTATATAGTTTATTCATCATTGTTACTTTTCTTAAACTCATTTGTATTGTTTCATTCACAGACAAATGCCTGGATGTTGTGAATGCTGAAGTCAACACATGTCCTGCAAACGTGCCCTGAAATCAGAGCTCAAATATACAGTGTCAAATACAAACACCCCTGCACATTCCCTTCCTGATCACATAAAAACATATGGCCCCCTAAATAAACACAAACACCCACCTCCGGAAATGGAACCAACAGCTGCTGAACTCATACAAAGGTCGTAACATTTTATGACTTCCGGAAATAGAGGTCAAACATCTGCTATGGTCATTATGATCGTAAATCAATATTTTATTGGGGGGGTAATAAATCAAAGTGACAGAAGCACCGTCTTATTACTCTCTCTAGTGTATATCATGGCAATCAACCAACAACAACTACGCAGGCCTGAGAAAACACACTTCCGTGCTTTAATACAAAGACGCTCTTGTTGATATGTAAAGTTGTGAGAAACTTTGAGAGTTATTTGCAAGACAGGTTTCAAAACGGGAAAATACTCATCCAGCAGGTTCAAGTTTCTCTCACCTGTGTTCCTGTTTAGAGCTTGAAAAGGTTTGGAAAGCACTAAAGTAACATGCTTTAAATCTATTGTGATCAATGACGAGGGGAGCTTGAATATTATATGCTGTCTATATTCAGCCCCAGATCTCCCACCGGCGCGGCTCAATTGTTCATATCAGGCTTTGTAAGATTGGAAAAAGTTTGCATATGCCAGAATGTCTGAGAAAATAAAGGACATTAGCATCTCATGCATTTAGCATCCCCATCCGAGACAACGTCACGCTGAGTGAATCACCTAAATTTACATGTCTCTCCTTTCACCTGCATCTACCCCCATCTCCCCTCCAGAATTCACCCAAAATCTATATGGTCTAAAGTGAACAAATACTATACAGAATTATACATGTTTGATATCATTTGAAATGTCTCAGTGCGACTGGTACAAAGGTCTCCTCCCCACAGAAGTAAACCAAAAAGTAATAAAGGTTTTGAGAGTTTAGAGATACTTTGCTTATTACGTTGGGTGTGGCTTTAGCCATTTGGTCTTTTGTCAGTACAGGTCTATGGGACAGTGATTAAATGTAAATTCCCATTGTTAACACGTTTCCATTTGAAAGAGGTTTCCGTCTTGGTCTGGTATTTAAGGAGATGTTGCAAAGAGGTCGGGGCTCGAACCTTTACATCGGTCAGCCCGTAACGCTGAGTGTCTCTTAGATGCTCAGTGTTATGTAATTCTCAGAAGGTCAGGTATCCATATTTTATTCTATACTTCAGAGCATTTGATGTTATGTATGGATTATCTTTGAATTGATTATGTAATTGGCATGATACATTTACCTGACTAATAATAAATTGTTACACTGATTTATTCTGACTCAGATAAAGTCAGATAAAGATAAATTAGAATTAAATCCCTTTGCCCCGCTGAAAAGACCGAACGCGCAAGAAACCTTCACCCACCAATCATACGCCTCCATTGGGACGATTGGGCGGGCTTATAGCTTTCATTGTTTTCCTTTTGGTGAGTAATGAAGAATTTTAAGAATGTGATTTCTATCTGCTCTATTTCCTCTTCCTGCTAAAGCTTAAAAGATGCTGTCATTCAACATTGATATTGTCAAAATCCTATCACTGCTTTATTAGCTGGTGTTTATGTCAGAAAATATATTATAGAATATATGATCAGTGGTGAAAGCTGAGTTAGTGTCTCTGATTTCTAAACATCACAGACAGCGTGTGCAAATGAAGGACGGTTTCAATGGGCCACTTCTTTCTCTGTGCACTCCCAAACAGGAATAACACAGAACGATGGAAAAATGTGATAGTGATTGTAATCAAAATGTGACGAAACACATGTTGACACAGTGGCACACTTGCTTTTTCAGGTTCTATGAGCACGCAGCTTACCATGGGTCATAACGCAGCATTCCTGCTCCTGTGCGATGAGTTGTGATCAATGCATTTCTGTCAAACTACGAGACGTGATGGCGCAGAATGACGTCCCTCTTAAAGATCTGTTGGGGGTTCAGTATCTATAATATTTCAATATAGATTCTTTGCTGCTCCTTTTATGTATTAAGCAGATGCTTTTTCCAAAGGATCATTCTGTGTCAACTCAACCAGAGGTTCACATTTTTGATTTTGTTGATGGAGTATTCACTGTTTTGTAGATTGGATCAAAATGACAATTTTCACCTGAGATCAGGAGCCAAATTACAGGGGTGTAAAAGTGCCTTTAGAAAGATGGCAGCTTCATTATTTTATTTCCACACAGAGATTGGGAGATCTATAAGTGAAATCTGTTGACTTTAGCAATCTGTGTTGCATTATATGCCGACAGTGACCGTTCAGAAATGGGAAATAAGCACTTCTTGTGTTTGTTTTTTTTTTGCCTCAAGTTTGCATTCCTATAACTCAAAAAGTATTAAAGATATATCAATATCCTTTTAGTTTCTGGCTCTTAACAAACTTTTCTTTAGGTTTCTTCATTTTAAAGGCCCTCGATGGTTCAGTCCCAGAGATATGCTCCATTTACAACAACAACAACACAACTTACATCTACAACTGAGCCTACAAACACAACTCCAACATCTACAACAGAACATACAGCTACAACTACAGCTCCACTTACAGCAACAACAAGTCAAGTCAACTTTATTTATATAGTGCTTTTTACAGTGCAGATTGTTTCAAAGCAGCTTCACAGTGTTAAACAGGAAAATAATGAACAGAATTTGATTCGGCTGTACAGCCGCTCTGGAGAAAACGCTGATGTCATCTAGCTCATTTCAATGATCATATATATTCAAGTAATGTAGTTGATATAATTTAGTTTAGTAATTAAATTTATTTGGATATTTATTTGAAAATTTAGTGTCCCCAACTGAGCAAGCCAGAGGCGACAGTGGCAAGGAACCAAAACTCTATCAGGTGTCCTAATGGAGAAAAATAAACCTTGGGAGAAACCAGGCTCAGTCGGGGTGCCAGTTCTCCTCTGGCCAATTAACAAACAGTGTATGGTTATTATTTTGGCAGCCTTACAGGTCAGAAGTAATATTAGATCGGAATATTCAAAAGATCGGAGGCATCACGCCGCAGACGGGTTTATTGAGGATGGCATGTCGATTAAACAATTATTAAATAGGAATATTCTAAATATCGGAGTCATCACGCCGGAGATGGATCCATTGAGGATGCCATGTCGATGAGCAATTTCAGAGGGTAGACTAATTGACACGGTCTCTGCAGACACTTCAGGGATGCGTTGGTAATGTCTGGGCGCTGGTCCACCATCTGATCTGGATACGGCCCGGATCCTGCTGACTGCAGTAAACCTCGGGATAAACAGAGAGACTAACATTAGCGTAGATGCCATTCCTCTTATGATGTAACGAGTACATCAGGTGTTATGGGAAGTGTTCCCGGTTCCGGCTGACCTAGTTAATGCAGCCTAACAATTTGAATAAAATATTAATAAAAAATGTTTTATGTGTATGCCATAGTAAAGAGATGTGTTTTTAGTCTAGATTTAAACTGACAGAGTGTGTCTGCTTCCCGAACAATGCTAGGAAGGCTGTTCCAGAGTTTAGGTGCTAAATAGGAAAAGGATCGACCGCCTGCAGTTGATTTTGATATTCTAGGTATTATCAACTGGCCAGAGTTTTGAGACCGCAATAGACGTGATGGAGTATAATGCGTTAAGAGCTCGCTCAAGTACTGGGGAGCTAAACCATTTAGTGATTTGTAAGTAATTAGCAAGATTTTAAAATGTATGCGATGTTTAATAGGGAGCCAGTGCAGTGTTGACAGAACCGGGCTAAGTTTCGTGAGGGCCTGAAGAAATATAGAGCTGAGTATCGTCAGCATAACAATGAAAACTAACGCCATGCTTCCTAATGATATCTCCCAGTGGTAGCATGTACAGGGTGAAAAGCAACGGTCCTAGCACTGAGCCCTGCAGTACTCCATACTGAACTTGTGATCGGTGTGACATCTCTTCATTTACTGCTACAAACTGATAACGGTCAGATAAGTGTGATTTAAACCATGCCAATGCAATTCCACTAATGCCAACATAATTTTCGAGTCTATTTAAAAGAATGTTGTGGTCGATGGTATCGAATGCTGCGCTAAGATCGAGTAACACTAACAGAGAGATACAACCACGATCGGATGATAAGAGTAAATCATTTGTAACTCTAATGTGTCACAGACCTGCCAGGCTCCCACGTCATTCAATCACAGCGCACGCCTTCCCCTGAGTACTGATCACGCGCACCTGCAGCTCATCATCACTCCAATCACCCACAGTACAAAAGACACACTCACACGCTCAGTCACTGTCCGGTCTCGTTTGAAATTGGTACTTACCTCTATGCTTACTTCAAGGACTTCTTATATGCTTCTTACCGTCTTCCATTGTTCCCTCCAAAGAGTCTCCTGTGTTCCACCCTCGTGTGTGTGTGTCTCCATCCTCTTCTCCATTCCACACCTCTCTCCAGCGCTCTCCACAGCAAGTATTCCGAACAACTACTCCAAGATTCCTTCGTCCACCTCTCACGATCCTCATCACCATTCACCTGCACTTCTGTCATCATACTGGTCTGCTCAAAATAAACACCACTTCCCATACTTCTTGTCTCCGTCCCTTCTGTACCGTAACATAATGAGAGCCGTCTCAGTACTATGATGTGGTCTAAATCCTGACTGGAAATCCTCACAGATACCATTTCTTTCTAAAAAGGAGCATAATTGTGAGGACACTGCCTTTTCTAGTATTTTTGACAGAAAGGGTAGATTTTAGATTGGCCTGTAATTGACTAATTCTGTAGGATCAAGTTGCGGTTTTTTAATAAGTGGTTTAATAATAGCCAACTTAAAAGTTTTCGGTACATATCCTAAAGTCAAGGATGAATTAATGATATTAAGAAGAGGATCTATGACCTCTGGAAGCATCTCTTTTAGTAGTTTAGTCGGTATAGGGTCGAGCATACATGTTGTTGATTTTGATGATTTAACGAGTTTAGCCAATTCTTCTTCTCCTATAGCAGTGAATGAATGTAATTTTTCCTCAGTGACACTACAATGCTCTGTCTGATGTGATACTGTAGTAGACGGCTGCATGGTTATAATTTTTTTCCTAATATTATTAATCTTACAAGTAAAGAAGTTCATAAAGTCATTACTGCTGTGCTGTTGGCAGACATCAGAAGTTGAAGCTTTATCTTTGGTTAATTTAGCCACTGTATCGAATAAATACCTAGGGTTGTGTTTGTTTTCTTCTAAGAGAGTCGAGAAATAAGCAGATCTAGCAGTTTTTACGGCCTTTCTGTATGAAATCATGCTCTCTTTCTACAAAATGCGAAAAACTTCCAGTTTTGTTTTCTTCCAGCTGCGCTCCATTTTTCTGGCTGCTGTTTTAAGGGCCCGGGTGTGCTCGTTGTACCACGGTGTTGGACTATTTTCTTTAATCTTCTTTAAGCGCAGAGGAGCAACTGTGTCTAAAGTGCTGGAAAAGAGAGAGTCAATAGTTTCTGTTGCAACATCGAGTTCCTCTAGGCTCTCTGGGATGCTGAGGAGATGAAACTGATGAGGAAGATTATTTATAAAGAAATCTTTAGTCGCAGCAGTGATAGTCCTGCCATATTTGAAGCGAGGGGACTTTGTCTTTAGCCAGTACTAACTCTGATAGAAAATCAGCAAATTCTTTGGTAAAGTGTGTATTGTGCCCTGGTGGCCTATATACAGTAGCCAACACAAATGTTAAACAGGATTTATCAATTTCACTACATAACGTTACGTAAAGCACCAAAATTTCAAAAGAATTATATTTGAAACTAGACTTCTGAGTAATACTGAAGATATTATTATAAATTACAGCAACACCTCCCCCTTTACCTTTCAGACGCGGCTCGTGTTTATAACAATAATCTTGTGGGGTGGACTCATTTAAAGTAATGTAGTCGTCAGGTTTTAGCCAGGTTTCTGTCAAACACAGCACATCTAGATTATTATCTGTAATCATATCATTAACAATAAGCGTTTTAGTGGAAAGGGATTGAATATTCAGCAGCCCGAACTTTATCATTTGTTCATCTGTATTATATCTGTTGTTTATTTGTTGGACATCAATTAAATTTTTACCGTTGAATAGTTTTGGTGGTTTTTTGTATTTACTAATTCGTGGAACAGACACAGTCTCTATGTGATAATAGCTAGGTGAAAGAGTCTCTATGTGCTGGGATTTATCTAACTTCTGTGATGTGAGACAGCTAGCAGACGGTCGGGTAAGCCAGTCCGTCTGCTTCCTGACCTGGGCCCTAGTTAGTCAAGGTTTAGCTTTAAGACTATGTGCCAAATTACTAGAGAGAAGAGCGGCACCACCCCAGGAGGGTTGGATACCATCTCTTTATAACAGGTCAGGTCTGCCCCAAAAGCTTGTCCAATTGTCTATGAACCCTTGTCTATGAAACAACAACACAACTTACATCTACAATTGAGCCAACAAACACAACTCAACATCTACAACAGAACATACAGCTACAACTACAGCTCCACTTACAGCTTGTCCATATAGATTGTGCACATGGTCATACACACAACAAAACACCATCAGAGTAACACACATGACACTAAAGTAAGGCAATAAACAGGCAATACTAATGATAAAAATGCAAATAAATAAATAATTAAAATATAATTATAATTATATGATGCATTCCCTTACGAAAAAGAAGTGTATTCAAGTGTTCTATTAGTATACTTCTTTTAAACTAAAAATAAGAAAGTATGATTTCAGTCTACATTTTATATACTTCTCAGAAATATACTTAAAATTGGACTTAAGTATACTTGACTGACTGACAGAAAAGTCTAAGTGTATTTGGCCTATACTTGCACTCAATCTTTTGATCGAGATATACTTAAAAGTATAATTAAGTATTCAAAGTATACTTGGCTTGTAATTGTGTTTACTCTTTTGATTGAGTAGACAATACTTACATACAGTCTTATGAAACTTGCATTGTTTGAAAATATTGATTAGAATTACAGTATGACACATCTTCTAGTACAGAATCTCTGGATCAAACACAGGAGAAGAAGAAGCAGAAACAAGTGACAGAAGATTGCACACGCACATGTAAAATAACACAATCAAACAACATTAAACAGCATATGAATCAAAACGGCCTAATGTGAGTGAATGAGATGATGAACGCATGAAGAGGAAACAACTGAAGCTTTGAGGTGTTGATGCACTCGATCTGTGTTTGATCATCGCTCTCAATCTGATCCAGGCGTAGCCTTTGACAAAAAAAATTCTCAACTTTTTGTTTAACATGTTGCCTTCATGAAACGTACCCACATTCAAGTGTTGATAAAAAGGATGCATGAAGCTAGAGTAAAATGTTTTTAAAATTAAAGTACAGTTAAAGGTATATTTCAAGTATAAAAAATATCTACATTTGAACATAGCAGTACACTGAAAGTGCTAAAATAATATATAAATAGTAAACTATAAGTATAATGTCATGTTCACTTACAAACTTACAAGTATACTTGCAGTATAAACTACTAAACTAGAGTACACTTCAAAGTGTACTTTCATAAATTTAAACATGTACTACAAGTATTAAAATAATAAACTACTAGTATACTTATACGTTAACTTGTAGTACAGATGCATTACAAATGAGAAACCTAGTTACTTAAAGTTTACTACTGTTACACTTATAGTACACTTAAATGTATACTTTTATATACTAAAAGTGGGCCAATTTAGTCCAAGCACTATTTCAAAGTTTACTACTAGTACACACTGATATTAGTATACTTACGACATAAAATGAACTTAAAATATACTTCTTTTTCATAAGGGTCCTTGGAATTTCCTTCTTTACCGTAAATTATAAGGTAGTTCATAACTTTTACTTAAAGCCATACATTTGGCAGAAAATGGCATGTTAAACCTTACAATATGTGGTAACTTATACGTTTTTACTGCGGCAGTTGTCAAGATTTCCTCTGTACAGATTGCAAACATTTTTTACAGTGTGTGCCTCACACTCAACCATTTTCATTTTCTCTGCCATCTTTAAAGGAAAGCGCCGTGACACCGGATTCCAAGCCAATCTCAATGGACACATCCTCGGCTAATACCAACACCTTCTTAAACCCATTCTCTCCGTCATCTCTTCCCACAGCCATAAGCGATGACTCTTCTCTTGAACGTGTGACCACCACTTTAGCTGCTCAAGTTTGGGTTTATCCATTAAACCATACCAATACCAACAGATCTAACAAACTCACCATCACAAAGCAACATCACCGGAGTTAACAAGTCAGAAAGCACACCCCAAGTACACATGTTTAAAACTATTATCTTTAATCACCCACTGGTAAATCAAGTCACAATCATGGCCACAGTGTCAAAACCATGAAACTACTTAAAGGGGAAGTGTGCGATTCAGAGAGCTCTGCGTGTACAGAAACTTCAGCGGCTACTGAACACACAGGAAGAATATGCCACGCATTTCAGTCAGATCATATGACTAAGTGCTTAAAACAACCCAGCAAACAAACACACACACACACACACCGAAACAGAAACAAGGGAAACACATTTTGAAGAACCGGTTTAATGCTGTTAAGACCAGCTCTCATTTCAACAATATATCAAATATGATAACATTTGTATCACATGTAGAAATATCTTTAATATATTTATTATTTACAGCACTATCGTTTATATTAAAACCTGTCATGCAATACAGGCGACGTAAAACATTTCACCTTTGTTCTAGCTTGTGTAATACACTGTAAATAAAATTATTTTAGGGTTCAATTCTCACTATGAACTAGTTGCTTATTAACAGGCATATTACTAGGATATTGGCTATTTATTAGTACCTATTAGTATGCCTTATTCTGCATCCCTTAATCCAACCCAATACCTAAACTTAAACGCTACAAATAAATATTAATAAGCATTAAATTAGGAGTTTATCGAGTCAAAAGTCGTAGTTAATAGTGAATATGTGTTCTCCATACTAAAGTGTTACCCAATACTTTTTTAAGTTGTAGATAACTGGAGTACGATTTACATGAAAATGTGAAATGTACTTAGTTTTGTTTATTAGTATGAATATTGTTGGCTCTTATGACAAATTGCTTGTGATTTTCCTCATTGGTTGGATAAAGGCATCCACTGAATGAATAAATGTGATGAAATGTTTTTTCACTGCGCTCCTTTAGCAGACAGATGTGCCCACGTAGGGTTTGAGGATCAGACGGATGAGTTGAGCAAAAGCTCATCCAGCTCATCCCTAATGAGGGATCATTTGCCAGAAATTAAAATACTCTTCCTCATGTCATCCCAAATTCTCATATTGTGCATGTCTTCTTCAGTGTTTATTTGTCCACTCAATGAAAGCCAACGTGTCCTACAGAAGAAATAAATGCACGCAGGCTCGGAAACACATCTTTGACTTTATGAAAAATGGCAGTAGGCCTACATTATATGAGCATTTAAATAAAATGTGCAACACATATAATATACACTGCTCTTAAGAAGTGATAAAGCAGCCTAGATTTGATAGATTTAATCATTTAAAGCACCTGTAAATCATTTAATGACAAAACACGCCCTTTATCACTTAGTCCTCACTGGCTTTTTTCCATAAAACTGCATGCTTAGGGAGGAATGCATTGTCATACGGTTAAAGATGGAATGCAATAATGCACCACCACTCAAGGTGACAACTATGTGCTTTGTGTCATGTGACTCGAAGCCAATATAAACAACGATTTTGAGGAGAGCACGACTTTACCTGAGTTTATCAAGGGACTTGCAGCTCAACCTGTGTGTATGATATTACCTTCAATAAGCAATGGATCTGGTGAGTTTGACTTGTTCAATATTACTATAATCATACTTATTAGTTCTCATAACCATACAGTATTTACTCATTTTCTTAATTCTTTATTGTTGTGTATCATATAAAGGTATGGGTTTATGCTCCATACACACTGTGAGAAATGGCTGACACTTCAAAAGCAATTACAATTAATTAAAGTACAAATATTTTTAAATGTTTTTAATTTGAAGATGCAGATTGTCGTAAATTTCTCCAGACATTAAAAATAAAACTATAAATGCAATAGATATAGAATAATATATGCAAAACGATTAGGATAGCATAAGGAAGTCCAGCAATATTTTAATACATATTTTTAAGGAATTTTTAAGGATGTTATAATAATCATAAATGTTTGTTGAGCATCAAATCATCATGTTAGAATGATTTCTGAAGGATCATGTGACGCTAAACGCAGAAAACAGCTGTTTTTACTGTATCTTATAAATAATGCACACGATATTTTGTTTTTTTGGGGATACAGTGGAGTCCAAACCATTTTTAAAGGGGCCAGATTCAATATTAAGTTCAATATTCTTTAATGGTAGGTCTCTAACTGTCTCTAAAACATTGTTCAGTATATAAATTAACCAATAATAAAGCATTATTATTTTTCCCTATGTTCAGTTAAGTTATAGGAAAGTACATTACCATTTTATGTATTACATATTCAGCTGCACTGTCGATTTATACTTTATTCAGGTGCATTTTTAATATCCTTTTAGTTTCTGGCTCTTAACAAACTTTTCTTTAGGTTTCTTGATTGTAAAGGCCCTCGATGGTTCAGTCCTAGAGATATGGAGATCTTAATGCGGCTCCAGCAGTAAACTGGTCAATTGTGCACATTTTCAGTGGCCAAACACCAAATGTGCGTCACTGCACACAGCTGATACTTTTTTCTTTTATTGAGGAATATCTAAAGAACAAATAATGTTGAAACTAGGAATATATCTCGTGTTTTTCTATCAACACAATTGCATAGAACATTCCTGTCTGAGTGCCGTAAATGTTGTCATGCCTGTAACTCTATAAGTACTCAAGATATCTTAATATCCTTCTAGATTCTCATTCTTAATAAACTTTTCTTTTGAAATCTTTGATTTTTAAGGCCTTATATAATTCAATCCCAGAGATACGTGTAGTTATGATGCTGTATATTTGAACTCTTGCTAGCTTCACACTGTAAAAAGTAACAAGTTGACTTTACTTAGAAAAGCTAAACTGATTGCCTCAAAATTTTCAAGCAAATTAGGTCATAATTTTTTACTTGATACTACTTACTACTACTTTGTAGAGTTAACTTGTGTATTTGTAGAGGTTACCATAAAACTTGAGTACAAGTAACTCAATTTAAAAAGTTCAGTCCAGCTCCCAGAGTGCATTGTGGCATGAATAAATTAATTGCTTTGTTTTACTATTTTTGGCTTTATTTTACCATTTGTCTTTTGTCAGTATAACTCCAATAACGGCAGCAAATAAAATAGTAAAGGTCTTATTAATAATAAAAATAATAATAAATAATAATAAAAAAACCTTGTTACCATTGTTGTGTTTTGATGCTGAATGATGAAGTCTGTGTGTGACTCAAGCACGGTCAAGATATTGTTACAAATATAGAGGGATAATATCAACCCAATTAAAAGGTTATGCCATAGGTGTTAGCAAAAATAGATCATTATTTGACATGAATAAAGTTATTTTATATATCATTAATTCACAAATATATATGTATATATGTATATATGTGTGCGTATATGTAATACTTCTCTTCCTTTGAACTGTGATTTCTTGTTGCATCGCTGCAATAATAGGAAGAGAATTGCAATAATATGAATGAAGTTCAAGAGCTCGACCAAAGGGAACACTGATCTCCATAATGGTGAGAGGAAGTGGAGGAAATGAGTCAAAAGTCTATTAAAAGTTGCCCCACCCTTTTCATTCAAACCGTGTGTTTCTGGATGCCGTCGTTACCTGTCCCCAGCTGACGGACACGATCGCTGTCTCACGTGTTTGGGCGTTCAGCACGCTGAGGCGGCTTTCGTGGATGACTCATGTTCCCATTGCGGGAATATGACCATCGCAGTATTACGGTCCAGGCTCGACTACCTTAAAAAAGGTGGAGTCCCATTGCGCATCCCCCGATCTAGTGGTCCTCCTGCCCCTAAGCAGAGGGCTGCTACTTTGGCTGATGCCTTTGGTGGGGACCTGAGGGTTACTGTGAGGGCACTCCCGCCGGGCCAACAGGCTCCTCAGGCCCCTCCCCCCTCCGCTGCGCCGGTTGAGCTTCCGGAAGAGCATGCTGGTCCTTCCCGCGGGGGGCCAGCTGTTACTTTCGGGGCTCCGGTTGAGGATATGGTTTCGATCGCCGCATCGGGGGACGAGCTAATGGACTCTGGAGATGAAGATTCGGCTGCGCTGCCCCCTTCGGGTGTGGTAGCGTTGCCCGAGTCAGATCCAGAGTTCATGGCTATGCTTTCCCGGGCCGCCGCGAGTGTCGGGCTCGAGTGGAACCCTCCACCGCGTCCCGAACCCTCACGGCTGGACGATTGGTATCTCGGGATGGCCCGTGCTGGTTCTCAGCACCCCGCCCCAGTGCCTTTCTTTCCGGAAGTGCATCAGGAGCTCACGAAGTCTTGGACAGCGCCCTATAGCGCTAGAAACCGATCGACTGACTCCTCCGTCCTCACTACCCTCGACGGTGGTGCGGCAAAGGGTTATGTGGAGATCCCCCCAGTGGAGCGGTCGGTTGCGATGCAACTGTGTCCTAAGACCGCTACCGACTGGCGGGGAAATCCGCGTCTCCCCTCCCGGGCATGTAAGTTCTCGTCCAGGCTAACCGGCAAGGCTTACACGGCCTGTGTATGCCATGGCGCTCCTGCAGGTCTACCAGGCCAAAGCGCTCATGGAATTGCACGAGGGTAGTTCCGACCCAGGGGTTATGCAGGAACTGCGTACCGCGACGGACCTCGCCCTCAGGGCGACGAAAGTCATTGCACGCTCCCTGGGTCGGGCGATGTCCACACTTGTGGTCCAGGAACGGCACCTGTGGCTGAACCTGGCATATGCGTGAGACCGACAAAGTGCGGTTCCTCAACGCCCCTGTCTGTCAGGCCGGCCTTTTCGGCGACGCAACTTCGCCCAGCAGTTCTGACCTGCCTCTGCCTCCACCCAGTCGCCGGCTGCCTGCTCGTCGCCGAGGGCGTCCCCCGGCGTCTGCCTCCGCCCCTGCCAAGCCAAAGCAGCAGCCTCCACCGGCAAAGCAGGGCGCCAGGCGCAAGAGGGCCGCCCAACCCATCCAGGGCCCCGCTGTCTCTGCAGGCAAGCGCAAGGGTAAGCGGCCCTGAGACGGGCAGCCCAGGGAGAAGAGGAGCTGTTCTCGGGGAGGTGGTGTCCGCACCCCTCCTCCCCCCGGAGGAGGACCGGGGGGAGAATGTCCATCACACTGGTGTCAACATCCTGCCGCTGGCTCTCCGGAGTCCAGCGGTGCCCACATTTTCAATAAAAGAGCAGTTTCCTCCCTCCCTGGGCCCCAAGAGGGTCAGGTTGGCAGTGCGCGACGCCCCCGGGCCTTGCCACTCCTTTCCTCCCCTCTCCCCCTCGCCAGGGGGCAGCAGTGTGGGCACCGAGAACGCCCCCGGGCCTTCTCACCCACACTCTGCCCCACCCTGGAGTACTCAAGCAACACTCCGGGCCGCCTCCGGGCCTCCCGAGTCGGGCCTGGGTACTCCATCTCGCTGCCTCACCCCGGGCACGTCTGTGGTGCCGTTGGTCCCGCTTGTTCGGTCTCTGGGGGCCTGGTTAGGTCTCCCCAGGCCGTCTCGCTGGCTCATCCGTACCATCAGACTCGGCTATGCGATTCAATTCGCCCGCCGGCCTCCCAAGTTCACGGCATCCTCTTCACCTCAGTGCGGAGTTTTGCGATGCCCATGTCTTGCGGTCCGAGATCGATGTCCTGCTGGCGAAGGACGCGATCGAGCCGGTTCCTCCGGCCGATATGAAGGCGGGGTTTTACAGCCCCTACTTCATTGTGCCCAAGAAAGGGGGTGAGTTAAGACCAATCCTGGACCTGCGTGTCCTGAATCGGGCCCTGCACAAGCTCCCGTTCAGAATGCTAACGCAGAAACGCATTTTCAAATGCATCCGTCCCCAGGATTGGTTCGCAGCGATCGACCTGAAGGACGCGTACTTTCATGTCTCCATTCTCCCTCGACACAGGGTGGTCTACGCTCCCGTTGCATGCTCCGGCTCGCCCGCCATCTCCTCCTGTGGAGTCAGAAGCGTCTAAAGGGTCGCTTCGGGCCATTCACATCCCAGGTGCGCTGAGACAGCCGACGAGCTCTCTCGTCAGCCGACACCTCCGGGAGAGTGGCGACTCCACCCCCGGAGCGTCCAGCTGATATGGGACCTCTTCGGAGCCGCGCAGGTAGACCTGTTCGCCTCTCCGGACTCGACCCATTGCCAGTTGTATTACTCCCTGTCCGGGGGCACCCTCGGTACAGATGCACTGGCGCACAGCTGGCCCCGGGACCTACGCAAATATGCGTTTCCCCCAGTGAGCCTTCTCGCACAGGTTCTGTGCAAGGTCAGGGAGGACGAGGAGCAGGTCTTGTTAGTTGCGCCCTACTGGCCCAACCGGACCTGGTTCTCCGAACTCTCACTCCTCGCGACAGCCCCTCCCTGGCCGATTCCCCTGAGGAAGGACCTTCTTTCTCAGGGACGGGGCACTCTATGGCACCCGCGTCCAGACCTCTGGAGACTCCATGTCTGGTCCCTGGACGGGACGCGGAGGTTCTAGGTGGTCTGCCACAGGCAGTAGCAGACACCATCGCTTCAGTTAGAGCCCCCTCTACGAGGCGCCTCTATGCGCTGAAGTGGAACCTGTTCGTTGAATGGTGCTCTTCCCGCCGGGAAGACCCCCGAAGGTGTTCGATTAATGTCGTGCTTGCTTTCCTACAAGATGGGTTGGAGAGAAGGCTGTCTCCCTCCACCCTCAAAGTGTACGTCGCCGCAATAGCGGCGTATCACGATGTAGTCGAAGGTAAGTCCTTAGGTAAGCACAACTTAATCGTCAGGTTCCTCAGAGGTGCAAGGAGACTAAATCCTCCTCGGCCAACCTCGGTACCCTCTTGGGACCTAGCCCTGGTGCTCAGAGCGCTCCAGGGCCCTCCCTTCGAGCCTTTACAGTCAGTCGAGCTAAACATCCTGTCCATGAAGACAGTGCTCCTGACTGCATTGGCCTCAATCAAGAGGGTAGGGGACCTGCATGCACTTTCGGTCAACGAATCGTGCATAGAATTCGGGCCGGCCAACTCTCACGTTGTCCTGAGACCCCGGCCTGGATACGTGCCCAAGGTTCCCACCACTCCCTTCCGGGACCAGGTGGTGAACCTGCAAGCACTGCCTTCGGAGGAGGCAGACCTAGCCCTAGCTTTGCTCTGTCCCGTCCGCGCTCTTCGCGCCTACGTGGACCGAACTCAAAGCTTTAGAACCTCAGAACAGCTCTTCGTCTGTTACGGAGGCCAGCAGAAGGGAAAGGCTGTCTCCAAGCAGAGGTTAGCCCACTGGATAGTGGATGCTATCGTCTTGGCCTACCAGTCCCAAGACGTGCCTTGCCCGCTCGGGGTGCGAGCTCACTCCACTAGGAGTGTAGCCTCCTCCTGGGCGCTGGCTCAAGGCGCCTCGCTGACAGACATATGTAGAGCTGCAGGCTGGGCGACACCTAACACGTTCGCTAGATTTTATAGCCTCCGTGTAGAGCCGGTATCTTCCCGCATCCTCGCCCCCAGTGGCCAGTAGCGCTAAGTACCCGTTCTAGTGTCGGCTTGCATACGCCACTCCCGCCTCCGGGCCGGATACGTGCGTCTATTGTCTCCAGTTGTGTTCCCCGGAAACGGCTAACCCTGTCGAGCTCCTCCGTCACCCCTTCGGTGTCAGACGTTGCGGCCGTCTGACACCAGGCCTACACCTGTATGCTTGTGGAACGTGTGTGTTAGGCTGGGTTCCATATGTAGCGGTTCCCTAACGGCAACCCCATATGTGTATTCTCCACGGTACCAGCTAACCTACTCGGCTAGCCCCGTGTCTTTCCCTTGACAGAGCCCGCTCTGTCGTCTCTGGTGGTGTTCTTTCCCCCCTGGGACCAGGTTGGATCCACCCCAGAGACTGCCATAGGTAGCACTACCCTGCTAGGTTAGTCCTTACGAGTATTCCACCTCTCCTTCCACTGAAGGACGTGGTTCCGCAGTGTACCATCTCCCTGAGACGGGCACGCTTTCCCAGCGTTATCCAATAGTCACGCTGAGTGGGTCTTGCAGGAACAGCAGTGACTGGCCTCCCTGGAAGGGCCAGCATCTCTGGCGTGTTAGTAGGGATCCCAATTCGTCGGTCAGTTCCGACGTACGTCGAACGTGACCGACTGAAAGGGAACGTCTCGGTTACGTATGTAACCCTCGTTCCCTGAAGAAGGGAACGGAGACGTACGTCCCGTCGCCAGGTGCTGTGCTTCAGCTGTAGGCCGAGCCACTTAGCCGGCTCCTCAGTTGTAAAGCGATATGCGGTACTTCCACTTCCGTATTTATACCCGCGCTGCGGGGCGGAGCGTGGGACGCGTCTACCGCATGCCAATCCTCATTGGCTCGTTTTTAAACACTCGAAGTAGATTGGTCTCTGAAAATAGATCCCAATTCGTCGGTCAGTTCCGACGTACGTCTCCGTTCCCTCCTTCAGGGAACGAGGGTTACATACGTAACCGAGACGTTAAAACTCAACAATTTACTCATGGAGCCACATTAAGATTCCCAGATCGATGCAATTGAACCACATAGGGCCTTGAAAATAAAGATGTCAAAAGAAAAGTTTGTTAAGAACCAGAATCTAAAATCATATTGCGATTTCTTTAATACTTTTAGAGTGACAAGCATGCACACTTTGGGAAAAGAACATTTATGGCACTCGGACTGGCAGGGTACAATGGGGCTAAAGCCACTCCTATAGAGTATGATATACAGAAAAATATCTATGCTTGTATTGAACATTTATGGAGCAATAAAAGTGGTTTATTTTATTTAAAATTCTTAAAAATGTATGAGGTGTCGAGGGGTGTGCATGGTGGGGGGTGTAGACTCGTAGGATAGAGTCGAAGTATGCGGGTGCTGAGCTTGTGGTGGATCCATAAGCAAGCGTCAAAGCCTTGAACTTAATGCGGGCAGCGAGTGGTAGCCAGTGCAGAGAGATGAAGAGAGGTGTGACATGGGCCCTTTTGGGCTCGTTGAAGACAAGACGTGCCGCTGCGTTCTGAATCAATTGAAGTGTTTTGATTGCACACGATGGAAGTCCAGCCAGAAGCGCATTGCAGTAGTCAAGCCTAGAAATGACCAGGGCTTGGACAAGAAGCTGTATTGCATGCTCTGTAAGGAACGGTCTGATCTTTCTGATGTTGTGCAGCGCAGTCTTTGCTAGGTTGCCCATGCCGAGATGTCCGCCAGACAGCGTGAGATTGGAACCTGGTTGAAAACAACTCGTTCAAGTGTTTTCGCTATGTATGGTAGGAGAGAAACACGTCTGTAGTTGTCTACAAGTGATGTGTTGAGTGTGGGTTTTTTAAGCAGTGGGGTTACCCGAGCCGGCTTGAATGTGGTAGGGAAGCCAGCAATAAAAACTGAGTGCAGCACAACGCGGCCGTTCTTAAACAGCCATGGTTATAATTCAAATACAGTAAAATTATAAATAAATAAATAAATAAGTACAAAGTCTAAATGTATCCCCCTACTAGCACGTAATACGCTAAGCAATACAGCTGAGTATTCACAAAAACACTTACGGCTCATGATTCTTCACTTTCCAGACGCTTCTAATGAGCGACTAACCGACTTGACTTTATATATGTTCAGTCCGCCCTTATAATTAGCCCAAAGAATCAAGGCAAAAGCCTCTCAAATACAGGCATGCAAACTTGGGGCAAGAAACACAAGAAGTGCTTTTTCCCATTGTTGAACGGTCACCTTTGGCATATAATGTGACACAGATTGCTAAAGTCAACAGATTTCACTTATAGATCTACCAATCTCTGTGTGAAAATAAAATAATGAAGCTGCCATCTTTCTAAAGTCATGTTCACATCTCTGTAATTTGGCTCCAGATCTCAGGTGAAAACTGTCATTTTGACCCTCCTCTACACAGCAGTTATTACTCAGTCAATATACATCTGTGACATTTCATATTCTGGCATTCATCACTATTTATGCTTGTCTTTCATCAGAAAAAAATATTCACAAAATCTAAATTTGAGCCGGGGAAGTTTCCGAAATTTGGTTGATTTGACATGAAATGACCCAATTATTATGACTCTGTGAAAAATGATCAGATTTCCACAGTGCTCATAAAATCGACAGCTCTCCTTATCTACTTGGTTTCTTTGATATGGCTATGGTGGTATCCCGAATTCCCAATAAAAAGCTATGTCCTTTAATGGCCACTTTTACCGCTAAATCTGGAGTAAAACCTATTGAAACAGCATGATTTTTTAATAGACTGCAGGCTGTTTGAAATTCATCCCCGAGCCGTGATTGGCCCACAGGCCAGAAATTGGACACCCCAGACTTAAGACTGAATTCGGTATTCACATGCTGTCTGTGCGGCTTTGTGTGCAAAAACATTGCAAGTTTAAATTTTGCAATTAATTCACAAATCACATTCTTTTTAAACTGTGGGGCTTGGTCCGTACGGATCACAGATCACCTAAGATCTCTACTAACTTGACATCACACATCCTGCGATGTGACTATCACGGATGCCCACATTACGATGTCGATGCTGAAATGATATCATGCATCCTTGGTAGAAGAGGCTTCATTCAAAAACATTTTAAAAAATCTTACTGAGCACAAATGTTTAAATAGTAGAGAAATTCTTCCCTTGTTTTCTTATTATTTATGATAACTAACTTCATTTTAATGTACAAATCATCTTTGATGTACAGACAAAAAGCAGTCATTATAGGATGCTGTGCTGGAAAGAGGATGTTTGTATTCATATTGTATCTAAAAATGTATCTAAAGATGCTGTTCCTTACATATTTTCTGATCTTATGTATTATATGTTTATAGGTGAGCTACTTGACAGCTACCAAGATGAGTAGAAAAGCACTGATCATTACAGTGTTAAGTTTAGGTCCGTAAGTTACTGATAATGCAAATTCTTTGTTTCTCTTATTACTATTTAAGTGTGACAATTGCTCTATGATCAATGTTACTTCTTTTTTTTTAACAACAGTATTTTGTAGTGCCACTACAACTATTGAATCTACAACAACATCAACAACCACTACAACTACTGAACCTATAACAACACCAACAACCACTACAACTACTGAACTTACAACAACACCAACAACCACTACAACTACTGAATCTACAACAACACCAACAACCACTACAACTACTGAATCTACAACAACACCAACAACCACTACACTAACAACCACTACAACTACTGAACTTACAACAACACCAACAACCACTACAACTACTGAATCTACAACAACACCAACAACCACTACAACTACTGAATCTACAACAACACCAACAACCACTACAACTACTGAACTTACAACAACACCAACAACCACTACAACTACTGAACTTACAACAACACCAAAAACTACTACGACTACTGAACTTACAACAACACCAATAATCACTACAACTACTGAACCTATAACAACACCAACAACCACTACAACTACTGAACTTACAACAACACCAACAACCACTACAACTACTGAATCTACAACAACACCAACAACCACTACAACTACTGAATCTACAACAACACCAACAACTACTACAACTACTGAACTTACAACAACACCAACAACCACTACAACTACTGAACCTACAACAACACCAACAACCACAACTACTGAATCTACAACACCAACAACCACTACAACTACTGAATCTACAACAACACCAACAACCACTACAACTACTGAATCTACAACAACACCAACAACCACTACAACTACTGAACTTACAACAACACCAACAACCACTACGACTACTGAACTTACAACAACACCAACAACCACTACAACTACTGAACTTACAACACCAACAACCACTACAACTACTGAACTTACAACAACACCAACAACCACAACAACTACTGAATCTACAACAACATTAACAACCACTACAACTACTGAATCTACAACAACACCAACAACTACTACAACTACTGAACTTACAACAACACCAACAACCACTACAACTACTGAACCTACAACAACACCAACAACCACTACAACTACTGAATCTACTACAACACCAACAACCACTACAACTACTGAATCTACAACAACACCAACAACCACTACAACTACTGAATCTACAACACCAACAACAACACCAACAACCACTACAACTACTGAACTTACAACAACACCAACAACCACTACAACTACTGAACTTACAACAAAACCAACAACCACTACAATTACTGAACTTACAACACCACCAACCACTACAACTACTGAATCTACAACACCAACAACCACTACAACTACTGAACTTACAACAACACCAACAACCACTACAACTACTGAATCTACAACAACACCAACAACAACACCAACAACCACTACAACTACTGAATCTACAACAACACCAACAACCACTACAACTACTGAAACTATAACAACACCAACAACCATTACAACAACACCAACAACCACTACAACTACTGAACTTACAACACCAACAACCACTACAACTACTGAATCTACAACAACACCAACAACCACTACAACTACTGAACCTACAACACCAACAACCACAACTACTGAATCTACAACAACACCAACAACCACTATAACTACTGAATCTACAACAACAACCACTACAACTACTGAACTTACAACAACACCAACAACCACTACAACTACTGAACTTACAACAACACCAACAACCACTACAACTACTGAACTTACAACAACACCAACAACCACTACAACTACTGAATCTACAACAACACCAACAACCACTACACCAACAACCACTACAACTACTGAACTTACAACAACACCAACAACCACTACAACTACTGAATCTACAACAACACCAACAACCACTACAACTACTGAACTTACAACAACACCAACAACCACTACAACTACTGAATCTACAACAACACCAACAACCACTACAACTACTGAACTTACAACAACACCAACAACCACTACAACTACTGAACTTACAACAACACCAACAACCACTACAACTACTGAATCTACAACAACACCAACAACCACTACAACTACTGAACCTACAACAACACCAACAACCACAACTACTGAATCTACAACAACACCAACAACCACTACAACTACTGAATCTACAACAACACCAACAACCACTACAACTACTGAATCTACAACACCAACAACCACTACAACTACTGAACTTACCACAACACCAACAACCACTACAACTACTGAACTTACAACAACACCATCAACCACTACAACTACTGAACCTATAACAACACCAACAACCACTACAACTACTGAACTTACAACAACACCAACAACCACTACAACTACTGAATCTACAACAACACCAACAACCACTACAACTACTGAATCTACAACAACACCAACAACCACTACACCAACAACCACTACAACTACTGAACTTACAACAACACCAACAACCACTACAACTACTGAATCTACAACAACACCAACAACCACTACAACTACTGAATCTACAACAACACCAACAACCACTACAACTACTGAACTTACAACAACACCAACAACCACTACAACTACTGAACTTACAACAACACCAACAACCACTACAACTACTGAACTTACAACACCACCAACCACTACAACTACTGAATCTACAACAACACCAACAACCACTACAACTACTGAACTTACAACAACACCAACAACCACTACAACTACTGAACTTACAACAACACCAACAACCACTACAACTACTGAATCTACAACAACACCAACAACCACTACACCAACAACCACTACAACTACTGAACTTACAACAACCACTACAACTACTGAATCTACAACAACACCAACAACCACTACAAATACTGAATCTACAACAACACCAACAACCACTACAACTACTGAACTTACAACAACACCAACAACCACTACAACTACTGAACCTACAACAACACCAACCACAACTACTGAATCTACAACAACACCAACAACCACTACAACTACTGAATCTACAACAACACCAACAACCACTACAACTACTGAACTTACAACAACACCAACAACCACTACAACTACTGAATCTACAACAACACCAACAACCACTACAACTACTGAACTTACAACAACACCAACAACCACTACAACTACTGAATCTACAACAACACCAACAACCACTACAACTACTGAACTTACAACACCAACAACCACTACAACTGCTGAACTTACAACAACACCAACAACCACGACAACTACTGAATCTACAACAACACCAACAACCACTACACCAACCACCACTACAACTACTGAACTTACAACAACACCAACAACCACTACAACTACTGAATCTACAACAACACCAACAACCACTACAACTACTGAACCTATAACAACACCAACAACCACTACAACTACTGAACTTACAACAACACCAACAACCACTACAACTACTGAATCTACAACAACACCAACAACCACTACAACAACACCAACAACCACTACAACTACTGAATCTACAACAACACCAACAACCACTACAACTACTGAACTTACAACAACACCAACAACCACTACGACTACTGAACTTACAACAACACCAACAACCACTACAACTACTGAACTTACAACAACACAAACAACCACTACAACTACTGAATCTACAACAACACCAACAACCACTACAACTACTGAACTTACAACAACACCAACAACCACTACAACTACTGAATCTACAACAACACCAACAACCACTACAACTACTGAACTTACAACAACACCAACAACCACTACAACTACTGAATCTACAACAACACCAACAACCACTACAACTACCGCACTTACAACAACACCAACAACCACTACAACTACTGAATCTACAACAACACCAACAACCACTACAACTACCGAACTTACAACAACACCAACAACCACTACAACTACTGAATCTACAACAACACCAACAACCACTACAACTACTGAACTTACAACAACTCCAACAACCACTACAACTACTGAATCTACAATAACACCAACAACCACTACAACTACTGAACTTACAACAACACCAACAACCACTACAACTACTGAATCTACAACAACACCAACAACCACTACAACTACTGAACTTACAACAACACCAACAACCACTACAAATACTGAACCTATAACAATACCAAGCACAACTACTGAATCTACAACAACACCAACAACCACTACAACTACTGAATCTACAACAACACCAACAACCACTACAACTACTGAACTTACAACAACACCAACAACCACTACAACTACTGAATCTACAACAACACCAACAACCACTACAACTACTGAACTTACAACAACACCAACAACCACTACAACTACTGAATCTACAACAACACCAACAACCACTACAACTACTGAACTTACAACACCAACAACCACTACAACTACTCAACTTACAACAACACCAACAACCACGACAACTACTGAATCTACAACAACACCAACAACCACTACACCAACCACCACTACAACTACTGAACCTACAACAACACCAACAACCACTACAACTACTGAATCTACAACAACACCAACAACCACTACAACTACTGAACTTACAACAACACCAACAACCACTACAACTACTGAACTTACAACAACACCAACAACCACTACAACTACTGAACTTACAACAACACCAACAACCACTACAACTACTGAATCTACAACAACACCAACAACCACTACAACTACTGAACTTACAACAACACCAACAACCACTACAACTACTGAATCTACAACAACACCAACAACCACTACAACTACTGAACTTACAACAACACCAACAACCACTACAACTACTGAACTTACAACAACACCATCAACCACTACAACTACTGAACCTATAACAACACCAACAACCACTACAACTACTGAACTTACAACAACACCAACAACCACTACAACTACTGAATCTACAACAACACCAACAACCACTACAACTACTGAATCTACAACAACACCAACAACCACTACACCAACAACCACTACAACTACTGAACTTACAACAACACCAACAACCACTACAACTACTGAATCTACAACAACACCAACAACCACTACAACTACTGAATCTACAACAACACCAACAACCACTACAACTACTGAACTTACAACAACACCAACAACCACTACAACTACTGAACTTACAACAACACCAACAACCACTACAACTACTGAACTTACAACACCACCAACCACTACAACTACTGAATCTACAACAACACCAACAACCACTACAACTACTGAACTTACAACAACACCAACAACCACTACAACTACTGAACTTACAACAACACCAACAACCACTACAACTACTGAACTTACAACAACACCAACAACCACTACAACTACTGAATCTACAACAACACCAACAACCACTACACCAACAACCACTACAACTACTGAACTTACAACAACCACTACAACTACTGAATCTACAACAACACCAACAACCACTACAAATACTGAATCTACAACAACACCAACAACCACTACAACTACTGAATCTACAACAACACCAACAACCACTACAACTACTGAACTTACAACAACACCAACAACCACTACAACTACTGAATCTACAACAACACCAACAACCACTACAACTACTGAACTTACAACAACACCAACAACCACTACAACTACTGAATCTACAACAACACCAACAACCACTACAACTACTGAACTTACAACACCAACAACCACTACAACTACTGAACTTACAACACCAACAACCACTACAACTACTGAACTTACAACAACACCAACAACCACGACAACTACTGAATCTACAACAACACCAACAACCACTACAACTACTGAACTTACAACAACCACTACAACTACTGAATCTACAACAACACCAACCACAACTACTGAATCTACAACAACACCAACAACCACGACAACTACTGAATCTACAACAACACCAACAACCACTACAACTACTGAACTTACAACAACCACTACAACTACTGAATCTACAACAACACCAACCACAACTACTGAATCTACAACAACACCAACAACCACGACAACTACTGAATCTACAACAACACCAACAACCACTACAACTACTGAACTTACAACAACCACTACAACTACTGAATCTACAACAACACCAACCACAACTACTGAATCTACAACAACACCAACAACCACTACAACTACTGAATCTACAACAACACCAACAACCACTACAACTACTGAACTTACAACAACACCAACAACCACTACAACTACTGAATCTACAACAACACCAACAACCACTACAACTACTGAACTTACAACAACACCAACAACCACTACAACTACTGAATCTACAACAACACCAACAACCACTACAACTACTGAACTTACAACACCAACAACCACTACAACTACTGAACTTACAACACCAACAACCACGACAACTACTGAATCTACAACAACACCAACAACCACTACACCAACCACCACTACAACTACTGAACTTACAACAACACCAACAACCACTACAACTACTGAATCTACAACAAAACCAACAACCACTACAACTACTGAACCTATAACAACACCAACAACCACTACAACTACTGAACTTACAACAACACCAACAACCACTACAACTACTGAATCTACAACAACACCAACAACCACTACAACAACACCAACAACCACTACAACTACTGAATCTACAACAACACCAACAACCACTACAACTACTGAACTTACAACAACACCAACAACCACTACGACTACTGAACTTACAACAACACCAACAACCACTACAACTACTGAACTTACAACAACACCAACAACCACTACAACTACTGAATCTACAACAACACCAACAACCACTACAACTACTGAACTTACAACAACACCAACAACCACTACAACTACTGAATCTACAACAACACCAACAACCACTACAACTACTGAACTTACAACAACACCAACAACCACTACAACTACTGAATCTACAACAACACCAACAACCACTACAACTACCGCACTTACAACAACACCAACAACCACTACAACTACTGAATCTACAACAACACCAACAACCACTACAACTACCGAACTTACAACAACACCAACAACCACTACAACTACTGAATCTACAACAACACCAACAACCACTACAACTACTGAACTTACAACAACTCCAACAACCACTACAACTACTGAATCTACAATAACACCAACGACCACTACAACTACTGAACTTACAACAACACCAACAACCACTACAACTACTGAATCTACAACAACACCAACAACCACTACAACTACTGAACTTACAACAACACCAACAACCACTACAAATACTGAACCTATAACAATACCAAGCACAACTACTGAATCTACAACAACACCAACAACCACTACAACTACTGAATCTACAACAACACCAACAACCACTACAACTACTGAACTTACAACAACACCAACAACCACTACAACTACTGAATCTACAACAACACCAACGACCACTACAACTACTGAACTTACAACAACACCAACAACCACTACAACTACTGAATCTACAACAACACCAACAACCACTACAACTACTGAACTTACAACACCAACAACCACTACAACTACTGAACTTACAACAACACCAACAACCACGACAACTACTGAATCTACAACAACACCAACAACCACTACACCAACCACCACTACAACTACTGAACTTACAACAACACCAACAACCACTACAACTACTGAATCTACAACAACACCAACAACCACTACAACTACTGAACCTATAACAACACCAACAACCACTACAACTACTGAACTTACAACAACACCAACCACTACAACTACTGAATCTACAACAACACCAACAACCACTACAACTACTGAACTTACAACAACACCAACAACCACTACAACTACTGAATCTACAACAACACCAACAACCACTACAACTACTGAACTTACAACAACACCAACAACCACTACAACTACTGAACTTACAACAACACCAACAACCACTACAACTACTGAACCTATAGCAACACCAACAACCACTACAACTACTGAACTTACAACAACACCAACAACCACTACAACTACTGAATCTACAACAACACCAACAACCACTACAACTACTGAATCCACAACAACACCAACAACCACTACAACTACTGAACTTACAACAACACCAACAACCACTACAACTACTGAACTTACAACAACACCAACAACCACTTCAACTACTGAATCCACAACAACACCAACAACCACTACAACTACTGAACTTACAACAACACCAACAACCACTACAACTACTGAACCTATAACAACACCAACAACCACTACAACTACTGAACTTACAACAACACCAACAACCACTACAACTACTGAACTTACAACAACACCAACAACCACTACAACTACTAAATCTACAACAACACCAACAACCACTACAACTACTGAACCTATAACAACACCAACAACCACTACAACTACTGAACTTACAACAACACCAACAACCACTACAACTACTGAATCTACAACAACACTAACAACCACTACAACTACTGAACTTACAACAACACCAACAACCACTACAACTACTGAATCTACAACAACACCAACAACCACTACAACTACTGAATCTACAACAACACCAACAACCACTACAACTACTGAACTTACAACAACACCAACAACCACTACAACTACTGAACTTACAACAACACCAACAACCACTACAACTACTGAATCTACAACAACACCAACAACCACTACAACTACTGAACTTACAACAACACCAACAACCACTACAACTACTGAACCTATAACAACACCAACAACCACTACAACTACTGAACCTATAACAACACCAACAACCACTACAACTACTGAATCTACAACAACACCAACAACCACTACAACTACTGAACTTACAACAACACCAACAACCACTACAACTACTGAATCTACAACAACACCAACAACCACTACAACTACTGAATCCACAACAACACCAACAACCACTACAACTACTGAACTTACAACAACACCAACAACCACTACAACTACTGAACTTACAACAACACCAACAACCACTACAACTACTGAATCCACAACAACACCAACAACCACTACAACTACTGAACTTACAACAACACCAACAACCACTACAACTACTGAACCTATAACAACACCAACAACCACTACAACTACTGAACTTACAACAACACCAACAACCACTACAACTACTGAACTTACAACAACACCAACAACCACTACAACTACTAAATCTACAACAACACCAACAACCACTACAACTACTGAACCTATAACAACACCAACAACCACTACAACTACTGAACTTACAACAACACCAACAACCACTACAACTACTGAATCTACAACAACACTAACAACCACTACAACTACTGAACTTACAACAACACCAACAACCACTACAACTACTGAATCTACAACAACACCAACAACCACTACAACTACTGAATCTACAACAACACCAACAACCACTACAACTACTGAACTTACAACAACACCAACACCAACAACCACTACAACTACTGAACTTACAACAACACCAACAACCACTACAACTACTGAATCTACAACAACACCAACAACCACTACAACTACTGAACTTACAACAACACCAACAACCACTACAACTACTGAATCTACAACAACACCAACAACCACTACACCAACAACCACTACAACTACTGAACCTATAACAACACCAACAACCACTACAACTACTGAATCTACAACAACACCAACAACCACTACAACTACTGAACTTACAACAACACCAACAACCACTACAACTACTGAATCTACAACAACATCAACGGACACTACAACTACATCGACTTCTTCCCCTCTTTCCGAAACAACAACACAACTTACATCTACAGCTGAATCAGCATCCATAACATCTACAGTTCGTGTTAGGTTTTCCAGCGATGAAACTTTTAATCCAGAACTGTCAAATACATCTTCCGCTGCCTTTAATGACAGAAAAAAGCGAGTTAATGATGAGGTACGTAGTGTGACAAATTTGAATGCATATGCAATTTGCTCAGCAAGTTAAATAGTAACAAATTATTTGCATTTTATTGTATTAGGTATTTTATGCAACCTAATGTATATATTAGTGCAAACTATTTGCAGCCCACATAGACAGTAATGTGTGTTATTTTTACACCACTGCAGTTAGTGTTCTATTTGATGTGTGCACTGGTGTAAATATCACTACACTGCTATTTTAATAATAATAACAGAAACTATAGGAGAAAATACAAAAGTACGCAAAAGTAATTATCGTAATTGATAACTAAATGTTGAATCTGACATTGTGAAACTGTTTTCCACAGATTGAGCCAATATTTAAAAAGGCATTCCCTGGCTTCATTCGATTGGACGTTATTTCATTTCGGTGGGTATTTCTTTCCTTATAAGAAGAATATATTTGTTGTTTTTTGTCTAGACAGTTATACAGTATATATATATATATATTTTTTTTTTTTTTTTTTTTTTTGTTTGTTTGTTTTGTTTGTTTTAGTGTACAAATTGGAGATAACACTTTTAGATTTCCAAACATTCCTATTACAAATCAGTGATATTTTTGTATGAATAAGGAGTCTTTTAACAGAAGGTGTGAACCACACTGAGATCTGATCCCACCGTTATTGAGTCAGTCTGGGATTACATGGAAGACACAGAAGCAACTGAGGCTAAACCCTAAATTCATAAAATAACTATGGCAACTTGGAACAACCTATATGCAACCTACCTTAAAAACTGTGTACATCTAATGAGCTGTTTTGAAGGCCAAGTGTGGTCACACCAAACACTGACTTGATTTGCATATTAGACATTAACCATTAAACAGTACAGTAGTTTGCTGGTAGGCTTCCACAGTTCTGTGGATGTCAGCTTTAGTCTCAAGTGCATCTTTCTCTTCATATAATCCCAGACGGACTCAATGATGGTGAGATGAGATCTATGTGTGGGCTGTCACGATTATTCCAAATCTTGCAAAGGGAATTTGTGAATCTAACATTCCACTGGTATACTAAGGCAAAATATACATCAGTAACTGTCAAATGTTTGTGAATCATCTATATTTTTTTTAATAAGAGCATCTGACAGACTTGTTTAATACCACAAGAAAACTACAGCAAACCAAAAATAGCTGCATGAACACTTCACCAAACGTGTTGAGAGTTTCTGTACCGATTCTTATTTATTTTTTTATTTAAATGGCAATGACTCTTTCTCTTCCCCATCTCTTCTGTAGTGCTGGATCAATCATCACTGATATGGATGCAACATTCAGAAGCGCACCCAATAATACGGCGATAAGCGGGAGTATTTTAGAGGGTAACACCACTCTTAAGATCACCACTGCAGAAGGTGAGTCAAACCAGCAAAATCATCAATTCACTGTCATTCAGAAATATTTAGAATGCTTTCTGTATTACTCTTTATTATTATTGTAAACTATAGTTGTTGTTTATACACTATTTTATTTTATTTTTTTTACTTTGCTGGAGATTAATAGTTTTCTCAACTGTTCATTTTATTTAACTATATTATATTCAACTATATTCAACAGTAACTACAACCAGCAGTCCTACTACAACCACAACCAGCAGTCCTACTATAACTACAACCACAACCAGCAGTCCTACTACAACTACAACCAGCAGTCCTACTACAACTACAACCAGCAGTCCTACTACAACTACAACCAGCAGTCCTACTACAACCACAACCAGCAGTCCTACTACAACTACAACCAGCAGTCCTACTACAACTACAACCACAACCAGCAGTCCTACTACAACTACAACCAGCAGTCCTACTACAACTACAACCAGCAGTCCTACTACAACTACAACCAGCAGTCCTACTACAACCACAACCAGCAGTCCTACTACAACTACAACCAGCAGTCCTACTACAACTACAACCACAACCAGCAGTCCTACTACAACTACAACCAGCAGTCCTACTACAACTACAACCAGCAGTCCTACTACAACTACAACCAGCAGTCCTACTACAACCACAACCAGCAGTCCTACTACAACTACAACCAGCAGTCCTACTACAACTACAACCAGCAGTCCTACTACAACTACAACTATAACCAGCAGTCCTACTACAACTACAACCAGCAGTCCTACTACAACTACAACCAGCAGTCCTACTACAACTACAACCAGCAGTCCTACTACAACCACAACCAGCAGTCCTACTACAACTACAACTACAACCAGCAGTCCTACTACAACTACAACCACAACCAGCAGTCCTACTACAACTACAACCAGCAGTCCTACTACAACTACAACCAGCAGTCCTACTACAACTACAACCACAAGACCTACTACAACTACAACCACAACTACATCCAGTCCTACTACAACTACAACTACAACTACAGCCAAACCAAACACAATTACCACACAAACAACAACAACAACGCCCACCACCACCACCACCACCACCACAGTACCATCAATAGTCGTGCAGATTGTCATTATTGAGATATTTGTTCCACAGCTTAAAGACCCGAAAAGCCCAGAATATGAGACCCTAGCCACAAAGGTAGCGAGTGCGGTAAGTTTCAAACTGCAGAACATCCATCCATTCATCAAAACTGCTTATCTTCTGTAGGACAGGTTTCATGTTCATAGAATAATAGAAACATGCCTAAAACTGGCTCACTGTTTTTACAGTTTAATAGCATCTACAAAAAAGAGTATGGAGATCGTTTCATCAGGACCATCGTGCTTGGTTTCATGTAAGTTAATAGTTTGCTTCATTACTTGAATGATTTCTTTATTAAATTTGCACTCCATCATGCTTTCAATGTCAGACTGATTGTGTGAATGTCATATAAACTTATATTTATGCATTAGACAGACACTTTAATCCAAAACAACTTGCATTCAATGTAATATATTTCATCATCAGTACACACACTGGAACTGTGTGAGCTAAACACCTACATTTGAATCCCTCTGACTAGAATTATTAATTTATTAATATGACCACACTCATTACTGTCAACGCAGCATAAAATATGGGAAGATTTATTTTGCCTTCCTAAGCATTTATGGTGTGTTGTTCTTCATTGCAGAGCTGTTAGCAAAACCCGGGCAGAACAAAATGTGCAGGCAGAGGTTGAGTTAGTGTTTGACCAAAGGTCAACCGAACCCATCCCCAGCAACACTGCCATCGTGGAGACTCTGAAAGAAGCAGCTACAGCTTCAAACTCAACCTTCAACCTTATTGTTGATACCAACACTATTACTGTTATCAGTAAGTTTTCTGATATGCCCTGTTTCTACGAAAATTGCCTAGAAAATTCTGTGCAGTTTGTGATACTTTTTTATTTTTGTAGAATCACTGCAGAAAATTCCATTGACAATCCTGACTGATGGGACCTTTGTGGCTGCTCTTTCAAACACAAGCTCAGCTGCGTTTCAGACCAGGGCGAGCACTATAAAAACAGGGGTAAGTGTGATGGGTCTCACTATCTGGGAAACATGCTTTTGCCAATTTAGTCTAAACGAAACGACTCTTGTTTTGCAGCTCGAACCGTTTTTCTTTGCTGATTACCCTGCATCATTCAGCATCATAACTGTAACAAGCTTCAGGTATGCATATGTGTTTTCTTGAATACAACTTTTGACATTTAGCACTCAGTTTAATGACTTAAACTTAAAACTCTCTCCAGTGATGCCAGTGTAAAAACAAGGAGTGTGCCCACGATCCGAAACTCCATGGATCTTACATTTGCGGCGAACACCCTCCTACCCAACAGCACCCAGATAGTGAACACTATAGTTCGAGCAGCCAAAAACAACACACTACCCTTCCAGATCTTCACGAATGAAATTATGATAAACGGTACAGGTAAGTGTTGTGCTTTATTCTTTTACTCAGATGAGTATTTGATTACTGAACTCATATCAGTGAAGGATAGAGTACAGTTGTAACATTTTTCCTAGTGTTCAAGTCCAAGTGCACTTTATTAATAGCACATTCCCCATTTCACAAACAAAAATTCAGGTTCTGATTTGAAGAAAATTTGGTAACACTTTAGTTTAGGGTCCAAATTTTTACTATGGACTAGTTGCTTTTTATCATGCATATGACTAGGATATTGGCTGTTTAGCGCATATTAATGCCTTATTCTGCATGACCATATTCTACATCCCCTAATCCTACACACATCCTGGGTGGTTTCAACTCAAATTTGGGTCAAATATGGACAAACTGTTAAAAATTGTATTTAAAAATTGAACCTAATGGTTGGGTTTGTCCATATTTGACCCAAATTTGGGTTGAAACAACCCAGCATTTTTTTGAGTGACCAAACTTAAAAACTACCCTACTATGCACTTTTATGATGGATGGATGCACTTTTATAGTGGATGGATGCACTTTTATGATAGATAGATGCACTTTTATGATGGATGGATGCACTTTTATGATGGATAGATGCACTTTTATGATGGATGGATGCACTTTTATGATGGATAGATGCACTTTTATGATGGATAGATGCACTTTTATGATGGATGGATGCACTTTTATAGTGGATGGATGCACTTTTATGATGGATGGATGCACTTTTATAGTGGATGGATGCACTTTTATGATGGATGGATGCACTTTTATAGTGGATGGATGCACTTTTATGATAGATAGATGCACTTTTATGATGGATGGATGCACTTTTATGATGGATGGATGCACTTTTATGATGGATAGATGCACTTTTATGATGGATAGATGCACTTTTGTGATGGATAGATGCACTTTTATTGACTTCATTCACTGCCATTATAAAGCTTGAAAGAGCCAGGACATGTTTTAATATAACTCTGATTGTGTTTGTCATACACACCTAGGATGACATGAGGGAGAGTAAATCATGGGGTAATTTCAGTTTTGGGTGAACTAACCCTTTAATTACATTAAAAATGTAGTACTTTTTTACTTTTACTCAAGTAAAAGTTTTACTTAAGTACAAGTAAGAAAGTACTACATTTTTAATGTAATTAAGTATTAAAGGAAAAAAAATATTTATGAAATGTAGTACAGTGAAAAGAACAACATTATGCTTTGGAAGGTAGCAAAGTAAAAACACTGATAAAGTACACATACTTGAAAAATGTACTTAAGTAGAAAGTGAAAATACTTCACTACTGTCCGCCTCTGGTTTATGATGCACACTATATACGGGCGAGCAGATGAGCCGAGAATATGAACACGACGCAGTTTCTTAATGGTTTTCGTTGGAAAAAAAACACTTAACGAGAAACCTCGTGTTGCATTAATATTCTGTGTTCATCTGCTTTGCCTGTTCAAAGTATGCATAATCAATAAGGTGTATATTGATTGGTCTTTTAATATCTTATTAATATCAATATATTTTGCCCTCCAGGTGGGCGTTCCTATAATGCTGTGATGACCTCTGAGCTTCAGGCGAATTTCCAAATGTCATTGAATGATAACTTCTGCTCTGTTTTCTTTGTAACGCAGCATTTTCATCAGCTGAAGTCGGCAGTAAGATCAGTGTGCTGACCGCTTTACTCCTGGGTGCTGTGTCGCTTCTGGTTCCGTGGTTTGATTGACCATTACTACACGGTATCCCAACATAACTGATTCAGACAGGTCTAAATGTTGCTCAAGTGAAGGACTCACACAGAAAGCTACGGATGCTACTTAATGAGATGCATAACATACTATTTTACATAATCCTATCCTGAAAATGTATTCCATTTCCATTTCAGTTCTAGATCTGTATATTCCTGCATGTTTAGTTTTATTGTAAATGTAGGTCAGAACCCAGCATTGTGCACTTACTGTATGTACAGTAGTTTTTTTTGTATAAATACTTAAAGCATGCTGAAATGCACATCATCAGAAATGTTCCACAATTATTTTTTACTTTTCCGTGAGGTGATCATTCAGAATGTTCCATGGACCGTTTTATTTGATTCTCAATGTTATCATCCTAAAATCATAACTAACTACTCCATATAGATTGAAATACTCTAGATATACAGAAACATAACTAGCATGCAAGTATCTTCATAAGGTCTCACACCCAAACTGTTATCTCATGAATCTTCAATATAACCGCTCCGCGGAAACCGAACGTTAGCCGTGTTTGGGAAAATCTCTTTTATGCTGGCGGACAGGTTTTGATGAACAAAAGGATGAAGTATTTCAGTGATTATGAAACCTGTAAAACAACTTGCAAGAATGATGAATATTCACAGGACATGGCACATGGAACGTCTGAACGCACGGATAACACACTAACCGAAACACTGACGCAGTTGTTATTATGCCTCATCTTCTAAGCACACTTAGCTACATAACATTTAGCAGACATGTTTATGCATCAAGTATTTTCTAAATTATTTATTCTAGAAAAAAGTATATATGCAATATTTCTGATGTTAATGTAATGCTAAACTCAAAGGTCTTTTCTGTGAATTGTATTGATTGTTGTTCACACTGGATGTGGTAAAAACAGTTATGTGTGTAATAATATTTATATATCACTTTCCTAAGGGCATGCTAAATTATCTCTGGTGACACACCTGGGATTATAATGGTGATAAACAATAATAAAATAAAAGATGATTCTAATTTATCATTTGGTCTCTTGTCTTTCTTTCTCTCAGTGATCAAATCAGTTTCATATCAGATTTAATCTGTCCTCCTGCAGTTTCTGCAGGTTCATCTGTGATATGTAAATGATATTAAAAAGTGATATTCCACCAATTTACTCACACTCATCTTCTTCTAAATCTGTATGCGCGTGAAACACACAACAAAGATATTTAGCTTTTACCTTTCATACAATGAAAGTCATGAGGATCAATGTCCAAACACACCAAGAAAGAAGTAACATTGGGTGACTGATCACTGAAGGGTGCAATCTCCAACATACAGTAGTGCCGTCTAGACAGACTGACATCGTCACCCTTTATTCAAATATTATTATCAAATGTGGCCATAATTTTTGCCAGGTTGTCATACTAAGAAATCATGAGCACATGCAAAAACAAGAGAAAATGCCTCGGTTATGACTGTAAGCTTGGTGAGGGAACGAGACGCTGCGTCGACTGGCACTGTGGGAGCGCTGCGTGGGACCAGCCTGGCCTCTTTGCTAATGCGCAGGATTTAATACATATCTTTCAAAGACACAAAACGTGCGTTTTTGTACATTTGGAGAGGTGCTGAAACGTAAAACATGGACATATTGCCGACATTTAAACGTAGCATTATTACGTTTCTACAGCTAAAAAAACTAAAAGAATGTAAAATACTTACAAATCTTTCATTTCATAAAGATATCTGTATAATTTCCCTTTTACCATTTTACAGATAAATGTAAGATCCCCTAAGCTAAACATACCCATTTTATACAGATATTAAAAGAAACGTGACAGGAAAATGTCAATTTTAGTAACAATATAGCATTAAAGCGTAATCTTGAGCCGCTAATCCCACACCTACCCATAACAATTTCTCAAAACTAAAGCATAACGGACAGACAAGTGTAATCACAAACATTTATTTATTTATGTCAAAAGCTCTACCAAACGTAGTTGCAGTCCCATTTCTCTCTGCTGGTGTAGTTTGTATGAGGTGCAGAGCAGAATTGAAATGATTAATCCATGAAAATGTTAATCCAGCTTCTTTCCCATCGACTAAAACACGATCTGTGACGAAGCAGGCAAGAGCCAATGAGCACTGGTCTGCTTTTTAAAATGTTGAATGCATAACACAAGTCAAGCGCGGGATTTGACGTTTACAGTCGCTGCTTTCCATGGATAAAGGGATAAATCTGGATCTGTTCCTCGGAAACATGGATTCTAAAGCCTTTTTTGAATTTATGTTGTTTCGGTGTATTTTATGATTTTTTTGTCGCTGCATAGGAGAAATATTACAGTAAGTATAGGCGAATAAACTGCATTTAATAATGCGACTGAAAACATGATATGACAATTAAACAGAATCACAACATTAATTGCACGATTTTAATATTCATACATGGGAACTGCTACACATTCACACGGATACGTCAATATTTTAGTGCTGTCAATACAATAGTGTGCATGGAAACGTAAGTAAATGTACGTACAGGTCGCTGATTGCTTTTGGGGATTTTCTTCACAAAAATCAATCGTTTGGCCTCGGTATTCAATTGAGAATCACATGTCATAATGGCAAAATCATAACCCAATATATAATTTCATGATGGCGAAAACATTCCCATGCCCATTGAAATCAATGGAGAACCCTGCGCATCGAAAAATTACGCTAAATGGGTGCCCTGTGCATTAAAAAGTGACGCCGTAGGGTCCTGACCAAGCGTCAATATGTGACGCATGGTATCCCTCATCAATTGCTCCTGTCTGCCTCGCTGCAGTGTTTGCAGCTCTGTACAGCTTTGCTTTTGAATCTCTATTTGATATCTTTTCTTGTTGTTTATACTGCTAAATATAACTTACTCATCACCATATATTGTTTAATATTGCCTATCACGTTGAAATTGACATTGCTAGCATTTAATCTAAATCACTATCACAACGTGTTAGCATTTCACAACGTGTTAGCATTTCACAACGTGTTAGCATTTCACAATGCGTTAGCATTTCACTAGCCTGTTAGCCTGCCATACGTGCATCCGGGTTTCCTGTTTTGTCTCTCGTGCCTTTACTAGTCCATCAAACAACTGTGGTGAGTTGGATTAGTCAATAAACACGACTGAATTAATTGGATTAGCAAGTAGACTCCATCAAACAACTATGGTAAGTTAATAATCAACAAATACGGTAAGCCATGTCTTCTCCTTTTATTGTCACCTGCACTACATGTTTCATGTTTAGTATATCTGTCTCTGTTGTTGAACAGGGCTTCACATGTGATAAATGTAAGGAGATAGTCAGGCTGACGGAGAAGATTTCAGAATTAGAGACACGCATCCAGACTTTATTTGAGAGTAGTGAGAACGCAACAGCTTTAGACACTGCTTTGGATGCGACTAGCTTAGTGAAATCTGTACATTGTTCAGTTCCGGCTGTAGAGCCCGTGCAGCAGGGCAACTGGGTGACGGTGAGACGGCATAGTCGCGGATCAAAAAACCACTCTTCCGTTCCGATTAGAACATCAAACAGGTTCTCCCCACTCAGTGATGCACCCACTGAGAATCCTGTTAAAAGTGCCCTAGTTATTGGTGATTCTATTACACGGAACGTGAAAATAGAGACACCAGCCACCATAGTCACATGTTTACCGGGAGCCAGAGCGCCTGACATCAAAGCAAATTTAAAAGTGCTGGCTAATGCTAATTGTAAATTCTCTAAGATTATTATTCATGTAGGCACTAATGATGTTCGACTGCACTTAAGTCTTAGAGCTAAACCTTGACTAACTAGGGCCAAGGTCAGGAAGCAGACAGACTGGCTTACCCGACCGTCTGCTAGCTGTCTTGCGTCACAGAAGTTAGATAAATCCCAGCACATAGAGACTCTTTCACCTAGATATTATCACATAGAGACTGTGTCTGTTCCACGAATTAGTAAATACAAAAAAACACCAAAACTATTCAACGGTAAAAATTAAATTGATGTCCAACAAATAAACAACAGATATAATACAGTTGAACAAATGATAAAGCTCGGGCTGCTGAATATTCGATCCCTTTCCTCAAAAACGCTTATTGTTAATGATATGATTACAGATAATAATCTAGACGTGCTGTGTTTGACAGAAACCTGGCTAAAACCTGACGACTACATTACTTTAAATGAGTCCACCCCACAAGATTATTGTTATAAACACGAGCCGCGTCTGAAAGGTAAAGGGGGAGGTGTTGCTGTAATTTATAATAATATCTTCAGTATTACTCAGAAGTCTAGTTTCAAATATAATTCTTTTGAAGTTTTGGTGCTTTACGTAACGTTACGTAGTGAAATTGATAAATCCTGTTTAACATTTGTGTTGGCTACTGTATACAGGCCACCAGGGCACAATACACACTTTATCAGAGAATTTGCTGATTTTCTATCAGAGTTAGTACTGGCTACAGACAAAGTCCTAATTGTTGGTGATTTTAATATCCATGTAGACAATGAAAAAGACGCATTGGGATTGGCATTTAGAGACATTCTACAGCAGAGCGATGACATCTCAGATCATTACCTAGTATATACTTAATTTAGCAAAGGCTGCAAAGCTGTCCCCTCGCTTCAAATATGGCAGGACTATCACTGCTGAGACTAAAGATTTCTTTGTAAATAAACTTCCTTATCAGATTCATCTCCTCAGCATCCCAGATAGCCTAGCGGAACTCGATGTTGCAACAGAAACTATTGACTCTCTCTTTTCCAGCACTTTAGACACAGTTGCTCCTCTGCGCTTAAAGAAGATTAAAGAAAACAGTCCAACGCCGTGGTACAACGAGCACACCTGGGCCCTTAAAACAGCAGCCAGAAAAATGGAGCGCAGCTGGAAGAAAACAAAACTGGAAGTTTTTCGCATTTCGTGGAAAGAGAGCATGATTGCATACAGAAAGGCCGTAAAAACTGCGAGATCTGCTTATTTCTCGACTCTCTTAGAAGAAAACAAACACAACCCTAGGTATTTATTCAATACAGTGGCTAAATTAACCAAAAATAAAGCTTCAACTTCTGATGTCTGCTAACAGCACAGCAGTAATGACTTTATGAACTTCTTTACTTGTAAGATTTATAATATTAGGAAAAAAATTATAACCATGCAGCCGTCTACTACTGTACCACATCAGACAGTGCATTGTAGTGTCACTGAGGAAAAATTACATTCATTCACTGCTATAGGAGAAGAAGAATTGGCTAAACTCATTAAATCATCAAAATCAACAACATGTATGCTCGACCCTATACCAACTAAACTACTAAAAGAGATGCTTCCAGAGGTCATAGATCCTCTTCTTAATATCATTAATTCATCCTTGACTTTAGGATATGTACCGAAAATTTTTAAGCTGGCTATTATTAAACCACTTATTAAAAAACCACAACTTGATCCTACAGAATTAGTCAATTACAGGCCAATCTCAAATCTACCCTTTCTGTCAAAAATACTAGAAAATGCAGTGTCCTCACAATTATGCTCCTTTTTAAAAAGAAATGGTATCTGTGAGGATTTCCAGTCAGGATTTAGACCGTATCATAGTACTGAGACTGCTCTCATTAGAGTTACAAATGACTTACTCTTATCATCCGATCGTGGTTGTATCTCTCTGTTAGTGTTACTCGATCTTAGCGCTGCATTCGATACTATCGACCACAACATTCTTTTGAATAGACTCGAAAATGATGTTGGCATTAGTGGAATTGCATTGGCATGGTTTAAATCACACTTATCTGACCGTTATCAGTTTGTAGCAGTATAAATGAAGAGATGTCACACCGATCACAAGTTCAGTATGGAGTACCGCAGGGCTCAGTGCTAGGACCGTTGCTTTTCACCCTGTACATGCTACCACTGGGAGATATCATTAGGAAGCATGGCGTTAGTTTTTATTGTTATGCTGACGATACTCAGCTCTATATTCCTTCACGCCCTGACGAAACTTACCAATTCACAAGATTAACGGAATGCATAGCTGATATAAAAAATTGGATGACTAGTAATTTCCTGCAACTTAATTCAGAAAAAAAATAATTTTTAATTATTGGACAAAAAAACTTCTAGTAACCTAGAATACTGTCTAACACTTGATGGCTGCTCTGTCAAGTCCTCGTCGTCAGTGAGGAACCTGGGTGTGCTCTTTGATACCAATCTCTCATTTGAAAGCCACGTTTCTAGCATCTGTAAAACTGCATTCTACCATCTTAAAAATATATCTAAATTACGGCATATGCTTTCAATGCAAAATGCTGAACAGTTAGTTCATGCGTTCATGACCTCAAGGCTAGATTATTGTAATGCTCTACTGGGTGGTTGCCCTGCTCGCTTAATTAATAAACTGCAGCTGGTCCAAAATGCAGCAGCTCAAGTTCTTACTAGAACCAGGAAGTATGACCATATTAGCCCGGTTCTGTCAACACTGCACTGGCTCCCTATTAAACATCGCATACATTTTAAAATCTTGCTAATTACTTACAAAACACTAAATGGTTTAGCTCCCCAGTACTTGAGCGAGCTCTTAACGCATTATACTCCATCACGTCTATTGCGGTCTCAAAACTCTGGCCAGTTGATAATACCTAGAATATCAAAATCAACTGCAGGCGGTCGATCCTTTTCCTTTTAGCACCTAAACTCTGGAACAGCCTTCCTAGCATTGTTCGGGAAGCAGACACACTCTGTCAGTTTAAATCTATACTAAAAACACATCTCTTTACTATGGCATACACATAAAATATTTTTAATTTATATTTTATTCAAATTGTTAGGCTGCATTAACTAGGTCAGCCGAAACCGGGAACACTTCCCATAACTCGTTACTCGTTACATCATAAGAAGAATGGCATCTACACTAATGTTAGTCTCTCTGTTTATCCCAAGGTTTACTGCAGTCAGCCGGATCCGGGCCGTATCCAGATCAGATGGTGGACCAGTGCCCAGACGGTGGACCAGTGCCCAGACATTACCAACGCATCCCTGAAGTGTCTGCAGAGACCGTGTCAATTAGGACACCTGATGGAGTTTTGGTTCCTTGCCACTGTCGCCTCTGGCTTGCTCAGTTGGGGACACTAAATTTTCAAATAAATATCCAAATAAATTTAATTACTAAACTAAATTAACTACATCAACTACATTACTTGAATATATATGATAATTGAAATGAGCTGATGACATCACCGTTTTCTCCAGAGCGGCTGTACAGCCGAATCAAATTCTGTTGTATTTTTTTCCTGTTTAACACTGTGAAGCTGCTTTGAAACAATCTGCATTGTAAAAAGCGCTATATAAATAAAGTTGACTTGACTTGACGAGTTGGGAGTGAGAACCGTGTTGCTTCATCATAATGGTGTCTAAATTATTGCCCTTTCAAAATATAGATTGTAATGGCACACCATATGACACCCATGTATTTGGCCAGAACTTGCTTTAAAATGTTGTGTCCATTAAAAGTGCCTCATTCTGTTACTTAAACTGTAAATCTATCAATTATTTACACTTTGCTGAGATATATAGTCATATTAGTAAGGTCACACATAGTCACACCATATGACAATTTTGATGTTTAGATAAAAATGTGGAGTAGAGGTCTTTATACACCAACTACAGCTATGGTATGCTGTAATTATATCTTGTCAGAGGAACAACATAATGATATATGTTTTTAACAAATACCCATTTTTATTAGTATATGACATCATGGACAGGTAGAATTGTATGTCAAAAGACAGAGGATTTTGACTAAGCTACCTGACAAATGTGAAAAAAATGACTGGCACAACAAAAATATTTGGTTGGTTTGGTGGAGAGGTATAGTTGTGTATCATCGGCGTAACACTGAAAGTTGATCCCAAAATGACGGAGAATGTTACCAAGAGGTAGTATGTAGATGATAAAAAGCAGTGGTCCCCGCACTGAACCCTGAGGAACACCATAGGTGACTGTAGCAGTATTTTTTCCCTGAATTAAATGTTTTATATTGTTTCACTATATTGCCAAAAGTATTGGGACACCCTGTCACATGTCTGTCTTGTCCTGTGTAGCACATGTGGTGTGTTTGTCATGTTTTGGTATGATGTCATGTCTCTGGTCTCTTGTCACCCCGCCCATCTTGTTATCTGGTTATTGTTTAATTGGCCCCACCTGTTTTCCCTCATCTTACCCTTACAGTCTCCTCGTGTCTGCAGTCCTGTGCTGGATCGTTGTCTAATGTTATCTGTTCCCTGTCAGTTTACCTGTTCCTGCTCCTTGTGTTTAGTTATTTCAAGTTTGGTTTTCCCATCGTGGGTGTTTTATTTGTGTTTGTTTTACTTTATTATTCAAATAAATCTATTCTTCCTGCATTTGAGTCCTCGCTCCATTTCTACATACTGATCCCTGACACACCCCTCCAAATCCCTGAGTTCAGGTGTTCAATCCGTTCATGGCCACAGGTGTATAAATCAAGCACTAGGCATGCAGACGCTTCTACAAACATTTGTGAAAGAATGGGTCGCTCTCAGGAGCTCAGTGAACTCAAGCGTGGTACCGTGATAGGTTGCCACCTGTGCAATAAGTCCATTCCTGACATTCCCTCACTACTAAATATTCCACGCTCAACTGTTAGTGGGATTATAACAAAGTGGAAGCAATTGGGAACAACAGCAACTCAGCCACGAAGTGATAGGCCACGTAAAATCACAGAGCGGGGTCAGCGCATGCTGAGGGTCACAGTGCGCAGAAGACGCCAACTCAATAGCTACAGACCTCCAAACTTCTGTGGCCTTCAGATGAGCTCAAGAACAGTGCGTAGAGAGCTTCATGGAATGGGTTTCCATGGCCGAGCAGCTCATCCAAGCCTTACATCACCAAGAGCAATGCAAAGCGTGGGATGCAGTGGGGTAAAGCACGTCACTACTGGACTCTAGAGCAGTGAGACGTGTTCTCTGGAGTGACCAATCACGCTTCTCTGTCTGGCAATCCCATGGATGATTCTGGGTTTGGCGGTTGCTAGGGGGTTGCAGTCTTGCCTGACTGCATTGTGACAAGTGTAAGGTTTGGTGGAGGGGGGATTATGGGGTTTTTCAGGGGTTGGGCTTGGCCCCTTAGTTCCAGTGAACTAATGGATGAGTGAATCCACATGGATGAGCGAGTTTGGTGTGGAGGAACTTGACTGGCCAGTGCAATGATTGTGGCAAAAACCAGACTGAAAAGGTTCATAGAGGTTATTGTTATTAAGGTGGGCTTGAAGTTGAGTTGCTTTAGTCCATTCCAACAATTTGGTGATGAATGGGAGGTTGGAGATGGGTGGTAGTTATTTGGGTCTTTAGGATCCGAACCAGGTTTCATAAGAATCGGGGTGACAGAAGCAGTTTTGAGAGATGTAGCGATAAGTATGGAGGAGTTGATTATGGTCGTTATGATGGGTGAGATAGAAGACAGACAGGTTCTAACCAGGGCAGTAGGGATGGGATCAAGCAACTGATGATGAATACTGGTAATTTTGGTAGTAAAAAATTCCAAAAATGTGTTACACTGAGCAGTGGAGGTGAGTAATTTGCGATGTCTGCAGGCTTAAGTAGATTGTTGATAGTGGAAAATAAAGAGTGTTATTTTCATTGATACTGATAATGTCAGAATAGGAGGATTTAGCAGCAGTCAGGGCACTTTAAATAAGATGATATGTATACATTTGTTGATGAATGGTTAGACCAGTTTTCTTTGATAGTCTCTCCAAACGTCGGCCCATTATTTTCATATGTTGGAGTTCAGGGGTGTACCATGGAGAATACCTGAGACATGAGGCTGTACAGGTTTTCAGGGGAGCTAAGGAATTTAGTGAATGGGATAAACAGTCCTTGTAATGATCCACCATGTTAGCAGTACAGAGTGGAGGGGGAGTAGGATAAAAAGAGGTCATCTGGGTTAAAGTTTTTAATATTACGGAATGATATGCTTAATGTTAACAACATCAGCATTGCGTGACTATGTGTATTTAGTGTGCATTAGCGTTACCTGTAGATTTCAGTTCTAATCATACAGTCTAATCTTTTGCTTTTGACTCTGGGTGAATCTCCAGTTGTCACTGATGATTGTCGTTTGGTCCTTTCTGGATTACAATCCGCCATCAAAATGATAGTTGAGTTATTCCAGCTGCTGTGAGAAAAGGCTGTAAATGATCCGCCACCTGCAGCATCCTCACATGCAATAGCCTATTAGCCGGGCTCCTTCTTTATGTGTGCTTGAATTTCCCGCAGAAATCCACCAGTACCACTGAAATTATAACACATTATTACAAGCTTACCGTTGTGAATTGGGCTAAGGACATTGTTTTGAACACTGGCTGGTTATGTACTTGCTCAAAAATTGATTTTGGATCAATTTAACCAAAAAAATGTATGGACTGCAGCTTTAATATTATAATTAATATAATATAATAATACAGGTAACAACATCTGCATTGTTTGTAAAAGTCATGTTATTGCCTTTAAAGGTTAACTGAAAAGTTGCCAGTTCTAGAAAGATGTTGAATCTACATAAAAATAGATCATTTAGACAGGCAAGTGATAACAATCAGTCAAAAAAAAAGAAAAATTCCTTATCCATCTCCGCTCAGCTTTTCAAAGCTTTTTCTTACCTTGTTGTTTTAATAATTTTATATTTTTTTGTATGCCAGCAATGAAGAAATGACAGCATTGATAAAATCTCAGTTTAGTTTTGTTAAACCGGAATGTAATAACACCTGTTAGCCTGAGAATGAAAGAGAAGAACTTAAACTCTGGAATGTTGCTAGTCAATGACTGATGCTTGCACTTGGGTTAATGACATATGACTCATAACAGAGGTGAAAAAACTGAATTTGAGTAAGGCAGGACTGCACGTACCTTTACCATGGGACTGTGTTTTAGGTCTCATCATCATTCCTTGAAGTGATCAGACGAATAGGGTGAGTTCGATTTTCTTTCTTACCTTTAAACTACTTTTAGCCTTTTTAGGCCTATAACTACAGAACATTTTACTGAAATAAGAACATTTTCCCAGAAGACAAAAAGAATAATAATAAAACGTGTATAGCATTTTCAGTGTAAATATCAGTCACTAGCTTCGTTGAGTTCAAAATATAACTGAGTAATAAATAATAATACAAACTTAAAAATCTGCCATACAAACAATCCCTAGTCACAAAACAAAGCTGTTGAATTATTTTGTGATATAGGCCAAAAGTAGGGATATGTTTTCCCCCACACATAGAGAATACAACTAAATATAAACCATGGAGTACTGCCTCTTTTCTTATAATGTACAGTCATTACAGAAGTGAAATAGCAATATCAATTATTAAACAGTACGGTACTAGTGAAACTAGTGCAAAAACTTTTTTTAATCAACCTATCAATGGGACAGAATAGAGCTTTGGCAAGACAGCACAGGGGAATATCACCATACTTCATTAATCACAGTACTTTAATACAATTATTTTGTTTTACAAGTTTTACAATATTAATGAATTTGCATACATTTTCAGAGCATAAATCTGAACATTGGATAAGGTCAGGTTAAAAACTCTTGTTTGATTGTGTTGACATGTTGCAGTTAAAGGATTTTACAAAGGGGACTTTGGATATCTCTTTGTATTACTCCATAAATCAGAAAAAACTCTGAACAGCCAGAAAAAAAAAACATTTTCATTGTTTTTAGGAATAAAATGTTCTATAAATCAGATTGAATGATATATGAACAAACCCCTCACTAAATCTTCAGAATATACACTGTAAAAATCATGGGTCTTGTAATTTTCACACAAAAAAAATTAAGGTGATAATTAAAGATAGTATGTATATTTTATTAAGAAAATTGTGGTTCAGTGTTGTAGAAAATATTGAGAAGATTTCACTAATAAAACCATACATTTTCCTAACTTTTTAAAGGAGGCTTGAATTGAGGAACCGATTAAGCTGATAAAATTAAGGCAAAAAAGGCTACCCATTTATTTTAAGAGAATTTGTTCAATTATTAAGTTTTATTTAGAGACACCATTGTTAGTTCCCAGCATGCTTTACATATGTCTGGAAATGGAGCATTAATATTGCAATTATTTTTGAGTGAAGGGGAACATCTGTTATTGTTTAATGATCAGTTATGTTTGACTTTTGAAAGAGTTTCTGTTATGTTGAAGTTTTAATCGTTACCATTGTGCAGAAGAGCAGATCTTATGGTTAGGTTGTGGATAACTGCATGTGTACTAATAATATGATGCATGTTGCTTTGTTCAATGAGCAATAACTTTGCTAATGCTAGTGCAGTAATAAGCATGTTTCTGCTGTGCTAGCAGTGAACCGTCTATTAATTGTACATCATGACTTAAAGTAAAAAATAAACAGGTCATTTCCATTCACACTAATCCACATCCTTCTTAAGAGTCAACTTAAAATAAAAAAGCACATTTCACTAAAAATATTAAATTAATTGTTTCATAGACTAAATAATTTAGGACATTTTACATGATTTATTCAGGTAGATTGCATTAAAGAAATCAAGCCTTAAAAACTACTCAGAAATATTATGTGTAATAATGTTACCATCATTGTTTTTAAGTAAATAGCACATAACATTTTTTACAGTGTAGATATGAATACAACTGTAAGTTTTGGTGTATGTAAGTGTTGCAATTGATATCTAAGACAATTGCTTTATATTACAACTTTTCTGAAATATTGTTTAAATATGTAAATAAATAAGTAAATATGCTCTAATTTGCACACAAATCTGAACATTGGATAGAGTCAGGTTCAAAATATGTTTGATTTAGTTTGAAAAGAAAAAACACATTTTCACCATGTTTTAGGAATAAAATGTTCTTTAAGTCATGTTGAATGATATATGAACAAACCCCTCACTAAAAACCTTCAGAATATAGATATGAATAAAACTGTAAGTTTTGGTGTATGGAAGAGAAGTTACTGAAGTGGAGGAAAAACTCATTTTGAGAAAACAGCTTTTAAAGATATGCATTGTAATTAAAACCGACAGACGCAAATAGATAAAGTGTAATAAAATAAACACGTAAATGTGCATTTCAGATGTTTTCTTTCTAGTATGAATAAAAGATATGCTATGGAAGTACAATAAATCGCTCAAAAAAATCTCAAAATTCAGGATTTTGCCTGTAGTGTCTTGCCTTAAGTTGAAACACAAACTTGCCATGTAAATTCCATTATTTAGAAATCCCAACCCAGTGCAAACCCAAAGCTAAACATTAAAATCTGACCCAATCCCAGCATGAAATTTGACAGTTTATGGGGTCCTGTTGAACACCAGACAGCTAGCAGACCTCGGTCACACTAAGATAAAACTGCAGTATGGGAGAATCGGCTGATAATGTTTCTCAAACCTTTTCATAAAGTCTCCTGAAGCAGTGCAGGCTATTTCTCTGATCTAACACGCCTCATTCAACTCATCAGCTCATTAGTCCCGTGTGTATCAGATGGGAGATTGCAAGAGAGAATTGAGAATGATATTCTATATCTATTTTTTGATACCTTAATTTATCTCTCATATGTTGTGTTTAAATGTGATCAATTCTGACAGCTATCAAGATGTGGAGAACAGCATTGATGACCACAATTTTTATGTTAACAGGTAAGATCATGTCTTTTCACATTTGTCATATTGTTCACTGTTTTTACCCATTCACTTCTTTTTATGGAATATATGCACTTGATCTAACATTTGGTCTTTTTTAATAGTACATTCTATAATCAGAGCTCAGCAAACAACTGATGTTACAGAAGCCACAGACTCAACGAATAACATCGCAACAGAATCAATCATCCGCATAACAAATGACTCTACGTTAGACACCTCCGAAATAACCATGGAATCAATTACAAGTAGCACTGATGAATCTATAACCAGTTTAACCGGTAAGTTCACTTCAACATACACAATTGCTTCAACTTTCCAGGAAGGAAATTACTAAAAAAAAACATTCACATTGTTTACAGAAGAACCAACCAATGATGACATGACAAAAATTACAACAATGGAAGAATTTTCAACATCTTTGTTAGATGACCCTACCATAGATCTTACAGATCAGTCAACAGACCTACCACAATTTACAACAGAATTTATTGACAAATCAACAACAGATTTCACAGATGGACCAACAACAGCACTTACACTTGATTCCTCAGAGGAGACTGAACTGTCAACTATTGGAGTTTCATTTACTGATGGAATACATACTGATGAAACACTGGATCCAACAACAGCATTCACAACAGACATTACAACAGATTCAGGGGAAGATTCAACAGAGGACACTGAACTGCCAACTATTGGATTTACTGATCAATCAACTACACCCACAAAACCCCAATCAACCACAAGAATCACAGCTGGTCCCACCTTAGAAGAAACAACTATAGACTTCACTGATGAAACAATGGAACCAACAACAGCATTCACATCAGATATTACAACAGATTCAGACGAAGATTCAACAGAGGACACTGAAATGCCAACTATTGGATTTACTGATCAATCAACTACACCCACAAAACCCCAATCAACCACAAGAATCACAGCTGGTCCCACCTTAGAAGAAACAACTATAGACTTCACTGATGAAACAATGGAACCAACAAAAGCATTCACATCAGACATTACAACAGATTCAGGGGAAGATTCAACAGAGGACACTGAAATGCCAACTATTGGATTTACTGATCAATCAACTACACCCACAAAACCCCAATCAACCACAAGAATCACAGCTGGTCCCACCTTAGAAGAAACAACTATAGACTTCACTGATGAAACAATGGAACCAACAAAAGCATTCACATCAGACATTACAACAGATTCAGGGGAAGATTCAACAGAGGACACTGAAATGCCAACTATTGGATTTACTGATCAATCAACTACACCCACAAAACCCCAATCAACCACAAGAATCACAGCTGGTCCCACCTTAGAAGAAACAACTATAGACTTCACTGATGAAACAATGGAACCAACAACAGCATTCACATCAGACATTACAACAGATTCAGGCGAAGATTCAACAGAAGACACTGAACTGCCAACTATTGGATTTACTGATCAATCAACCACAAGAATCACAGCTGGTCCCACCTTAGAAGAAACAACTATAGACTTCACTGATGAAACAATGGAACCAACAACAGCATTCACATCAGACATTACAACAGATTCAGGCGAAGATTCAACAGAAGACACTGAACTGCCAACTATTGGATTTACTGATCAATCAACCACAAGAATCACAGCTGGTCCCACCTTAGAAGAAACAACTATAGACTTCACTGATGAAACAATGGAACCAACAAAAGCATTCACATCAGACATTACAACAGATTCAGGGGAAGATTCAACAGAGGACACTGAAATGCCAACTATTGGATTTACTGATCAATCAACTACACCCACAAAACCCCAATCAACCACAAGAATCACAGCTGGTCCCACCTTAGAAGAAACAACTATAGACTTCACTGATGAAACAATGGAACCAACAACAGCATTCACATCAGACATTACAACAGATTCAGGCGAAGATTCAACAGAAGACACTGAACTGCCAACTATTGTATTTACTGATCAATCAACTACAAGAATCACAGCTGGTCCCACCTTAGAAGAAACAACTATAGACTTCACTGATGAAACAATGGAACCAACAAAAGCATTCACATCAGACATTACAACAGATTCAGGGGAAGATTCAACAGAGGACACTGAACTGCCAACTATTGGATTTACTGATCAATCAACTACACCCACAAAACCCCAATCAACCACAAGAATCACAGCTGGTCCCACCTTAGAAGAAACAACTATAGACTTCACTAATGAAACAATGGAACCAACAACAGCATTCACGTCAGACATTACAACAGATTCAGGCGAAGATTCAACAGAGGACACTGAACTGCCAATTATTGGATTTACTGATCAATCAACTACACCCACAAAACCCAAATCAACCACAAGAATCACAGCTGGTCCCACCTTAGAAGAAAAAACTATAGACTTCACTGATGAAACAATGGAACCAACAACAGCATTCACATCTGACATTACAACAGATTCAGGCGAAGATTCAACAGAAGACACTGAACTGCCAACTATTGGATTTACTGATCAATCAACTACAAGAATCACAGCTGGTCCCACCTTAGAAGAAACAACTATAGACTTCACTGATGAAACAATGGAACCAACAAAAGCATTCACATCAGACATTACAACAGATTCAGGGGAAGATTCAACAGAGGACACTGAACTGCCAACTATTGGATTTACTGATCAATCAACTACACCCACAAAACCCCAATCAACCACAAGAATCACAGCTGGTCCCACCTTAGAAGAAACAACTATAGACTTCACTGATGAAACAATGGAACCAACAACAGCATTCACATCAGACATTACAACAGATTCAGGCGAAGATTCAACAGAAGACACTGAACTGCCAACTATTGGATTTACTGATCAATCAACTACACCCACAAAACCCCAATCAACCACAAGAATCACAGCTGGTCCCACCTTAGAAGAAACAACTATAGACTTCACTGATGAAACAATGGAACCAACAACATCATTCACATCTGACATTACAACAGATTCAGGCGAAGATTCAACAGAAGACACTGAACTGCCAACTATTGGATTTACTGATCAATCAACTACACCCACAAAACCCCAATCAACCACAAGAATCACAGCTGGTCCCACCTTAGAAGAAACAACTATAGACTTCACTGATGAAACAATGGAACCAACAACAGCATTCACATCAGACATTACAACAGATTCAGGCGAAGATTCAACAGAGGACACTGAACTGCCAACAATTGGATTTACTGATCAATCAACTACACCCACAAAACCCCAATCAACCACAATAATCACAGCTGGTCCCACCTTAGAAGAAACAACTATAGACTTCACTGATGAAACACTGGAACCAACAACAGCATTCACATCTGACATATCTACAAGTGTCATTGAGACATCAACGGCACTTACAACAGAGGAACATTCAGAGGAAACTGAACTATCAACAACAAGAGTTACCGATCAATCAACTACACCCACAAAACCCCAATCAACCACAAGAATCACAGCTGGTCCCACCTTAGAAGAAACAACTATAGACTTCACTGATGAAACAATGGAACCAACAACAGCATTCACATCAGACATTACAACAGATTCAGGCGAAGATTCAACAGAAGACACTGAACTGCCAACTATTGGATTTACTGATCAATCAACTACACCCACAAAACCCCAATCAACCACAAGAATCACAGCTGGTCCCACCTTAGAAGAAACAACTATAGACTTCACTGATGAAACCATGGAACCAACAACAGCATTCACATCAGACATTACAACAGATTCAGACGAAGATTCAACAGAGGACACTGAACTGCCAACTATTGGATTTACTGATCAATCAACTACACCCACAAAACCCCAATCAACCACAAGAATCACAGCTGGTCCCACCTTAGAAGAAACAACTATAGACTTCACTGATGAAACAATGGAACCAACAACAGCATTCACATCAGACATTACAACAGATTCAGGCGAAGATTCAACAGAGGACACTGAACTGCCAACAATTGGATTTACTGATCAATCAACTACACCCACAAAACCCCAATCAACCACAATAATCACAGCTGGTCCCACCTTAGAAGAAACAACTATAGACTTCACTGATGAAACACTGGAACCAACAACAGCATTCACATCTGACATATCTACAAGTGTCATTGAGACATCAACGGCACTTACAACAGAGGAACATTCAGAGGAAACTGAACTATCAACAACAAGAGTTACTGATCAATCAACTACACCCACAAAACCCCAATCAACCACAAGAATCACAGCTGGTCCCACCTTAGAAGAAACAACTATAGACTTCACTGATGAAACAATGGAACCAACAACAGCATTCACATCAGACATTACAACAGATTCAGGCGAAGATTCAACAGAAAACACTGAACTGCCAACTATTGGATTTACTGATCAATCAACTACACCCACAAGACCCCAATCAACCACAAGAATCACAGCTGGTCCCACCTTAGAAGAAACAACTATAGACTTCACTGATGAAACCATGGAACCAACAACAGCATTCACATCAGACATTACAACAGATTCAGGCGAAGATTCAACAGAGGACACTGAACTGCCAACTATTGGATTTACTGATCAATCAACTACACCCACAAAACCCCAATCAACCACAATAATCACAGCTGGTCCCACCTTAGAAGAAACAACTATAGACTTCACTGATGAAACAATGGAACCAACAACAGCATTCACATCAGACATTACAACAGATTCAGGCGAAGATTCAACAGAGGACACTGAACTGCCAACAATTGGATTTACTGATCAATCAACTACACCCACAAAACCCCAATCAACCACAATAATCACAGCTGGTCCCACCTTAGAAGAAACAACTATAGACTTCACTGATGAAACACTGGAACCAACAACAGCATTCACATCAGACATTACAACAGATTCAGGCGAAGATTCAACAGAAAACACTGAACTGCCAACTATTGGATTTACTGATCAATCAACTACACCCACAAGACCCCAATCAACCACAAGAATCACAGCTGGTCCCACCTTAGAAGAAACAACTATAGACTTCACTGATGAAACCATGGAACCAACAACAGCATTCACATCAGACATTACAACAGATTCAGGCGAAGATTCAACAGAGGACACTGAACTGCCAACTATTGGATTTACTGATCAATCAACTACACCCACAAAACCCCAATCAACCACAATAATCACAGCTGGTCCCACCTTAGAAGAAACAACTATAGACTTCACTGATGAAACAATGGAACCAACAACAGCATTCACATCAGACATTACAACAGATTCAGGCGAAGATTCAACAGAGGACACTGAACTGCCAACAATTGGATTTACTGATCAATCAACTACACCCACAAAACCCCAATCAACCACAATAATCACAGCTGGTCCCACCTTAGAAGAAACAACTATAGACTTCACTGATGAAACACTGGAACCAACAACAGCATTCACATCTGACATATCTACAAGTGTCATTGAGACATCAACGGCACTTACAACAGAGGAACATTCAGAGGACACTGAACTGCCAACAATTGGATTTACCGATCAATCAACTACACCCACAAAACCCCAATCAACCACAAGAATCACAGCTGGTCCCACCTTAGAAGAAACAACTATAGACTTCACTGATGAAACAATGGAACCAACAACAGCATTCACATCAGACATTACAACAGATTCAGGCGAAGATTCAACAGAAAACACTGAACTGCCAACTATTGGATTTACTGATCAATCAACTACACCCACAAGACCCCAATCAACCACAAGAATCACAGCTGGTCCCACCTTAGAAGAAACAACTATAGACTTCACTGATGAAACCATGGAACCAACAACAGCATTCACATCAGACATTACAACAGATTCAGGCGAAGATTCAACAGAGGACACTGAACTGCCAACTATTGGATTTACTGATCAATCAACTACACCCACAAAACCCCAATCAACCACAATAATCACAGCTGGTCCCACCTTAGAAGAAACAACTATAGACTTCACTGATGAAACACTGGAACCAACAACAGCATTCACATCTGACATATCTACAAGTGTCATTGAGACATCAACGGCACTTACAACAGAGGAACATTCAGAGGAAACTGAACTATCAACAACAAGAGTTACCGATCAATCAACTACAACCTCAAGACCACAATCAACCACAGGAATTACAGCTGGATCCACCTTAGAAGGAACAACTATAGACTTCACTGCCTTATCAACAACTGAAAATGTACTGGAATCCACAACATCTATATCTAAAAGTGTCACTGAAGACTCAACAACATCATTTACAACCACATTCACATCAGAGACCTCTACAGGAATTGAAGGAGGAAAAGAAACCCCAGTGATCACAACACAACCTGAGGTAACCACATCCAGGACTACGGCAAATACAGAAGGATCAATGACATCAGTAGATACTACACTGGCTACCATAGAGAGCTCACCTACCAGTGCCACCAGTGTCTCACATGAAAGTCCCCTCTTTTGTAAGTTAGACAAACCCACATCCATATTCATATCATATTGTGATACATAATAATGCAAAATGTTTACTGGGGTCATTGAATTTTTTTTAGTTGAAAAATTAGTTTGTAAATTATTTATTTGGACAGAATGGACGGATGGTAGGGAAGCCAGTAAATTCTGTTAGTCCTCCATTAACGTCATAACATCTTTTCTTTGGTTTTTATTGTGCTTCTGCTTCTTTGTGTTTCATTCAGATAACTTGGTTTTAAAAGAGAATATATGTATTTGCTCTGATTGAAACTAATATCCATTTATTCATTCTTTGAAAATAGCACCACAATCTACAACACAACCACTAACAACTGTAGTGGAAGTTACTACAACAAAGCCTACGCCACTTACAACTACGGTCCCTGTCAGCTTTACAACTGATGAAACATTTGATCTTGAACTACTGAACTCAACTTCACCTCTGTTTACAAACCGAGAACAAAAAGTCAAACATGAAGTATGCTGTGTAAAAAACTTTTAAATACTTTTTTTATTCAAGATGTTGTTTAGTACAGACAAAGTACACACTAGAGAAAGAACTGCAAACATTTGTAAAGTGCAATGCACAAAAATTTGGACATAACTGATACAAATTCATCAACATCATAACTCTTTATATATTTTTTATATATGTTTTAAACTTTATAACTTAATGTTTAACCTTCTTTTGCAACTTTCCTACAGTTTGAGCCGATATTAAAAAAAGCATTTACCTCCTTCCTCGGACTGACAGTTATTCGGTTCCGGTGAGTATTTCTTAATTTCATGATTTGTGTCATCTTTGCAATACCTAGTCATTTCTATCTCTATGCAAATATACACCGAGCAGGCATAACATTATATCCACTGACAGGTGAAGTGAATAACACTGATTATCTCTTCATCACCTAGTAGTGGGTGGGATATATTAGGCAGCAAGTGAACATTTTGTCCTCAAAGTTGATGTGTTAGAAGCAGGAAAAATGGGCAAGCATAAGGATTTGAGCGAGTTTGACAAGGGCCAAATTGTGATGGCTAGACGACTGGGTCAGAGCATCTCCAAAACTGCAGCTCTTGTGGGGTGTTCCCGGTCTGCAGTGGTCAGGATCTATCAAAAGTGCTCCAAGGAAGGAACAGTGGAGAACCGGAGACAGGGTCATGGGCTGGCCCGTGTGGTCCGATCAAACAGATGAGTTACTGGAGCTCAAATTGCTCCAGAAGTTAATGCTGGTTCTGATAGAAAGGTGTCAGAATACACAGTGCATCTCAGTTTGCTGTGTATGGGGCTGCATAGCCGCTGACCAGTCAGGGTGCCAATGCTGACCCCTGTCCACCGCCGAAAGCACCAACAGTGGCACGTGAGCATCAGAACTGGACCACGGAGCAATGGAAGAAGGTGGCCTGGTCTGAGGAATCACGTGTTCTTTTACATCACATGGATGGCCGGGTGCGTGTGCGTGGCTTACCTGGGGAACACATGGCACCAGGGGAAGAAGGCAAGCCGGCGGAGGCAGTGTGATGCTTTGGGCAATGTTCTGCTGGGAAACCTTGGGTCCGATCCATGGATCTGCTGCTAACATCTTGGTGCCAGATACCACAACACACCTTCAGGGGTCTAGTGGAGTCCATGCCTCAACGGGTCAGGGCTGTTTTGGCAGCAAAAGTGGGACCAACATAATATTAGGAAGGTGATCATAATGTCTGATCAGTGTATGTGCTTGTTTAATAAATGCTGTTTTTGATCACTGCATCCGCCATGCTTTTATAATACATCAAGAAAATACATAAAACAAGCAACATAACCTATTTTCTCAAACATTATCTAATTATATCAAATAAAGGGTAATTCTGAAACTTGCACTCTATTTGACACAACCTTTAACAAAAACTTTTGCTTTCTTTTCATGTAGTTCTGGATCAGTCATCACAGACATGAATTTGAAATTCATGATAGACAAAGTACCTGAGGATAATAATATCACACAAGTTATCATGAATGCAAACACTACATTTAATATAACCAGTGCAGAGGGTAAGTAAATCAGTTCATATAACCAAAAATTATAAATTATCATTGAATTACATTTTTATCGAGACTATAATTCTATAATATTGTTTTTTTGTCAACTATAATTCAATCTACAATACAACCAATTATTTCATTTATAATAAACAACATCAGTGAGGCCGACAGAAGATGCTACAACTTCAACCATTACACCCACTACAACCAAACCAACAACAAGCCAGCCTACAGATACCCAGACTACAACCCTCACAACAACTATAATACAACCTGTGACAACTGCGATCCAGTCCTTAACAACTTCACAACAAACGGAAATCCAGCCTACAACTGAGACTCTGCCAACAATGACTACATCACAACATGGAACTGCTACAACCCAACCTACGCTATCAACAACTGCCCAGCCTACAAATACAGTCCAGACGGCAACTATTTCACAGCCAACACAAACTGAAACCCAGCCTATAACCAAGGCCCAGTCAACAATACCTACATCACCAGCAAATACAGTCCAGGCGGAAACTATTTCACAACCAACACAATCTGAAATCCAACCAATAACTATGGCTATAACCCAGACCGCAACACAGCCTAAAACTTCAATCCAGCTGACAAAATTAACCCAACCTCAGAGTACAAATCAAGCTACAATTATATCTACAACTGCTGCAATCCAGACCACATCTACAACCCAACCAATATCAGCTACAATCCCATCAATAATGACATCAAACCCTGCAGCAGCTACAAGTACACAGCCAACAACAATTACAATCCAACAGACAACATTAGCCCCTTTAAAACCTACAACTCCTGCCCAACAAACTACAGATTTATCCCAACATGCCAGTGCAAGTCAAGCTATATTTAAATCTACACCTACAAGCCAACCTATAACTCATACAATCCAAGTCTCAACCACTACAACCCAGTCTACAGCTGAAACTAATTTTCAGACTAACAATACAGCCCCAACCACAGATACATCCCAACAACTATATCCAATATCTACAACAACTATATCCCAGTTTATATCTTCAACTATAACCCAATCTAAAACACCAACCCAACTCACCATAGCTACAATCCAACCAACAGTAAATACATTGAAACCTACAACTAAAACAACTACACCTACAACCCAAAATACAACAAATGCAGCCCACTCTATGTCTTCAAGTACTACCCCACCTAACACACCATACCAACCCACCAACACAACAACCGAGCCTTTACTTAAAACAACAGTACAGCTCACAACTACAGTCACAGTCATATTGACCAACAATCAAACAACAATGACGACAACAACACCAACAACAACAACCACAACACCAACAACACCAACACCAACCACAACACCAACCACAACAACAACCACAACACCAACCATAACAACAACCACAACACCAACAACAGCCACAACAACACCAACCACAACACCAACCACAACACCAACAACAGCCACAACAACAACAACCTCAACACGAACAAACATAACACCAACCACAACAACAACCGCAACACCAACAACAGCCACAACAACACCAACCACAACACCAACTACAACACCAACAACAGCCACAACACCAACACCAACAACAGCCACAACAACAACAACCTCAACACCAACAAACATAACACCAACCACAACAACAACCACAACACCAACAACTACAACACCAACCACAAAACCAACCACAACAACAACCACAACACCAACCACAACAACAACCATAACACCAACAACAACCACAACAACAACCACAACACCAACAACAACCACAACTACAACAACCACCACCACAACAGCAGTTCCAACACGCCCACCACCCGTTGTAACCATAGAGATGGTCATTTTAGCAGTATTCACTCCAGATCTACAAAACATGGCAAGCGTGGCATTTAGGAACCTATCAGAAAAAGTTGAAACTGAGGTGAGTTTTAAGCAACCAAAACTTTCTATAGGATGTAGTAGCAAGTGCAAAGAGATTACATTTTTGCTTGGCTTTCATCTTTATATAAAATTTTACCAAGTATCTCACTTAGCTGTGATCTTTTGGTGATCGTTCTAAACTTCCCTTTTCACACCAGTTCTTATTCAGAGGAAAATGTGAGGAAGCATGATCAATGCACATTGCACTTAATTCTTTAATATAATTTTCTTTTAATTTATACAATATTTAATAACATTGCCAAAACTGACTCTTTTGCAGTGTAACAAAGTATACAAACAGAAGTATGGACCTCTTTTCATCAAGGTTATTGTGATTGCTTTCAGGTGGGTTTCTATACAATTTACAAAAGACAAAATCATCATGTCTTCCACACTGCCAGATGTAAACTGTATGACTTTCCTTTCAGAGCTTTTACCAAAACCCGGGCGGAACAAAATGTACAGGCAGTGCTGGAATTAGTGTTTGACCAAACCTCCAATGCACCTATCCCCAGCAACACTGAAATTGTGCAGACTCTAAAAGAAGCAGCTACAACTCCAAACTCAGGCTTCAACCTTACTGTTGATGTCAACACTATTACTGTTATCAGTAAGTTACTAGTAAATTAGCTGAAATTTAAGTTCTTCGATGCTAACATCCACCTGATACACTGTTTTCTTCATTTTAAACCTTTGTAGAATCACTGCAGATAATTCCATTGACAATCTTGGCTGATGGAACCTTTGGGGTGGTTTTGTTAAATAAAAGTTCAATTGAATTTCAGAACAGGGCAACCATGATTAAAACAGGGGTAAGTGTAAAGTGTCTACTTAAGAATGTTGGGTAACATGCTATGACAAAAGAAAACTAATTTTGTTGAAACGACTCGTTTTGCAGCTCGAACCGTTTTTCTTTGCTGATTACCCTGCATCATTCAGCATCATAACCGTAACAAGCTTCAGGTATGCATATGTGTTTTCTTGAATACAACTTTTGACATTTAATGAATTTTGACTTAAAACTCTCTCCAGTGATGCCAGTGTTAAAACAAGGAGTGTGCCCACGATCCGAAACTCCATGGATCTTATATTTGCGGTGAACACCCTCCTACCCAACAGCACCCAGATAGTGAACACTATAGTTCGAGCAGCCAAAAACAACACACTACCCTTCCAGATCTTCATGAATGAAATTATGATAAACGGTACAGGTAAGTGTTGCACTTTAATTTTGTACTACAGGAAAATACTGTTTACTCACATTAGTGTTTATACACTATATTGCCAAAAGTATTGGGCAATTATTGTTATTGTATAAATCAAGCTCTAGGCATGCAGACGCTTCTACAAACATTTGTGAAAGAATGGGTCGCTCTCAGGAGCTCAGTGAAGTCAAGCGTGGTACCGTGATAGGTTGCCACCTGTGCAATAAGTCCATTCCTGACATTTCCACACTACTAAATATTCCATGCTCAACTGTTAGTGGGATTGTAACAAAGTGGAAGCGATTGGGAACAACAGCAACTCAGCCACGAAGTGATAGGCCACGTAAAATCACAGAGCGGGGTCAGCGTATGCTGAGGGTCACTGTGCGCAGAAGATGCCAACTTTCTGCAGAGTCAATAGCTACAGACCTCCAAACATCTGTGGCCTTCAGATGAGCTCAAGATCAGTGTGTAGAGAGCTTCATGGAATGGGTTTCCATGGCCGAGCAGCTCATCCAAGCCTTACATCACCAAGAGCAATGCAAAGCGTGGGATGCAGTGGGGTAAAGCACGCCGCCACTGGACTCTAGAGCAGTGAGTCGTGTTCTCTGGAGTGACCAATCACGCTTCTCTGTCTGCCAATCCCATGGACGAGTCTGGGTTTGGCGGTTGCCAGGGAAACGGGACTTGCCTGACTGCATTGTGCCAAGTGTAAAGTTTGGTGGAGGGGGGATTATAGGGGTGGGGTTGTTTTTCAGGGGTTGGGCTTGGCCCCTTAGTTCCATTGAAAGGAACTCTTTATGCTTCGGCATACCAAGACATTTTGGACAATTTCATGCTCCCAACTTTGTGGGAACAGTTTGGGGACGGCCCCTTCCTGTCCCAACATGACTGCGCTCCAGTGCACAAAGCGTCGGTCCATAAAGACATGGATGAGCGAGTTTGGTGTGGAGGAACTTGACTGGCCTGCACAGAGTCCTGACCTCATCCCGATAGATCACCTTTGGGATGAATTAGAGCAGAGACTGCGAGCCAGGCCTTCTCGTCCAACATCAATGCCTGACCTCACAAATGCACTTCAAGAAGAATGGTCAAAAATTCCCATAAACACACTCCTAAACCTTGTGGAAAGACTTCCCAGAAGAGTTGAAGCTGTTAGAGCTGCAAAGGGTGGGCCGACTCCATATTAAATGCTACAGCTCATGTGCATGTAAAGGCAGGCGTAACAACAGTTTTGGCAATATAGTGTACTTTGATTAATACAGTCATGTAAATATAGACGTGCTTTAGATAAATTCCATGTTGACAGTGAATGATATTAAATCAGTTCTGCTCTGTTTTCTTTGTAACGCAGCATTTTCATCAGCTGAAGTCGGCAGTAAGATCAGTGTGCTGACCGCTTTACTCCTGGGTGCTGTGTCGCTTCTGGTTCCATGGTTTGATTGACCATTACTACACGGTATCCCAACATAACTGATTCAGACAGGTCTAAATGTTGCTCAAGTGAAGGACTCGTACATATATGTAAACTTGACCTTCAAACGACAAAACACTGAATTTCAGTGCTGGACCTGTATATTCTGATATTATATTGTCATATATATTGTTATGTAATCTGAATATCAAGGGGCATTTCTTCAAATTCATCAATGTATTGCTTGTTCACACTGGATGTGGAAGTAGGTATAACTTTATGATCTAGTATTTGTTTAAGCACGTCATTCTGTACTGTACTGTATATACATAATATATTTATATAGATAAATAAATATGTAAATGTAATATATAACAATCTCTGTTATTTTCTGAGAAATAAGTAGATCAAGCTCACTGTTTGATATGGGTGGCTAGTTGATGGCCTGCAATATAAGCTGAAGTAGAAGTTTCGTCATTCAGGGTAATGCAAATCCTCTGTTACGCCACAGTGTCATCCATTACACTGAATGACTATCACTGTATTAATAAAAATTTTAGCATCTTATTTATACTACAGATAAATGAGGAATGTGTAGCAAGCTTAATAAATATTAATATTTTAATGCATTTTTGTTTTGTTTAATTTGTGTTGTGATTCATTTTAGATGCTCATGAACAGGGAGAGTTGAAAGGCCCAGTAGCTTGGGTGGCACTCTTAAAGCCCATTCAAGAGCAATAACTATTATGATAAAAATAATGGTAACTATATCAGTGTCCACACGATAACACTGTTCATTGTAAGCATGTGCTGTAGTTTTGTCGTCTGATGCTTGAAATGCTGGAGCTCTTTAAAGCGGATTCGCTCTGAAAGTGATTCTACGATATTGTTTCTCTGTGCTGTTATCGTTATAGTTGTGGTCAGGACTCTACTATTCTTTTATATTTAGAATGATTCGTTTTTTACTATATCTTTATCATTATCATTATAGTTATCATACTTGGTGTGAACAGGCCTTTAGCGAGGAAAAGAGAAAAGTTCAAAAGAGACCATTGAGGGGATTCTAACGTCATTTATGTCGGCAAACATAAAGTATTCATAAATATAGCTGCAAGGAGTAATTTTAGTAGCCGAGCAAGTCGGAAACAAAGTGACAAGCTAAGCAAGCATGGCAGAGAGCATCAGAACAGAAGAATAAAATGCTTATTATATTTCAACATCTGCCGTCATTTACTCAGGAATATTATTACAACTAATTTAATGATACACACTAATACTAAAAACATTGCAATTATGGGAACAATGGCAATATTATCTTTGAAATGTCATTTAGAGTAACGGATATATTTATGTAAAAATTAAACAATATACTTATTTTGACCTGTAATTATTAAAATATATAAAAGAATATATGATCATACTAAATTTTATTATATTTTAAATGATTTTCACTTCCTGGCAAATGGGTAAAACCTAGTGGTTTGAAGGATAAAGATTTAAAAACTACAGTTCATTAGTTTTTGTGACTGCACTGTGAAGTCTTTTAATATGTCATCAAATGTTTCCCGTTTTAAATATGCCTAATAAGATTTTCTGATATATAAATAATGTTACACTGAATGGCATTTTAGTGGGTGTCTTCTGTAAATCATGGTAACAAATGTATGATAGTCATTTTTTGCTCAGAAAATGTAAAAATTTAAATTAAACAGCACACATTCTAATGTACAGAAAAAACTATTGCTGTATTACACATTCATTTTTTTTATGCTTGAAACCCCAATTTTGTCTTTGACCCGTATATATATACTGATCATAACATTATGACCACCTTCCTAATATTGTGTTGGTCCCCCTGATCTGTCGAGGCATGGACTCCACTAGACCCCTGAAGGTATGCTGTGGTATCTGGCACCAAGATGTTAGCAGCAGATCCTTTGAGTCCTGTAAGTTGCGAGGTGGGGCCTCCATGGATCGGACTTGTTGTTCAGCACATCCCACAGATGCTCGATTGGATTGAGATCTGGAGAATTTGGAGGCCAAGTCAACACCTTAACAGGGGTGTAAAGAGTACCTGAAAACCATGCTTGAGTAAAAGTACAGATTCCTTACAGTGAAAATTACTCCATTACAAGTCACCAATTCCAATACGACTTGAGTAAAAGTCTTAAAGTATCTGATTTTAACAGCACTGTGACGGGCGAGCGAGAGCCGCGAGAGGGCGACACGAGGCCGGGGAGTGATTTTGATGATGAGCGCCAGCTGCGCGTCACACCGGTCTCGGATCTCTCACGGAGGAGCTCGGACGCATAAAAGGAGGAGCGACGACAGTGAAGGACGAGAAAGGACCAAGCCTGGATTTACGTTGTGTTTTTGCTTACGTTTTGAATGTGTGTGCGTGGCAGTCGTCCGTGAGGGACTGCCCGCGGTTTACTTTCATTTTGTTTATTTATTTTTATTAAAGTCTTTAAAATGTTTGCCGGTTCCCACCTCCTTCTTCCCATAACAACGAACTACGTTACAAGCACTTAAGTGTTTTACTTACACTAAATATAGGCTCAACGATGCACTAGTGCTCGACACCTGAGAGACATACCAGTGAAAATAAGAAACAATTGATTTGTAAGATAAGAAATCATGTTTATTTTCTAAAATCAAAATAAAACTGAACACCTCAATACTGCTATAAATCAAGGTCGACACAACGTCTACAAACTCTCAAGTCTCAGTGAAGCTCAAGTGCACAAAAAGGCCATAAGTAAACCAATATCCTTTAAAAAGATCTCGTCAATATAGCGGGTAAATAAAATAATGTTAGGTAAAATAGTCAAAGACTTCTTGAACTGGATGTGCTGGTTACAGTCATGAGCTCATCTCATAAATCAAACATCTGCGATTCATCAACTCCCTGCTAATGCACTCGCATTCATGTAACGTAGCCCTGTTGACATGTTTGGATGAGTAAAAACACACAAGATATAGTCCCTTCAATGCCCTTAGATGGCAATATCGCTTCTGCTGCAGAAAAAGTTAGGTGCCATGCAAAATGTAATGTGTAATTGCATTACTCAATACAAATGTATTGGAATAAAAAGTACATTTACTTATTCAAAAATGCAGTCAAGTAGAGAGTAAAAGTTGCTAATAACTTTGATACTCAGTACAACTACAAAGTAGCCAAAAAGACACTTAAGTACAGTAACTAATTACATTTACTCAAATACTTTAAACCACTGCACCTCAAACTCGTTGTTGTGCTCCTCAAACCATTCCTGAAGCATTTGTGCTTCGTGTCAGAAGCATTATCCTGCTGGAAGAGCCACAGCCACCAGGAAATACCGTTTCCATGAAAGGCTGTACATGGTCTCAACAATGCTTGAGTAGGTGGTACGTGTCAAATTAACATCCCAGGATGGCAGGATATTAATTATATCTTAATTAATCTTCCTCTATGATAAAATTTTTCCACCACACTAGAATGATAGCACCGGTTGGTGTGTTGGCGTGCCACCGCTCTGCGTTTTTTCTGTTTGTTTGTTTTATTTTGATGTTTTATAAACCGTTTGGATTGCTCACAGTTGATCTATGACCGTCTCACATTGTTAAGCCTTCGCTCTGCAGCTTTGGATATGCATAGCTGGGATTTGAATATGAAATTGTTCGCCAAATAGCCATGCACGTTCCAGCCACCGATGAAAGTTTGTCATGTAACTGGCCGCGTTTGCTGGAAGAAAAGGCGCCGCAGGAGACAGGGTGCACGGGCTGGAGTTTTGGTGAAATGAAGATTGACTTGCCATCGCCGCTGGTCCTGTGATACACAGGCCTCCTGGCTATAATAAGTGCATTTATGCATTTTATGATATTTAACTGTGGTCATTCCATCTGCTGACAGGTTTCTGATTATGGGTGATTTTAACGGTCATGTCTGTTGTCCTGGGAAACCCATGACCAAGGAACTTTTGAGATTGGTTGATTCTTTCAACTTATCTCAGTGTGTTTCTGGACCCACACATGATCATGGGCATACACTTGACTTGGTGTTTTCTTTGGGAACAACGTTGGAAAACGTGTGTCGATAAAATAGCGGATCTCGGAACATATGCCTATTAGTTTTTTTTTCGATAAGGTTGATCTTAATCGGTTGAAGATTGTGCCCAATGTTGTAGCCGACATAATGAATCCGTCTCATTGTCTGAGTAAATTTGAATTGATTACATTAGCTCAGTGACTACCTCATTTTATGATGTTCTCCCCTCGCGATTGTTTAAAGAGGTTGTAGACACTATTGGTCCCAGTATATTATCAATTATTAACAGCAGTTTATTTTATGGTATTGTACCATCAGGGTTTAAGCATGCTATTATTTAACCAGTCCTAAAGAAGATGAATTTGGATTCTCAATATTTAAAAATTTTCAGGCCTATTTTTAAATTGCCTTTTATAAATAAGGTCTTAGATCAAATTGTCCATAATCAACTTGTTGACTTCTTGATTGGAAATAATAATGGATATTTGTCAGTCTGGATTTAGGCCAAACATAGTACAGAATCAGCATTGTTAAAGGTTACAAATGATATTTTGTTAAGTATTGACTGTGGGGAATGTTTTGCCTTAGTAATGTTAGATTTAAGTGCAGCCTTTGATACTTTAGATCATGTGATTTTATTATAGAACGCCTCAGAGATTATATAGGGATCGATGGTGTAGCCCTTGACTGGTTTTCCTCCTATCTGCATGACAGGACAAACGCTTCCGCGACTATCTCTCGGGTGTTCCTCAGGGATCAATTCTTGGTCCGACTCTATTTTCATTACACATGTTACCCCTGGAGTTAATTTTTAGGCAATACAATGTTAATTATCACTGATCATCTTCTGATGATCTACAACTGTATTTTCCTCTGGAGTGTGATGGCCATACATCTTTTGCCAATTTTTATAAGTGCTTGACTGATGTAAAGGGGTGGTTAGCAAATATTTTCTTCCAACTAAATGAGGATAAGACTGAGTTTATAATGTTTGGGAACAAACAGCTTGGGAATTGTTATATTCTTATCTCTTTTATATAACATGAATAATGTGCTGAGACAAGTGCCATGATAACTCTTGTGTCTTTACTGAGGAACTTAGGCTTCTTTATGCATTGGTACAACATACAAGGGGTGCGCTAGAGCGCCCTCCAGTGCATAGAGACATAAGTGCATGTATCACAGGAAAGGCCTGGTTAAAAATGATGGGTTATTGTCCAGCAATATTCATGGTCATGTGAAGAACCTTGGAGTAATTTTTGATTCTGAAATTAGCTTTGATGGTCAAGTTAAAAGTGTTGTGAAAACATCTTTCCTTTTAAATAAGGACTTCTGTTCTGCATGCCTTTGTCTCGTCACGGCTGGATTATTGTAATGCTCTTTATCTGGGCATAAATTAATCTCTGGTTGCTTGTCTGCAGTCTGCTCAAAATACTGCAGAGAGAGTCTTTACAAAAACCCAAAAATGGGATCCCATAACACCCGCATTAATATCTCTTCACTGGTTACCGGTAAAATACAGAATACAGTACGAGGTGTTAATGTTTGTCTACAAAGCATCACATGATCAGGCTCCCAGGTATATAAAGGTCATGTTGATCCCTTACCAACCTTATTTACAGCAGTTTCTCAGCATTAGATTGTCCAAATGTAATGAAAAATTATATTTTCTAAAAATATAAAAAGTGTTCTAACAAATGATACATAGTTTTTGACTCTCCATGCTACAGTTTGAGTTATGAGTCTTTAAATTTGTGTGTCACTCAGAAAACAACAGTTTTATAAATGTCAATGACTGAACAAAAAGGCTACCTTTGTTCCAAATGCTGTAACTTTTGATTACTTTATATCACCACAGAATCCAGATGCACACCACATATAGGGTTTGTACCGTATTTCCTTCCTGACTTGCAACTTCCTGAGTTATTGCATGTCAAATAAGAAATATTTATAAAATTACAAAAAAATAAAAATAATAATAATAATAGTTATGAGTCTTTAAAGTTGTGTATGTCACTCAGACAAAAACACTCAAAAAAATACCTTCAGGGCTTAACTAGGTAATAAGACATAGCATAATGAGTTTGGAGTAAAGATTGGAGAAGTGCCCTCTAGTGGAGATCATGGGCACTCCAGCTGGTGGATGTGGACGTTCATTTAAGACATGACCATTAACCAACTGAGTTTACGTGGATACTCACCAAGAGCAGCATTTTGACAATTTTTTTTGTGTATTTGACGGTTTAGATCTAGTCTCGGAGCGCACGCACAGAAAGCTCTTTAGGAAGGATTTATCAGAATTTAGTAAGAGACCAAAATAAGCAAGATTTATGCATTTATTTGTCCTTTGTGTCATGTATAAATGGATAAATGTGCATCCTAATTATAAAAAAAAAGCACATTTCTGGAAATTAATTATTCAGAAAAAATCTTAGAGTTAAAGATTGGAGCCGGGGACCTCTGGTTGAGTTGACACGGAACGGCCCTACTGCATTATCAGCAAATAATATTTGATCGAAACAATCTTACACAATCGGGTCTGTTTTCAGCGTAAAGGAATCCCCAAGGTCAAGTGATTCTCATCAAACAATGTTGAGTCCTCTTGATATTGCACTATTGTAATATAAGCCAGGCTCTCAATCAGCTCTCAAACGGGCTTTTCACAGTTGACTCTGGTTCATTCTGAGCCCGCGGGTAAACAGAATCCTGGGTTATCTTGCTTCATGTTTCAAATATTATATATTGCCAACTGTACTATCAAGCTTATCCTTAATGGACTTTTCAGACTATAAAAGGTAAGAAACTCAGTTTCACATTTTCCGTCACCAATCAACATCATTCCTGTCAGATGCTGAAATACAGCCTATTGTTTACAACCCGTGCCATTCCGTGACAGTCCAAAGCACACTAATATGAGGAATGTGATTGGTTGTTAAGCATCTAGCATCGTTTAATCGCACTATTGCCTAAATCTCATTATAATCGCATTATGAGGGTGCATATAACTTGCAAATAATTTAAGAAATGCCTGTAAGTAAATACTCTGTTTTCTATCGTATCATTGACTACTATCAGTCAAACGCTGACCTGCATTCCACAGATCCATTCAGCCAGTCTGAAGTCAGATTGTTTTATTGTTCATGCTACAATAGCTACAATTTTGAGATGACATGACGCACTAAAAACAGATGGAGCCTGAAAAGCTTACGTGCTACTTCAAACTTGAATTGCCACATTCATGCAATGGTTATCTGTACTAAAGTAACTGTTTTAAAAAATAAAAACTCATGATGAAAGTGTTGATACTGGACCTTTATTTGGACAGGACTGATGGACAAGATGAACTATAAAGCAAACATCACAAGCAAGAGAGCCAAGAGAACAAGTGGTTCACCAGAAGTGGTTTTAATTCCCACCCAACACAATACATGAATGCTATCACTGCTGATAGTGCCCTTGTTAAAACAGTGATTATACATGAGACTTACGGCACGCAACTACTATTATTTTTCTTTTATTTCATTGTTTATTACTTTGTGGCATCTCATTTTTTGTGGCCTGTGTGTTTGTTAGTATTTGTTTAATTTCGGAACTGATCCCATGATCATGAAGTGTTTCCAGTTTTCTGGAAATGTGAGTATGATCTGTCTGGCTATTCCATAGAAGCTTAAATTATAAGAAGGAAATGGATTATCTAAAGATCTAAAGATGGAGATTGATGATAAATGCAACGCAGAAGCTACTTTTAAATGTGCAAACACTAATCAGGAATCGTGAATCTTTCATGCCAACAAGAATTTAAAAGCACTTTCATAAAATTGGAAATTAAAAAATTAACTACACTAAACTATATACAAGTGTTCCGAGATTCTTCCTTGGTCGGCCAGCTTTTTGTGTTTCTTGTCCAATTTTTTCAGTGAACTTTCTGGTGTAAATGAATAACCAATTCAAACCCTTTCCAGAAACAGTCTTTCGCTTCGGACATTTCGCTCAAATATGGCTTAAGGTGCTGAAAGCCTCCTGTCCCGATGCCAAGTCTGACATGTGATCTTTTTCCATTTTAACTGTAGGTGCATTTTTCAAGTAAATCAAATACATTTTACTTTCTGGTAATTTACGTCATAATAAAAAATGTGTTTTACAACAAAATGAATGCCAATGTAATGAGCCTCAGGCTGTTCCCTTATGTTCACTGATTTTTTTATTTTAGGCCATTCTGTACTGTAAAGTATTATACTTCTGTACTATAACAGTCACATACTGATGTATGAGCGTCTCAGTCTGAGCTTTGCCCTGCTTTCCTTTACTAAAAATACACATCAAAAGAGAAACCAGTAAAACTACATTGGACAGACATTTCAGGAGCTCCAATGAGTTGTTTTTTTCTGGTTCACCCTGTTTATTCATTGTTTATTCATTACATTGTGGCATCTCATTTTTGTGTTTCCAGTGACGTTTGTCTGGAAATGTTTTGAGACGCACAATGCAATGTTGCAAGACAATAAGTATTTGTATGATTTGTTCGACTACTATTCATAGAAACCTTTCAAATTATAAGGAAGAAGGAAATAGATTACCTTATAAATGGTGGTGAGAACGTTCTAGTTCAAAACACAGAGCTATTTTTAAATGTGTAAACAATAATCAAGCTTTTTTTTACTAAATAAAGCCATTGATATACAGACAGATATACTTGAAAAGCACTATACAGATAAATGTAGCTCATGGCGTACGGCGATGAAGCAATTCTGCAAGTTGTGCTTTTGTAAATCATAATGACATAAAAAGTTGAAATTATGACATACTACTTAAAAAGCTGCAATTATGAGATGAAAAGTTGAAATTATGACAATCAAAATGAAACGATCTAATACTACACATATTTAACTATTCAAACAGGGACACTGGGTAACGGGGATGAACACTGGGTAACGGGGATGGACACTGAGTAACGGGGATGGACACTGAGTAACGGGGATGAACACTGAGTAACGGGGATGAACACTGGGTAACGGGGATGGACACTGAGTAACAGGGATGGACACTGGGTAATGGACACTGAGTAACGGGGATGAACACATGTGGGATGAACACTGAGTAACTGAGTAACGGTGATGAACACTGAGTAATGGGGATGAACACTGAGTAACGGGGATGGACACTGAGTAACGGGGATGAAAACAGGGTAACGGGGATGGACACTGGGTAACGGGGATGGACACTGGGTAATGGGGATGGACACTGAGTAACAGGGATGGACACACAGGGATGGACACTTTTAAGTTATAACCTCTAAGAAATAATTTAGGTAACAGAACAGTACATTGAGATTGACCTTCTCAGTCATAGTTACCATTTCATAAAATATACAGAAATTACAGACTATACAGACTTACTTTTGGTCTTCCCATGGCCTGCATAAGATCCAGATCCACCACCAATCTTATTGAGCAGTAGGCTAGATGGAGTCGTTTACCTCCAGTCTTTGTGCTAAGCTAGGCATGGGTGCGTCAGATAGAGTTATGGCACGCACGGAGATGAGAATGTATGTATGCAGTGGTTAAATTGGGCCAGGGCTCTCCGGGGCTCAGCCCCGTCACATAAGTCTGCTCGTTTGTGTCCTGATGTGTCTGTTAGCAGTCAGTTGCCTACTGGCTGAAATGGCATGTCTATTTTGTCTCGGCGGAGCTGAGATGAGAACAATCGGAACACGGCCGTATTCTTGTTCAGCTGCTTAATCTCGTTGACAGTCGACCATGATCACGCACCGCTCGCGCATCTAGGTGACACGGATAAATATACGCAGCAATATACACTCACCTAAAGGATTATTAGGAACACCTGTTCAATTTCTCATTAATGCAATTATCTAATCAACCAATCACATGGCAGTTGCTTCAATGCATTTAGGGTTGTGGTCCTGGTCAAGACAATCTCCTGAACTCCAAACTGAATGTCAGAATGGGAAAGAAAGGTGATTTAAGCAATTTTGAGCGTGGCATGGTTGTTGGTGCCAGACGGGCCGGTCTGAGTATTTCACAATCTGCTCAGTTACTGGGATTTTCACGCACAACCATTTCTAGAGTTTACAAAGAATGGTGTGAAAAGGGAAAAACATCCAGTATGCGGCAGTCCTGTGGGCGAAAATGCCTTGTTGATGCTAGAGGTCAGAGGAGAATGGGCCGACTGATTCAAGCTGATAGAAGAGCAACTTTGACTGAAATAACCACTCGTTACAACCGAGGTATGCAGCAAAGCATTTGTGAAGCCACAACACGCACAACCTTGAGGCGGATGGGCTACAACAGCAGAAGACCCCACCGGGTACCACTCATCTCCACTACAAATAGGAAAAAGAGGCTACAATTTGCACGAGCTCACCAAAATTGGACAGTTGAAGACTGGAAAAATGTTGCCTGGTCTGATGAGTCTGGATTTCTGTTGAGACATTCAGATGGTAGAGTCAGAATTTGGCGTAAACAGAATGAGAACATGGATCCATCATGCCTTGTTACCACTGTGCAGGCTGGTGGTGGTGGTGTAATGGTGTGGGGGATGTTTTCTTGGCACACTTTAGGCCCCTTAGTGCCAATTGGGCATCGTTTAAATGCCACGGCCTACCTGAGCATTGTTTCTGACCATGTCCATCCCTTTATGACCACCATGTACCCATCCTCTGATGGCTACTTCCAGCAGGATAATGCACCATGTCACAAAGCTCCAATCATTTCAAATTGGTTTCTTGAACATGACAATGAGTTCACTGTACTAAAATGGCCCCCACAGTCACCAGATCTCAACCCAATAGAGCATCTTTGGGATGTGGTAGAACGGGAGCTTCGTGCCCTGGATGTGCATCCCACAAATCTCCATCAACTGCAAGATGCTATCCTATCAATATGGGCCAACATTTCTAAAGAATGCTTTCAGCACCTTGTTGAATCAATGCCACGTAGAATTAAGGCAGTTCTGAAGGCGAAAGGAGGTCAAACACAGTATTAGTATGGTGTTCCTAATAATCCTTTAGGTGAGTGTATAATGAATGTTCCGGGGAGATCCGTAGTTGCGCGGGATGTGGAAGCGTGCGAAAGTTCCAGAAATGTACAAAAAGTGCCCTGGCCTTGAATGGCAAGGTAAGGAAAATAAGACTAAATCAAAATTAAATAACCAAGACTAGGTTGACCATGTGATTTTTCTCAGGAGATGTTTTGAGCATTTTACTTCAGACACCGGATTATCAGCAAACTGCCAGGAGAACTGCTAGCTGGCTACTCAAAATAAACTAGCAATCTATTCGGTCAGCATATTTGTGTTTGATCTGTGTGATTTACAGAAATATAAGACTTGCTAGACCTACTTTTAGCTACCAAGCAACCTTTCCACAAGGATAGATTGATTTTATTTTTGTGACTTGTGCATACCTTGATGTGAAATGACGCAGAGTAGGCTGTGCGTGTGTGTTGTAGTAAAGAGAGAGAATGGAAGGAAGTTTGTGTGAGGTGGACCTGGTCACCACAGACCAAGATCTTCTCAGCTGTTGCTACTGTCATATGCTGCACTGTCTCTTCATGTGGCACAACATTATGTTTGGCACATTGTATGGGTCTCTATATCATAACAAGGTAATACAATGTGTAATCAAGTGATGACTTATTAACAGTAATGTAAATGCAGTTTTTCACATATCATGTAAGACTCGATGTCTCCATTTCTTTGCACAAAACTCTCCAGAAAGTGCCATTTAATTTAACTCTGGTGATACGGCGAATAAGCTGAAGTCCCAAAAAGTTGGCGTGTTCCTTTAAGATCGGCGACGTGGCCGGGGAGTCATCAGACCAATCAGCGGCGTCGCTAAGCAGCACGTGACCCATCCGGAAGTGACCCCGAGTGCCCGGGGAGCGGTCCGTTGCTGTGTGTCTTTCATTGTGAACGACCGATTCTAACATCCAAACTCAAACACACGGGAGTTCGTCCGTTTCGAACAGCTGTCAATCACAGAGCTCTCGTCTTCAGGTAAGCTCGTGGTTTTACCGCTCGTCTCCCTGACAACCGAGCAAACGCTCGCCCGAGACCGAGCCAGTCAACACAAACACATCCGCACACAAACATCAGTCCGCAAACACATCCGCACACAAACAGCGACTTTAACACGTGTAACGCGTTTTCGTTGGACACTATCGACTCTTTTCTGCGTCTGAGCGGCAAACCGCGATGTGTTCTTCAACCCTAACCGGTTAGCATCACAGCTAATGCTAATAACAGTGCCTGACCGCTGGGTGTTGCTGACGGTGCTCGTGTTTATCTGCGCTGTAACGGGATGTGTGTGTTACTCTGTTTCCTCTGAATGTCATCTAATGTTTTGACACGAGATTCATTATTTATTCATCATTTAATTACATTTAAAAAGAGTCTCTCACTCAAACACACTCTCTCACTCACATACTCTCTCTCTCACACACACACACACTCACTCTCTCACTCACACACACACTCTCTTAGATGTGGTTGAGACTGAAGTGCCATTGGCATGTGTCTGGTCATGTGACAGTATATCTAGTGCACTCAGTAGTCACACTCAGATCTCACACACACTCAGTTCTGCTGCAGATGCACAGCTCTTGCGCATCAGTGAAATGAATGTCATGTCGACAGCGAGGAGGAACTCCTGCACGCCGCGTGTGAGTAACTTCACTAATCACTGGTTTAAAAACTCAGATGCATTATCATATGTAAGCGTATTAGTGTATGTGTGTTATGAAGTGTAGCTCACCTTCTGATGAAGGTGTTGTGCTGTGTCGTTGCGTTTGAGCTGTTGCTCTCGGGAGAGTTGAACACTCTTCATCAGTTCTTCAGAAACTCAGTCCCAGTGAAGCGTCGGTCCAGCCGCTCAGAGCCAGCCGTGTGTTCGTGAGGCGTCATGTGATCCAGAGCCGCAGGATTCGCTGCTCGTCCTCTCAACAGAGATGTGTTTGTCTCCAGAAGCACATGATGTTCCTGCTTCAGAACACACACGTCAGACGCGTTCAGCAGAACACAACACGCACGCGCCAGACCGGTTCAGCAGAACACACGCGTCAGACGCGTTCAGCAGAACACAACGCGTCAGACGCGTTCAGCAGAACACAACACTTCAGACGCGTTCAGCAGAACACACACGTCAGACGCGTTCAGCAGAACACACGCGTCAGACGCGTTCAGCAGAACACAACACTTCAGACGCGTTCAGCAGAACACACACTTCAGACGCGTTCAGCAGAACACAACACGTCAGACGCGTTCAGCAGAACACAACGCGTCAGACGCGTTCAGCAGAACACAACGCGTCAGACGCGTTCAGCAGAACACAACGCGTCAGACGCGTTCAGCAGAACACAACACTTCAGACGCGTTCAGCAGAACACACACTTCAGACGCGTTCAGCAGAACACAACGCGTCAGACGCGTTCAGCAGAACACAACGCGTCAGACGCGTTCAGCAGAACACAACGCGTCAGACGCGTTCAGCAGAACACAACGCGTCAGACGCGTTCAGCAGAACACAACGCGTCAGACGCGTTCAGCAGAACACAACGCGTCAGACGCGTTCAGCAGAACACAACGCGTCAGACGCGTTCAGCAGAACACAACGCGTCAGACGCGTTCAGCAGAACACAACGCGTCAGACGCGTTCAGCAGAACACAACGCGTCAGACGCGTTCAGCAGAACACAACGCGTCAGACGCGTTCAGCAGAACACAACGCGTCAGACGCGTTCAGCAGAACACAACGCGTCAGGCGCGTTCAGCAGAACACCACGCGTCAGGCGCGTTCAGCAGAACACAACACTTCAGACGCGTTCAGCAGAACACACACGTCAGACGCGTTCAGCAGAACACACGCGTCAGACGCGTTCAGCAGAACACAACACTTCAGACGCGTTCAGCAGAACACACACTTCAGACGCGTTCAGCAGAACACAACACGTCAGACGCGTTCAGCAGAACACAACGCGTCAGACGCGTTCAGCAGAACACAACGCGTCAGACGCGTTCAGCAGAACACAACGCGTCAGACGCGTTCAGCAGAACACAACACTTCAGACGCGTTCAGCAGAACACACACTTCAGACGCGTTCAGCAGAACACAACGCGTCAGACGCGTTCAGCAGAACACAACACTTCAGACGCGTTCAGCAGAACACAACACTTCAGACGCGTTCAGCAGAACACACACGTCAGACGCGTTCAGCAGAACACAACACTTCAGACGCGTTCAGCAGAACACAACGCGTCAGACGGGTTCAGCAGAACACAACGCGTCAGACGCGTTCAGCAGAACACAACGCGTCAGACGCGTTCAGCAGAACACAACACTTCAGACGGGTTCAGCAGAACACAACACGTCAGACGCGTTCAGCAGAACACAACACTTCAGACGCGTTCAGCAGAACACAACGCGTCAGACGCGTTCAGCAGAACACAACACTTCAGACGCGTTCAGCAGAACACACGCATCAGACGCGTTCAGCAGAACACAACACGTCAGACGCGTTCAGCAGAACACAACACTTCAGACGCGTTCAGCAGAACACACGCGTCAGACGCGTTCAGCAGAACACAACACTTCAGACGCGTTCAGCAGAACACAACGCGTCAGACGCGTTCAGCAGAACACAACACTTCAGACGCGTTCAGCAGAACACACGCATCAGACGCGTTCAGCAGAACACAACACGTCAGACGCGTTCAGCAGAACACAACACTTCAGACGCGTTCAGCAGAACACACGCGTCAGACGCGTGGTTCAGACGCGTTCAGCAGAACACAACGCGTCAGACGCGTTCAGCAGAACACAACACTTCAGACGCGTTCAGCAGAACACACGCATCAGACGCGTTCAGCAGAACACACGCGTCAGACGCGTTCAGCAGAACACAACACGTCAGACGCGTTCAGCAGAACACAACACTTCAGACGCGTTCAGCAGAACACAACACTTCAGACGCGTTCAGCAGAACACGCGCGTCAGACGCGTTCAGCAGAACACACACGTCAGACGCGTTCAGCAGAACACAACGCGTCAGACGCGTTCAGCAGAACACAACGCGTCAGACGCGTTCAGCAGAACACAACGCGTCAGACGCGTTCAGCAGAACACAACGCGTCAGACGCGTTCAGCAGAACACAACGCGTCAGACGGGTTCAGCAGAACACAACGCGTCAGACGCGTTCAGCAGAACACAACGCGTCAGACGCGTTCAGCAGAACACAACGCGTCAGACGCGTTCAGCAGAACACAACGCGTCAGACGCGTTCAGCAGAACACAGCGCGTCAGACGCGTTCAGCAGAACACAACGCGTCAGACGCGTTCAGCAGAACACAACACTTCAGACGGGTTCAGCAGAACACAACGCGTCAGACGCGTTCAGCAGAACACAACACGTCAGACGCGTTCAGCAGAACACAACACTTCAGACGCGTTCAGCAGAACACACGCATCAGACGCGTTCAGCAGAACACAACACGTCAGACGCGTTCAGCAGAACACAACACTTCAGACGCGTTCAGCAGAACACAACACGTCAGACGCGTTCAGCAGAACACGCGCGTCAGACGCGTTCAGCAGAACACAACGCGTCAGATGCGTTCAGCAGAACACACACACGCACGCGTCAGACGCGTTCAGCAGAACACACACACGCACGCGTCAGACGCGTTCAGCAGAACACACACACGCACGCGTCAGACGCGTTCAGCAGAACACACACACGCACGCGTCAGACGCTTTCAGCAGAACACACACACGCACGCGTCAGACGCTTTCAGCAGAACACACACGCACGCGTCAGACGCTTTCAGCAGAACACACACACGCACGCGTCAGACGCTTTCAGCAGAACACACACACGCACGCGTCAGACGCTTTCAGCAGAACACACACACACGCACGCGTCAGACGCTTTCAGCAGAACACACGCACGCACGCGTCAGACGCTTTCAGCAGAACACACGCACGCGTCAGACGCTTTCAGCAGAACACACACACGCACGCGTCAGACGCGCTCAGCAGAACACACACGCGCGTCAGACGCGCTCAGCAGAACACACACTCGTCAGACGCGTTCAGCAGAACACACACACACGCGTCAGACGCGCTCAGCAGAACACACACACGCGTCAGACGCGTTCAGCAGAACACACACACACTCTCACTCACACACTCTTACACTTTCACTCACTCTCTCACACACTCACAGACACACACGCTCGCTTGCACACTCACTCACTCTCTCTCACACACACTGAGACTAATGTGGCGCTACTCTGTGTGTGTCAGCTGGCCAGCGGCGCCCTCAGCAGGATGAGTTCAGACGGAGGCCGGCCGGTGAAGGTGGGCTCTCTGGTGGAGGTCATCGGGAAGGGTCAGCGCGGGACCGTGGCGTATATCGGCGCCACACTCTTCGCCTCGGGGAAATGGGTGGGAGTGATCCTGGACGAGCCCAAGGGGAAGAACGACGGCACGGTGCAGGGGAAGCGCTACTTCAGCTGTGAGGAGAACCATGGGATATTCGTCAGACAGTCTCAGGTAAACACGACACCACAGGGGACAAATATAACCGACCATACAGAGAGCTGGGCTTTGAATATGCAAATGACACATTACCTGACTCACTCATTTGCATAGGTTTCCAGCACATAAATCTGAACATTGGATAAAGCTAGGGTCAAACTATTACTTTTGGTCCAATCCGGCCCGGGGTAGATTTGAACATTAATATCAAATAGAGATGCGCTGACCCTTCGGCCATTTGAACGGGTGTTAGTTTTAATTTGGCCGATCTCTATTCCGGACTTGAAGACAAACTGCTTTTCCAAAATACTGTAGCCTACCTGGCACAAGCTCACTGTTCACAGAAGAAAAACATAAATATTGAGTTGTGGTTTATATGAATGCATCTCTGAAGGGAACTGACTGACGTTTTGATGGCATTTTCTGTTCCTCTTATCTCTGTATAAAGTAGCAGCGCTGCTTTGTGTACAGCAGTAACCAAGGAAACGCTATATCGTTGCTCTTCCATAAGCGCCACCTGCTGGCAGAGAATGAATTTGCATTTTCTTTCAGTCTGTCTGCTATTTTTGTTTAGTGCAGGACTGGTGTGTGTATTTTCTGTAGTGCCAGTTTTCCCGCCACTTTCAAACCCCTCCTAGACGGTTTATCCGATTTGCATGAAAATTGAACCAGATCATCTTCAGATAATGGCAACTAAAAGTTGGATTTCAAGTCGATTCATCAAAGTGTTTTCGAATAACACACGAACGAATCATCATACGCATGACCTCAGCACAGCACCACCTACTGGTGCAGAGATACGAAAAATGGCTGTTTTTGCTTATAACTTCTGAATGGTTTGCCCAAAAATCATAAAAGTGGTTTTGTTAGATTTAGGGTAATGTCCAATGATATCCAATTTTCCCATGTCGGCCATTTTAAATTTTGTAGTAAAATGCTGTATTTTATGAGCACAGTAGCGCATCGTTACGAAACTGATTCAAATGTCTAAATCTCGATAGTAAGTGGCAACAAAATGCAAAGTCGGTTATTTTTTATATGCTCATAAATACAAATGTCCATAACTCCGAAACGTAATGAGATATTTTCACCAAATAAAAGCTTGTGTTTACATAGTATGTGTGTGTGTGTGTATTTAAGTAAAGTGTGTTATATAACATCTGTCCAGATTCAACTGGTGGATGAGGGCGGCAGCTCGGCCACGTCTCCAGATACGCCGGACTCAGGCGTGTCCAAACTGCTGAAGAAAGGTGAGCGCCATCCGATCAGCTGTCACATGATCATGATGATGAGCACACACTGACCGTCTGCTTCTCTTACAGAGGTCCAGGAGACGCCCAAGGCTGTGAAGCAGGTATGAGTCTGGTGCAGAGGGTCGTTCTTATACTTATTCTGGTTGAATGTTTTTATTTCAGGTTAGTCATTTTGTGCTTCAAAAAGAACATGTCAAATGTTTTCTTGATAAAGGAACTAAATCTGATCATTTATTTCAGCTTAATTTCAAAGATCAGAAACGTTTATCTTTAGTTATTGAGGATAACCGGGTGTGAATATAGGACAACAGGAGTATGTTAAAGTGTGTGAAAATGAAAATCAGGATCTGGAGATGCTGGATCAGGATGTGGATCACAACACACT
>CM077193.1:53112519-53120019 GCA_039654625.1 Rhinogobio ventralis | reverse complement strand
CCGTTCTCTGGAGCCGTGAGGGCTGATGCTGTCTGACTCTTTCACTATTCATCTCAGTTAACATTAAAGTTGTGTGATCATATCTGATGGATTAACACACTTGTGTTGCTCATTGTTAGTGATGCTTTAACTGATATTAAATACTGGGATCAGAGGAACGATTATTAACAATATTTATCAGTTCTAATATAAAGCACATGCAGTGTAGAGTGAATAATCAACCTGTGATGTGTGTTTGTTCCTCTGCTCCTCCATCTGTTCAAACCTGTTCCTGCTCGTTTTCTCTCTGAAATCCCTTCAACTGTGCCCTGTTCTTTTCGTCTGTGTGTGTATGTGTGTGTGTTTCTGCTCCTCCCTTAGCATCCTATGCGCCGTAGTAACAAGGTGAGCCTGAACACTGCAGCAAAACACTCTGGGAAATATGTGGTCTGGTACAGGGCTCTGTTCGGAATGGAATACTGTGTTCACTGAATTAAAGGTGCAGTGTGTAGTATTTATGAGGATCTATTGACAGAAATGCAATATAATATCCATAACTGTTTTCAGTGGTGTATAAAGACCGTTATGCTTTTATTACCGTAGAATGAGCCGTTTCTATCGACACACGCCACAGGTCTCCTTACAGTGAAGCCGCCATTTTGTGCTGCCATGTTTCTACAGTAGCCCTAAAACAAACTTCTACAGAGCGCTAGCTACTCTCTGCCGTCTCAGACGATGACATGTTTGTCCTGTGTGGGCCACCGTAGCTTCTCTATGAGCTCCGAAAGGGAGGGGTGAGCGGGTGCAATTCACAACCTCACCACTAGATGCCGCTAAAACTTACACACTGCACCTTTAAACATGCTATTGGTTTGAGTTGCAGGTGATTTCCCATCCGAACTCGGCCTCCGTCTCACTGATACTTTAACTCTTGGACAGAAATATTCCCTTTAGATCAGTGATATCATCATCATGTGACTGCACTGACACTCTCAGATCTAAATAAAGTCACTCGTCTGCTGTTTGTGAAGCTGAAAGCAGGGAATGGGATGTGTGTGGAGCGTGAGGTTAACGTGAGCTGTTGTTTATTGTGTGTGACAGTGGATCACACCGGGCCGTCTGTCCAGCTCCAGCTCCCTGCCCTCGCTCGTTACGGTACGTCCCAGATCACAAGCACGCGGTCACTGGCCCGGTTTACAGCTCGCTCATCATCTGTCCCAGGACAGCGCTCAGAGTGTGTGTGTGTGAGTGAAAGGGAAGTCAACTGGTCTTTTCTCCCTATTGTGCCGTATATATCCGAGTGAAACTCTTCTCAAACAAGAACAAATGTAGGGCGGGGCTTGATTGTGTCTGTGGGGAATTGATTAGATGGTGGTGGTTTGCTATTGGTGGATCTCATGTGAGTGACAGGTTGCCCCGCCCTCATCATCAGAGAAGAGATGAAGATATTCTGATTCAGGATTATTAACACAATAATGGTCATTTATGATAAACACAGCAAAATCCCATAAGAAAGATTTCATGGTGACTTTAATCATGTAGGGCCTTTGATTGTTTTATTCTGTCGATCCGACTCTCCGTGTAAATGTAGATCCTAGAGATAGGAGAAACAAAGCTCTTCAGAGCGCTCGAAACGCCGCACAGAACGTCTATAAACAGATCATCTAATATATGTGTGTCGTGTGTGAAACTGATCCGAGGTCAAACCAGTTCACAGATTGGCCGAGACCATCGTAGGGTTTTGAAGCGGTGATGATGAAACAAGCCCTTGTGTGTCTCAGCGCTCCGAATCACTGCTTCAGAGCGAATGATTCGCTAAGGAGTTTCACGGAGTGTGTGTGTGTTTGAAGTTTTAGCAAAGATCCCGTGTGAGCTGGGCCGGTGACTGTCCGAGGTCTGGTGAGCACTGCTGCTGGGGTCAGAGGTCACGGGTCACAGGGCGTTGCACTTCTGCCGCTTGTGAAACATTGTCCACTTGCTGAAAATAACTGTGTTTGTGTGTGTGTCCTCAGGCTGGCCGGCCCTCTGTTGGCGGTTCGGGACTCTCCGAGTCAGTGTTAGTGGAGAATGAGTCCTCCTCATCTTCCCAGATGGCACTGGGAGCTCCCGTCGTACCGCAGCCCACCGCCCCCAGCGGCCCTCCTCCTGCCACCCCGAGCAAGGTGAGCCACCTTTGACCTCTGCATTCTCTCGCATTGGCTTGAACAAAATAAACACTCAGAATGCTATTTGCTTCTGCAGGAGGAGGAGTGTCTGCGAGCTCAGGTCAAGGACCTGGAGGAGAAGCTGGAGACGCTGCGGATGAAGCGCTCGGAGGATAAAGCCAAGCTCAAGGAGATGGAGAAGCACAAGATCCAGCTGGAGCAGCTGCAGGAGTGGAAGAACAAGATGCAGGAGCAGCAGAACGAGCTGCAGAGGCAGCTGAAGGAGGCCAAGAAGGTGCTGGACACACACACACACACACACACACAAACTCACAACGCGTGCACACACACTCTCACACACAGTCACGCGCGCACACATTCTCACACACAATCACACACACAACGCGCACACACATACACATACTTACACACAATCTCACACACACACACTCACTCACAATCACTCACACACACACACACACTCGCACGACCGCACTCACACACACACACACACACACACACACAATAATTATATTATAATCTCTCTGGCATGAGGAATCTCAGACAGCAGAGTTTCAGTAATAAAGATCTTGATTATGGTGTAAATTAAATGAACTTTGATACTCATGCCCTTGATGTTGTGGTGTTTTAAAGCTGATATGGAAGCTGTAGTTTTAACTGCATTAGCATGTGTGTGTGAGTGTAATTGAGTTCTGTGACGCAGGAGGCGCGCGAGGCTCTGGAGGCCAAGGACCGTTACATGGAGGAGATGGCAGACACGGCGGACGCCATCGAGATGGCCACGCTGGACAAAGAGATGGCGGAGGAGAGGGCTGAGTCCCTGCAGCAGGAGGTGGAGAGCCTGAAGGAGAAGGTGGAAGAGCTGACCATGGACCTGGAGATCCTTAAGCACGAGATCGAGGAGAAGGGTACGAACACACTCACGTGCACAGCTACAGACGCCTGAGAGCGGCGTGACGCCTATCCGTCTCGTTTCAGGGTCAGACGGAGCCGCGTCCAGTTACCACGTCAAGCAGCTGGAGGAGCAGAACAGCCGTCTGAAGGAGGCTCTGGTCAGGTAAAGCACTTGTCCAACACACCGCTGGTGCTGCATGGCCATGTGTTTGAGCTGTGCCGTGTGTGTCCAGGATGAGGGACCTGTCGTCGTCGGAGAAGCAGGAGCACGTGAAGCTTCAGAAGCAGACGGAGAAGAAGAACTCTGAGCTGGAGACGCTGAGAGCGCAGAAAGAGAAGCTGCAGGAGGAGATGAAGGAGGCCGAAGCCACCATCGATGAGCTCAAGGAGCAGGTCAGGGTCACACGAATGCCGACCTCCGCATCACTTCCACTCTTCACCCAGCAGATGAATCAGGCTCAGTGCCGTGTGTGTGTGTTCAGGTGGACGCTGCTCTGGGAGCCGAGGAGATGGTGGAGACCCTGACGGAGAGAAACTTAGACCTGGAAGAGAAAGTGCGAGAGCTGAGAGAGACCGTCAGTGACCTGGTGAGACTGCACTAGCATTGAGATCAAGGCTTTATTCGCATTCAGTTAGCGCTTCTCTGATGGCACATCTGAAAGCCAAACTACGGTTTCATCTGTAATGTGGTTTGTTAACCTGTGCTGTTTTCTGAACAAAGCTTCACTAATAATCCAATAATCACAAAAAGCTCTGTTACTTTTAATGTGACGCAAAGTCTTGACTTTAAAATTCTGTCAAACAATTAATGCACACACACACATTTGTGTTCAGCATGATTACAGTGCCTTAAATACCTCCTCATGGCCAGGGTGAGAGGAGAATTGATCCGTACAGCACACGTGTTTACAGCAGTGATGTGTTGTGTTCATGCTGTGTGTAACCCTTCATCCTCAGGAAGCCATAAACGAGATGAACGATGAGCTGCAGGAGAACGCCCGTGAGACGGAGCTGGAGCTGCGTGAGCAGCTGGATCTGGCCGGAGCTCGAGTGCGAGAGGCGCAGAAGAGAGTAGAGGCGGCGCAGGAGACGGTGGCCGACTATCAGCAGACCATCAGCAAATACAGAGAGCTCACCACTCACCTGCAGGTCAGAGACGCACAGCTCATCAAGCGCTCATTATCATATCTGAATCTCAGCTCTTGATACACAAGCTCGTGATACGAACAGTAACGATGGCGCTGGTTTGACCGTCTCAATCTCAGCAGAAAACAGCGTCTTCTCCACATGAACAACACCAACCAAACTCTTCCAGTCTCAGAGACAACTACAGTGAGGGAGGGCGGGGCTAAGAGACGCTGCTCAGCCAATCACGACCAGAGGCGGGCATTATGCTAATTAGTTATAAACCTGCACATGTTCAGCTGGAAGAGAGACTGAATTACTGATGACTCGTTCAGTTCAGAATCGCTGCTTTCTTTTAGGACATAATGACTCTGTTTATCTGCACTTTGATAGTCATCCCTCATTCTTCCATGTCTGATGTTTTCTCCTGTGCGTGAACAGGAAGTGAACCGTGAGCTGACCAGTCAGCAGAGCAGCACAGCCGAGCAGATGCAGCAGCCGGCGGCCGAACTCTTCGACTTCAAGATCAAGTTTGCTGAGACCAAAGCTTATGCTAAGGTACCGCTAGCCTGTGTTTCCCACCTGACCGTTAAACGCACCGCGACTGGACACTACAGATGTGTGTGTGTGTGTGTAGGCCATCGAGATGGAGCTCCGTAAGATGGAGGTGAATCAAGCCAACCGTCAGGTGTCTCTGCTGACGTCGTTCATGCCGGAGTCGTTCCTGAGACACGGAGGAGACCACGACTGCATCCTGGTGCTGCTGCTCATACCCAGACTCATCTGCAAGGTAACGGATCAAGCCCTTCGCGAGCTATGACTGCTTTGGGTGACGCTTCCCTCACTGTGCTGTTGTGTCGCAGGCAGAGCTGGTCAGCACCCAGGCGCAGGAGAAGTTCGATCTGACCGGCGGGGCAGTGGAGCGTTCGGGGCTGCGCGGCGCCGCCGGAGAGCAGCTGAGCTTTGCGTCCGGTCTGGTTTACTCTCTGACCCTGCTGCAGGCCACGCTGCATAAATACCAGCTGTATGCTCATCTTCCCCTAAACAGAACGTGTGTGTGTGTGTTTATAATGCTGTGCTCCAGACTGACTGTCCCTCTCTCTCCCCGCCAGCGCTCTGAATCAGTGCGGGGTGGACGTGTACAAGCGCATGGGGACGCTGTACTCGGAGATGAGCGTTCATGAGCGCTCGCTGGACTTCCTGATCGACCTGCTTCATAAAGATCAGCTGGACGAGACGGTGCAGGTGGAGCCGCTCACCAAAGCCATCAAATACTACCAGGTGCAGACACACAGCCTGCGGTTCATAATGAGTGTGTGTGTGTGTTCTATGCTCACTGCTCAATGTGTTATTCCTGCAGCAACTGTACAGCGTTCACCTGTCTGAACAGCCTGAGGACTGCACCATACAGCTGGCCGACCACATCAGGGTACGTCAATCACACACACACACACACAGCCAATCATTAAGAGAGAATCAGGAGTGAATCACACACATCATCAGGGTTTTTCCTGCTCAAAACAAACATTTTTTTTTTTTTATTTTATTTTTTTTTTTATGTTAAGGTTTTAGTAATTTTGTTGTGTTTTTGTAATTTAATATGTTTATTCAGTTTTGGTTAATTTGGTTTTAGTTATTTTCGTACTTTTCAGTTTTCATTTAAATTATAGTTTAATTTTTATTCGTTTTTCAAATACTGTGTCCTGTAGTTCACCCAGAGCGCTCTGGATTGCATGGGGTCAGAGGTCGGCCGCCTGCGGGCCTTCCTGCAGGCAGGACAGGAAGGGGCGGAGCTTTCAGTGCTCCTGAAGGACCTGGACACTTCCTGTGGGGACATCCGGCAGTTCTGCAAGAAGATCCGCAGGAGAATGCCTGGAACGGACGCGCCTGGGATACCAGCCGCGCTCACCTTCCCTCCTCAGGTACAGAACACACTCATTCACTCACACACACACACACACACTCCTGAGAGCGCTCATCATGGGGGCCGTGTGCTGCAGGTGGGCGAGGCGCTGGCGGACTGCAGGAAGCAGCTGACGCGGGTGGTGGCCGTCCTGCAGGAAGTGGCGGCCGCCGGGGCTCAGATGATCGCGCCACTGCCGGAGCCGGAGGGACTGACGGGGCTCAAACTGGAGGACGTGACGTTTAACGCCGTGGATCAGGTACACACCGCCGCACACATCAACACAGATTGCTTCAAAGCAGCTTTACAGTAATAATAGGAAATTCATTGTGCTTTAGAAGAAAAGCTAAATTACAATTTTGATTTATTAATTTCTGTTGTAAAAGCTGATTAGTTATTTAGTTTGGCGCCATTTAAACAACACCATTCTCAACTAAAGCAGAAAACCCCCATCCGCATGGCAACAGCTTCTGGCGGCCTGAGATCGATGAGATTTGAGGTTTGAAAGAGTTTTGAAACTATACCATCATCATCCCCGCGCAAACCCCTAAAAAGGCGAATCTGTGAAAACAGCGACGGCATGTACGCAAGCATCACGTGTTCAGCCTATAGGCAAGCGTGTTTGCATATGTATGTGTGTTTTTATCTGTATAGAGGGGAAGGGAAGGAGGAGAGTCTAATTGACACAGTCTCTGCAGATATTTCAGGGATGAGTTGGTCATGTCCAGGCGCAGGTCCACTATCTGATCTGGATACGGCCCGGATCCGGCCGACTGCAGTAAACGAGTACATCACGTGTTGTGGGAGGTGTTCCCGGTTCCAGCTGACCTAGTTAATGCAGCCTAACAATCATTTAACTGATTTGAATGATATAAATTTAAAATGCCATAGTAAAGGGATGTGTTTTTAGTCTAGATTTAAACTGACAGAGTGTGTCTGCTTCCCAAACAATGCTAGGAAGGCTGTTCCAGAGTTTAGGTGCTAAATAGGAAAAGGATCGACCGCCTGCAGTTGATTTTGATATTCTAGGTATTATCAACTGGCCAGAGTTTTGAGACCGCAATAGACGTGATGGAGTATAATGCGTTAAGAGCTCGCTCAAGTACTGGGGAGCTAAACCATTTAGTGCTTTGTAAGTAATTAGCAAGATTTTAAAATGTATGAACCCCATGTTATTTTGCGGACACCACTTAGACAACCAGCCATTGAGTGATGATAGTCTGCTAAGTATCTCATCACTCCGGTGAACGGAGGGGACCAGAGCAAATTATATAGTCTGACATCGTACTTGTCACACACCTCTTTAATGTTAATTTTGGTGATCTCCGACTGGCGAAGTGGAACATCATTAGTGCCGACATGAATAATAATCTTAGAGAATTTACGATTAGCATTAGCCAGCACTTTTAAATTTGCTTTGATGTCAGGCGCTCT
>CM077193.1:52235019-52495019 GCA_039654625.1 Rhinogobio ventralis | reverse complement strand
TTGAATCAGTCGGCCCATTCTTCTCTGACCTCTAGCATCAACAAGGCATTTTCGCCCACAGGACTGCCGCATACTGGATGTTTTTCCCTTTTCACACCATTCTTTGTAAACTCTAGAAATGGTTGTGCGTGAAACTCCCAGTAACTGAGCAGATTGTGAAATACTCAGACCGGCCCGTCTGGCACCAACAACCATGCCACGCTCAAAATTGCTTAAATCACCTTTCTTTCCCATTCTGACATTCAGTTTGGAGTTCAGGAGAGTGTCTTGACCAGGACCACACCCCTAAATGCATTGAAGCAACTGCCATGTGATTGGTTGATTAGATAATTGCATTAATGAGAAATTGAACAGGTGTTCCTAATAATCCTTTAGGTGAGTGTATACCCTCTGTATTCAATTTACGAAAAAAGTGTAACTGGCGCGGCGATGACGTCGGACGTAAGTGTTTTAAACTGCGAGAGGCGTTACACTTATTCGTAAGTTGAATACGGAAGGCGGTCCGCCAAAAACAAGATATTTAACTTCATAACGTGTTAAATATGGATATTTTTTTTACACAAACCCATCAATTCGCTTCAGAAGGCCTTTATTAACCCCCCGGATCCATGTGGAACACTTTTTTAGGCTTCAAATTTTGGGCTGCCATTATAATGCTTGGAAGAGCCAGGACATTTTTTTATATAACGCTTTATATAACAACGATCTGAAAGAAGAATGTCATAAACACCTAGGATGGCTTAAGGGTGATTAAATCATGGGTAATTTTCATTTTTGGGTGAACTGTCCCTTTAACCATCGGACCGCCATGTCTGTAGTTTATATTTGTGTTTGTAGTTCTAATCGAATCCTCGTCCAACGTGCAATGTGGGAAATATTAGCACTTGGAATACTCATTTTATCATACTACGAACATAATAATTCTAATTTCGAATAGCCTACACTGTTTAGGAAGGAAAGTATGTGAATTGGGGCACAGCAATAGTTTCTAATTGGATGTTACTAACAAAACTCTCAGATCTCTCTCCATTGTAATGCTACTTTTCTATGGTTCCTACCTATAATAATTTTTTCATGTATAATTATGTATCATTTATTTATTTTAATTTAATATTACAGTACAGTATTTGTAAAACACATTGTAACCTTTTTTTCTATATGTGGCAACTGGATAAGTTAAGAGTCCTTTAATTGCATGATAATTTTTTATAAGGGTATTATAGGGGTAAATCTGTCAATATATCAGTTACACACACTGTTGCCCTTTTTTAGAGACTTTCATAGAAAAGGCAGCTGAAGAACGTCTCGGTTACGACTGTAACCTTAGTTCCCTGAGTAGGGAACGAGACGCTGCGTCACCGCTTTGGGAACGCCTCTGCGTGATTGCGTCGTGAAGCACATGTGTAATCAGTCCAATGGAGAGACGGAACGTCATAGGCGGGTGACGTCATCGACCCGGAAGGTATAAAGCATACCGGCAAACAAACGCCGCTAGCTTCTGTGGTAGAGTGAAGCAAGACGCTTTTGCGGGCATGCGGGGAGTATGGCAGGGTGACGCAGCGTCTCGTTCCCTACTCAGGGAACTAAGGTTACAGTCGTAACCGAGACGTTCCCTTTCGAGGGAACTCGAGCTGCGTCACCGCTTTGGGAACGAGAATACCCACGTCCCCATAGGAGCCGGATGCCCGCCTGTGCATTGTCTAAAAGGCGAGCACCCGAGCCCCTGGAGTAATGTCAAGTTCGTAGAACCTCACGAAAGTGAGCGGCGAGGACCACCCCGCCGCGTCACAAATGTCTTGCAGGGAGGCCCCTGCTAGGAATGCCCGAGAGGCAGCCATACCCCTAGTCGAGTGTGCCCGGACAGCCAAAGGGAAAGGCTGCCCGACCACCTCATAAGCAAGTGAAATAGCCTCAACTATCCACTTGCTCATCCTCTGCTTAGAGACCGGACCCCCTCTCGAGGGTGGACCGTAACACACAAACAACTGTTCCGATTTTCTCCACAGGGCAGCTCTGTGGACATAAGCGTCTAGTGCGCGAACAGGGCAAAGCAGATTGGATCTTTCCTGGTCAGACGTCAGAAAGGGAGGTGGACAAAAGGCCATAAGTACTATGGGTCTCACAGTATTAGTGGGAACCTTAGGAACGTACCCCGGTCTGGGGTGCAGAAAAGCTTTAGCCATACCGGGAGCAAATTCCAAGCACGAGGGTGCCACAGAGAGGGCTTGTAAGTCCCCTATTCTTTTTAAAGAAGAGATAGCCAGCAGAAAGATGGTCTTTAAGGTGAGGAGTTTCTCAGAAATTTCTTCAATGGGCTCGAAGGGAGCCTGAGAAAGGCCCTGAAGGACAATAGATAAGTCCCAGGCCGGCACCCTGGTGCGTACTGCGGGCCTCAGTCTGATAGTGCCACGGAGGAAACGAGTAACTAGGGGGTGTCGCCCGAGGGTAACACCATCGAAAGGAGAGTGGTAAGCTGCTAAGGCCGCCACGTACACCTTCAAAGTGGAGGGAGCTAACCCAGCGGAGAATTTCTCCTGCAGGAACTCCAGCACCGCGCTCGCAGGGCAGTTTACTGGATCCCACAGGCGATCTCTACACCATAAGGTGAAGAGTCTCCATTTCAATGCGTACAGTTTCCTCGTGGAGGGAGCTCTAGAGTGTAGGATGGTCTCCACAACCTCGGTTGAGAGACCGGAGCTTAGGAGCTGGGCCCCCTCAGAGGCCAAGCCCACAGATTCCACAGCTCTGGGCGTGGGTGCAGGAAGGCACCGCCCGACTGAGAGAGCAGGTCCCTCCTGCACGGAATCTCCAGGGGAGAGCCGTTGAGGAGCGACACAATGTCCGAGAACCAAACCCGGGCTGGCCAGAACGGAGCCACTAGGAGCAGATGGGCACCGTCCCGACGAACTCTCTCTAGAACTCCCGGAAGCAGAGCGATCGGGGGGAAAGCGTACAGGGGCAGCCTCGGCCACTCCTGTACCAAGGCGTCCAGTCCCAAGGGAGCTGGAGGAGTTAGAGCAAACCATAGACGACAATGAGTGTTGTCTTGAGTGGCGAACAGGTCTACTTCTGCTCTGCCGAATTCTTGCCAGAGGAGCTCCACCACCTCGGTGTGGAGTCTCCACTCCCCGGGCCTCGGCCCCTGCCTCGACAGGATGTCTGCTTCCGTATTCAGGCGCCCTGGGATGTAGATTGCCCTGATTGAGAGCAATTTCCCCAGGGCCCACAGGAGGATTTGACGAGTCAGCTTGTACAAAGGGCGAGACCTCAAACCCCCCTGGTGATTTATATAGGAGACCACCGATGTGTTGTCTGTGCGAACTAGAACATGATGGCCCCTGAGATACGGCAGGAAATGTCTCAGAGCCTGGAACACAGCAAGCATTTCCAGGCAATTTATGTGCAACGCACGATGAGAGTCCTGCCATAGGCCCTGGGCCGAGCGACCACTCATGGTCGCCCCCCAACCCGTAAGGGAGGCATCCGTGGTCAGAGTGACCCGCTGGCACGGTACCCCCAGTAACGGGCCTTGGGCTAGAAACCGAGGGTCCTTCCACATGACTAAGGCGCGGAGGCATCGCCGCGTTACCTTGATCACGCGAAAGGGATTTCCCCTCGGGGAAAAACCCTTGGTCTTGAGCCACCACTGTAAAGGTCTCATGTACAACAGGCCACGAGGAATGACGTTGGACGCTGCTGCCATCAGGCCTAACAGTCTCTGATACTGTTTGACAGTGAGTGGCTGGTCTAGTTTCACCCCTTTCACAGCTGAGAGAATCGATCCTACGCGAGGCTCTGATAGACGGGCCTGCATCAGGATCGAATTCCAACACACACCCAGATACGTTATTTTCTGTACTGGAGAAAGAACGCTCTTCTTGAGGTTGAGCCTCAGCCCTAACCTCTTCATGTGCGCGAGAACAACATCTCGATGTTGAACCGCCAGACGTGCTGACTGAGCCAAAATCAGCCAGTCGTCGATATAATTGAGAATGCGGATCCCCTGCATACGCAAGGTGGCTAATGCCGCGTCTACACACTTGGTGAAGGTGCGGGGTGATAGGGCTAGACCGAAGGGAAGCACCCGATATTGGTACGCTTGTCCCCCAAAAGCGAACCTCAGGTACTTCCTGTGCTGCGGAAGGATGGAGATGTGGAAGTAAGCATCTTTGAGATCTATCGTGACAAACCAGTCCTCGGACCTGATTTGGGACACGATATGTTTGAGCGTAAGCATCTTGAACCTGAACTTTGCCACTGCGCGATTCAGCGAGCGCAGGTCCAAAATGGGGCGCAACCCCCCATCCTTCTTTGGCACTATAAAATAGCGACTGTAGAAACCCGACTCCCTGTCGGAGAGAGGAACCTTCTCTATGGCCCCCTTCCGTAGGAGGGTCTGGACTTCTTGAGTCATAACCAGAGCCTGCTCGGGGCCCACCAAGGTAGGTAGGACCCCCTTGAAACCGGGTGGACGACACCTGAACTGGATGGCGTACCCTGATCTTATTATCTGCAGGACCCAACGAGATATATTTGGCAGTTTTTCCCATTCTGGCAAAAAATCTACTAGGGGTACCAGTCCCTCGAGACTGGCCTCTGGTATACTGAGTGCTGGGAGCACAGCGCCCTGAAACGGATGACCGGCAGGGAACGGCTGACTCGACAGCGCCACCTCCTTGTCTGGAGGACGCGGGCCATCCTCGGATGACTCGCGAGGGCCTTCCACGCCCCGGCACTCGGGCGGGGTTAGTGGAGAGACCCTGTGAGGGTACCGGAACAGGACGGGCACCGTATGCTGAGGTGAACACCGCCTGTTCCCGAAGGGGGAAACCCTCACTGCCCTGGGCCCACTGGCGTCAGGGCCTCTTAGACGCAGCCTTCCTAGAGATAAGAACAGTCCGCAGATCTGCTCTACCCCTAGAGGGCTGCGTCTGGGGGTGTCGCCCACCGCCCCACCCTTTCTGAGGGGGAGTACGAGTGGCAACACTTTGTTTCTGTTGCGCCCGGTGTACGGAGCTTGTACTCGGTGTCTGCTGCTCCCGCACAGCAGCAGACGAGGCCTGGGGTTTTCTCGGGAGGAGCTGCTTCAGCGCCGCAGATTGTTTCTTTGCCTCCTGAAACCTGTCGGTGACGGTAGTGACAGCGTCACCGAACAGGCCGTCAGGAGACAGCGGCGCATCAAGCAGAAAGCTCTTATCTCTCTCCCGAATCTCGGTCAGATTAAGCCACAGATGCCTCTCCGTAGCCACCAGGGCTGCCATAGAACGGCCTATAGATTTGGCCGTCTCCTTGGTGGCTCGGAGAGCTAAATCTGCTGAAGATCGGAGCTCATTAACTAAGTCTGCTCCGATCTCCTGGCTGGACCCCAGGTCTCTTAGCAGGTCGGCCTGGTATGCCTGCACGATGGCCATAGTGTGCAGACACGCGGCGGCCTGACCCGCTGCCGAGTACGCCTTGCCCACCAAAGAGGATGTGGTTCTTAATGGTTTGGTGGGCAAGGTCGGAGTTTTAATGGCCGATGCCGACTGAGGAGAGAGATGGCTCGCAAGCGTCTCCTCCACCTTCGGCATCGGACCATACCCATGCTTCTTCAGCCCCTGTATGTTGCTATACACTGACGTTTGGGGGCTGAAGACACGAGAGGACATGGGCCGCTTCCACGTTCTCGACACCTCAGTGTGGAGATCCGTGAAAAACGGTAAACTCCGACGTGGAGGCTGGGCAGAGCGGGAGGGGAGAAAGCGCTCGTCCAAACGGCTCTTGGACGAGACGCTCTCTTGATTCTCTTGTGGCCAGTCAATGTTTAGTTTGGCCACCGCTCTGCACAGGACCTCCAAAAGCTCCTCACCAGCAGGGGATTGAAGTGGCGAGTCTTCAACCCCCGCGTCAACGCTGCAAATATCGATCTCGTCAGAGCTTGATAAAAGCAGCGCTGAGGCTGCCCCCTGGGTGGGAGAAACCGCAGAGCGGGCTCCCGAACCCAGAGAGGCAGCACTGGATCTGCCAGGTGAGGGCAGAGAAAGGGCTGGGCCCGTCTCTAACCCCTCTGACAGATCCATTTGCGAACCCCACGACATAAGCTGCCGCTGTGCCTCAGCAACAGCGGGGCCTGTGCCGCGGGGAACGCGAACCGGGACACCCTCCTCAAAAAGTGCCCGGCGGGATCGCAGCACTCTCATAGGCAAAGCCTCACAATGCTCACAGCCGGCCCCCTCGAGAGCCGACTGAGCGTGCTGTTCACCCAAACAAACAACGCACATCAAGTGTGTATCCCCGCTCGTGATGTGACGAGAGCAGGGAGGAACACACTTTCTGTAACGCTGTTCGCTCGCCATAATGTCTCTTTAAATGTCAGTGTGTATGCAAACTTGTAGGAAATAGAAACAAGAGAAGTCTGAACTCAGACACAAAACACAAATCTGACAATGACAATACACAGAGCGCTTGCTGAAAGCAACAGAAGCTAGCGGCGTTTGTTTGCCGGTATGCTTTATACCTTCCGGGTCGATGACGTCACCCGCCTATGACGTTCCGTCTCTCCATTGGACTGATTACACATGTGCTTCACGACGCAATCACGCAGAGGCGTTCCCAAAGCGGTGACGCAGCTCGAGTTCCCTCGAAAGGGAATGTAAGAGATTATTTATTTTAATTCATTGTTTTCTATTGTTTCAGTTGACAACATGCAAAATTTATGTTTGATTCTGTACTGAAGGAAATAGAAACACAAGAACTGACTTCAGCCACAGCCTTAGAAGAAATCAACTGAAGATAAAAGAAGACATTAAATCTCTAGACCTCAGCAAAAGAGGATTAAACAACTCCACAAACAGCATTACCAGATTTACTTATTACTAACCAGACTGACTTTATTTCTGTCAAACGTCTACAAAAGTTCTCAGCTGAGAGTTAACAGTGGTTTAGATGTTGATGTGTTATTGAAAATGTTTGGTCACCATTATGGTGATCAGTGTTTCCTTTAGTTGGGCAGTTTGACGCCTGGATTTTTATATGAGTTTATGGTCTTTGTAACAGTTTTTACCAAAACACAATTTATTGCAAAGAAAGCCAGAAACAAATATGATCAGAAGATATAGCTTTCAGCATCATAGGGCCTGTTTACACCTGGTCACGTCATGCATTTTTACTGATCAGATAGCTATCTGATTTATCAAAATGATTCCATTTACACTTGGTCACATTAATGAGTCTCTGCAAAACGAATATAAATCCGATCTTCAATTCCTGCGCTATATGCAGATTTAATGGAGTTCACGTCACTTTCCTGCAACAGATCAGACATTCTGAATTTAAATTTTTAACTCCAATTTTGAATTGGATTTGACGTTGTGTGTGCTATTGTGAGCTAGCATTAACTGCAACTAAGTTGATTTAAAGTTTGTAATTTCAGTGGTTTTACCCAATATAGTGAAGTTTCAGCTATATAAAGTATTTGAATGCAGTGTAAAGTTTAATTGTATATTAAAAAATACCCTTGTTTTTGTTATAGACACGCCAGGCTCCACCATCACCCAATCACAGTGCACTCCTTCACCCGAGTACTGATCACGAAAACCTGCACCTCATCTACACAGTCATCACCAGCAGTACAAAAGACACACTCACGCACTCAGTCTTTGTCCGGTCTCGTTAGCATTAAGTGCTTACCTGCATGCTCACCTTAAGGACTACCAAACTCTACTTACCTGTCTCCTGTGTTTCTCCAAGTCTCTATCGTGTTCCCTCGTCTCGTGTTGATCCTCCCAGAAGTCTCCTTCGTTCCAGTCTGTCTCCAGCCCACTTCACCTGCAAGTACAAAGACTGTATCACTCAGTATTCCTCATCAGAACCTTGCTTATTCCAAGCTCACTCGCCTGCACTGCTGTCATCTCTTTTGGTTGTTCAAATAAACATCAGTTACCCGTATCTCTTGTCTCCGTCCCTTCTGTGTTGTAACAGAAGACCGGACCTACACCGCTGAACACCAGTATGAGCACCCTGGATCCCTTTCAAGAGCTTGTGGATGCTGTCCGCTGAGCACTTCCATCTAATCCACCAGCTCCTCCACCAGTGGCCATTTCCATAAACACCACCACCTCTCCTTCACCTCCTGTTTACGCCAGTCCCATGACCAGAATCCGTCAGCCCTCCCGAACCAGCCCACGAACCCATGCAACTGGAAAGCACATGTCTGACCCAGATTGAACGGCAGAGGCGGCTGACCCAGAGTCTATGTATGTACTGTGGTTCCTCTGATCACTTCATCTCCAAGTGTCCCATTCGTCCTCCTCGTCCAATGGTGAGTGCCATTTTGCCTGCTGCTAGTAAAATGAAGCCACTCACCACTATTGTGAACCTAACTGCTGCTGGTATTATCATTCCCGTTTGTGCCTCCTCGACTCTGGGTCAGCCGGCAACTTCATCTCTGGCGCCCTCTGCCGTCAGCTCAAGCTCAAGAAAACAGCTACGCCGTCCTCCTACCAAATCCACTCTGTAACTGGCAAACCCCTCAGCTGAAGACAAGTGCGTTCTAGTGCTGGTCCCATCCAGCTCCAAGTGGGTATCCTGCACGTGGAGCAACAACATCTGCTGGTTCTGGAGGAGTCCACCGCTGACGTGATTCTAGGGCGCCCATGGTTGGAGCAGCACAACCCCGTCATCTCCTGGAAGACTGGGGAGATCCTGAAGTGGGAGATCCTCCAGCTGCTTCCCGAACTGCTTCTCTGCTCTCCCAGTTCCATCCTCTCCACCTTCCGAAGAGCTGTCTGTCTGCGCCACATCCATCGAGAGCCCAGTAGAGAATTGTTCGGTGGACATTCCTCCCTGTTATGCCCCCTTCAGCGACGTCTTCTGCCCCAAGTGAGCCTCCAAGCTGCCTCCACATTGGCCATTGGACTGTGCCATTGATCTGCTTCCGGGTGAGTCAGTGCCCCATGGGAAGATTTACCCCCTTTCACTACCGGAGGAGAAGGCCATGGAGGAATACATCAAGGAGGCATTGGAACAAGGTTACATCCGCAGTCTACTTCCCCTGCTGCTTCCAGCTTTTTCTTCGTGGCTAAGAAGGACGGAGGCTTGCGGCCCTGTATAGACTACAGATCCCTCAACAAGATCACAGTTAAATTCCGCTACCCACTTCATCTCGTCCCTACAGTGCTGGAACATCTCCATGGTGCCACTGTCTTCACCAAGTTGGACCTCTGCAGTGCTTACAACCTCATCCGGATACATGAGGGGGACGAGTGGAAGACAACCTTCGTGACCCCTACTTTACACTACGAATATCTTGTCATTCCTTACAGACTTGTCAACGCCCCCTCCGTATTCAAGGATTTCATTCATGAGGTACTCCGGGAGTTCCTCCACAGGTCCGTATTGGTTTATATAGATGACATCCTAATATACTCCTGGAGTATGGCCAAACATCGCCACCACGTTGCGGAGGTCCTGCAACGCCTGAGAGAGTTCCAGCTGTTCTTAAAAGCAGAGAACTGTTCATTCCACCAACCCTCAGCGCAGTTCCTTGGCTACAACATAGACAGCAGTGGCATCCGGACGGACGAGGGGAAGGTGGGTGCCATTCGGAATTGGCCCACACGCACAACTATCAAAGAGCTCCAGAGATTCCTAGGATTTGCCAATTTCTACCGTCGTTTCATCCAAGATTACAGTATCATCTCCTGTCCACTTACTCACCTCTTACGTGACAAGCCCAAGTCTCTGTCCTGGAACCCTGCTGCCACCCAAGCCTTCGAGACCCTTAAGGAAGCCTTCACCACCGCTCCCCTCCTTGTCCATCCAGATCTGGCCAAACCCTTCATCGTCGAGGTCGATGCCTCGACCACAGGGGTGGGAGTGGTCTTGTCCCAGCAGCAGGGGACCCCGAGTAGACTCCATCCATGCGCCGCCTTCTCCCGCAAACTCAACCCAGCGGAGGTCAACTATGACATCGGCAACCGAGAGCTTCTCGCCATCAAGTTGGCTCTTGAGGAGTGGAGGCATTGGTTGGAGGGTTCCCAACATCCATTCCTGGTTTTAACGGATCACAAGAACCTTGAGTATCTCAGAGACGCTAAACGACTCAATCCACGACAGGCCACCTGGTCCGAAGAAACTATGCCCTCCTCCAATGTCTCCACCAACACTCCGCCGGGTTGCCCATCAGGTCTGCTCTACATTACCCGGACATGGCGCACTCCTCTCATCCACACTTCCCACACGTCATTGGGCACTGGCCACCCTGGGGTCAATGAAACCCTCTCACTGCTAAAAGAACGCTTCAGGTGGCCAAACATGGCAGCCGACATCAGAAGGTACGTACAGGGTTGCAAGGATTGCGCCATCTCCAAAAACCCTCGACATCTTCCCTCTGGAAAGCTTCATCCTCTGCCCGGTTCCAACCGACCCTGGTCACACCTAGGAGTCAACTTTATTACCGACCTCCCTGCTTCTGATAACCGTACCTGTATACTAGTGGTGATTGACAGATTCTCAAAGTCATGCCGTCTGATTCCTTCTGGTCTCGTTAGCATCAAGTGCTTACCTGCATGCTCACCTTAAGGACTACCAAACTCTACTTACCTGTCTCCTGTGTTTCTCCAAGTCTCCATTGTGTTCCCTCGTCTCGTGTTGATCCTCCTAGTAGTCTCCTTCATTCCAGTCTGTCTCCAGCTCGCTTCACCTGTAAGTACAAAGACTGTATCACTCAGTATTCCTCATCAGAACCTTGCTTATTCCAAGCTCACTCACCTGCACTGCCGTCATCTCTTCTGGTTGTTCAAATAAACATCAGTTACCTGTATCTATTGTCTCCGTCCCTTCTGTGTTGTAACAGTTTTAGTGGACTTCAAAAATAAAAATTCAGAGTACTCATACTCAAACTTAAATGAATTGGGGTAATCGTTTTCCTCAAATTAAATTAGTTATCTGAACATGTTGGGTTGTACAGTGCAAAAGGTTGAAGGAGGTATTTACATTGTGTAGTTCATATAACTATTCAAGTCAAGTCAACTTTATTTATATAGCGCTTTTTACAATGCAGATTGTTTCAAAGCAGCTTCACAGTGTTAAACAGGAAAATAATGAACAGAATTTGATTCGGCTGTACAGCCGCTCTGGAGAAAACGGTGATGTCATCAGCTCATTTCAATTATCATATATATTCAAGTAATGTAGTTGATATAATTTAGTTTAGTAATTAAATTTATTTGGATATTTATTTGAAAATTTTGTGTCCCCAACTGAGCAAGCCAGAGGCGACATATGTCAGTGACGAATATGTATATTCATACATATTCGTCATACTGAATGTATACTGAATATGTATATTCAGTATACATATTTTGTATTTCATCTCACATCTCAAAAGCTTTTAAAAAGGTTTCTGTCAGTCCTCCCAACAACATGTAATATACAAAGTCGGAGAGTTGATGGAAATACAATACAATAAAATGGGAATAACTCTGTTTGACTTGTGATGAAGGTCTAACTGGACATTCCTGACACAACTGTAGATTTAACCACCATTAACAAACCTGAAAATCATAATCAAGGCTTTTGTCTCATAGATTCTCACTAATAACATAAATGCTGTGATTATGTTTGCTGTTATTTAGTATTTTGGGGGGAAACTACATAAAGTGCCTTTTACTTACTCTAGGTGTCTTTTATTTAGGCCTACAAATCAAATTGTTTCTTTAATATCAGCATCAGTTGTCATTCCAGCAACACATATAAATAAATACATATTTTGTTTGTTATATTGTATTGATTTGAAATTAGTTAATTTGTATATTATTGTTTTTCCAATTGGTTTGTCAAAATCATGATTTGCTCTGCTAAAACATAGTGTTGATGGTTCGGTTCACTAGTGCTCCTTGTTCTACTTTCAGTATCACAAACATTTTCCTTCATGAAACACAATTTTAGGGAATGTGGCGATAGGAAGCAGTGCCACACAATCATCCACGCACAAGTTCTGGCCCGCCGAAAAAGCCGGAGATGGTATTAAAACCAACTCAACATCATGTTCTTCAACCGGTTACACAACTAACCCATTTGGAGGCTGGATCTGGATAGTTTGCAGATGGTCGTAACTAACAGAATAGACTGCTGTCCAGAGCAAACAACTGGAGTAGAGATTTGTGTCGGAAACTCCTTGAAGAACGACGACAATGATATGACATGTGAGACTCTGTTTGGACGAACACTTCAAAGTCCCGTTCACACCAAGAATGATAACAATAACGATAACTCATGGCAATATACTCACAGAAAACATCTTTTTCGTCACTGCTGATATTCGATGAGCACTTTTGAGCACATTACGTCACGAAAATGTGGACTCCGCAAGGGCTTAGGGTGCCATTTGGGACAGGGCCTAAGAAAGCATCCGACCAGAATCGAACAGAAGAAATTAACTGGAGAAGTTATCCCACATCCCAGCCTCAGAGCCACACCTACCTATTACATCGTCGCCACCGACCAATAGGAGTTCAAAGGTGTTTACCAGCTTTAAGGCCCAGATATACTTCAAGTGAAATCGAAGAACGAACTGGTGTGACGTTATTTCAAACAAAATCAGGCCAAAACGAAGTTCAAAAAACGTTCTGTGGCTGGTAAACACCTAGAAAAACCTTTGGTACGTTGCAATGATGTAATAGGTGGGTGTGACTCTGAGACTGAGCCTTCTTTGAGGAGTACATTTTCCCTGGTTCTGTTCAGTCCGTCGAGGTCAGACGCAAGTAAAAATGTGGGTTGTTTTGAACCCAAGGTCTGGAAAAATATAGGACAGATCACATGTTGGGTTAATTTTAGCCAGCAAATTTGGTTGTTTATTTAACCTAGCATAATGGATTGATTCAGTTTTACTATAGTAAATTATCTTAAATCCTCTAAACTTTCTTAAAATACTCTACACAATCACTGGTTTGCATGATAATTCCTTTGTTTTCGATCATATTTTACAGTAGAGCATATTTTATATCCTTTTTAATACATATTGCCTACATTTAAGCTTGTTTAACAAATATCAAATATTAGAAGAATATTTGCCCCGTTTCCACCGTAACGGCGATGAATCTCGTGCCGGAGCCTGTGTCGTGTTCAACTTTAGACCACCGCCCTGCGTTTCCCTCGTAGCCAAAATATGCGGTGACTGACTCCATAACTTGTGCATAAACAAACAGTGTACAGTTCTGAGAACATATTTAACATCATAAGTATTTATATTCTGTTTCTTTTTTAATAAAATCATTAAACATTTATACAAGGCATCAGGCGTTACAGACATCAGAATTCTGATGCTTGTAATGTAAATCAATGAGATCTTTATAACAGTATAAAATGCATATGAATATCAATATCTGCCAAAAATATGTCTTAGTAAGATGATATTTAAATACTTCAAAGTTATACAATACAATGATGATTGACAGATAACAAATAAACCTCCCTCAAAAGCCTGGTAACCATACTTGATACTCATGATTTTTCTAATAAACCATGTATAATAATCAAGTAAACCTGCTTCAGTCCAGCTGAACAACATCAAAGTTATTCAAATCAGTGCAGATTTCACAGTAGAAAACACTCTAAACTATCAATCAGATGACAGAAGGACTGCAGGAGATAATGTTTTGATCATTTAGAGGCTTTATTTGTAAAATTGAATTAGTTAGACTTAAAAAAAAAATCTCTTGCTGCATCAACAGGAAGAGAATTACAATAATATGAATGATCCAAGTGCGCAACCAAATGGAACACTGATCACCATAATGGTGAGTTTTTGTTTTTTTGTTTGACAAAATGGCACTCAGACCAATCAGTTCATCTTAACTTGGGGTTTCTGAGTAAACAAGGTATAGTATGTGAATCGTCTCGGTTACGTATGGTAACCCTCGTTCCCTGAAGGAGGGAACGGAGACGTACGTCGGACGTCACCGACGAATTGGGATCACTTCAGGGAGCCCCTATCAGCTTCGAGATATAGAGAACCGGCCAATGACTATTGGCGTGCGAGATTTGCATCTCGCGCTCCGCCCCGCAGCGCGGGTATAAAGCGGAAGCGAATGCAGCGCACTGTTGTTTTTCACTGAGGAGCCGAACTAGTGACTCGGCCATGCAGTGATGGTACAGCAACTGTGGCGACGGGACGTACGTCTCCGTTCCCTCCTTCAGGGAACGAGGGTTACCATACGTAACCGAGACGTTCCCTTTGAGTCGGTCACGTTCAACGTACGTCGGACGTCACCGACGAATTGGGATCCCTTTGGAAAACGCCACAATTACTACCACTTCCAGCGCCCAGCGAGAGCCCTTCAGACCCCGTCTGTTCCGGGCGGGAAATTCACGCAGGGAAGTCACACTGCTGTTCCGCAAGACCCACTTCAGCAGACTATTGGATAACGCTGGGAAAGCGTGCCCAGAGGGACGCTGCGGAAGCCACATCATGCCCGAAGGGAGTTACCATGTGGAAAATACACGTATGGACTGGCCGTGGGCAGTGCAACATACGGAAGTCCCAGGGGTGGCCCCGGCCAAACAGGCGGGGGAACAACACCTAACTGAGACGGCAGAGAGCTCTGCCGAGGGAAAGACACGGGCTCGCCGTAGGGAGCCGTACCGTGGAAGAATACACATATGGGACCGCCGTGGGGGTCACAACATATGGAACCCAGCCTAACACAAGTTCCACCAATGCATACGAGTGTTAGACCTGGCGTCGGACTGGAGCATATAAGCGCACGTATCCGTTCCACAGGGAAGGGAGTGGCGCAGCAAGCCGACACTTAGAACGGGCACTTCGGTGTTACTGACTATGGGAAGCGAGCACACAGGAAGATACCGGCTCTACACGGAGGCTATAAAATCTAGCGAACGTGTTAGGTGTCGCCCAGCCCGCAGCTCTACAAATATCTGTCAGCGAGGCGCCACGAGCCAGCGCCCAGGAAGAAGCTACACCCCTAGTGGAGTGGGCTCTTAACCCGAGCGGGCAGGGCACGTCTTGGGTTTGGTACGCCAAGACGATGGCATCCACTATCCAGTGGGCCATCCTCTGCTTGGAGACAGCCTTTCCCTTCTGCTGGCCTCCATAACAGACGAAGAGCTGCTCTGAGGTCCTGAAGCTTTGAGTTCTGTCCACGTAAGTCCGGAGAGCGCGGACTGGACAGAGAAAAGCTAGGGCTGGGTCTGCCTCCTCCGAAGGCAGCGCTTGCAGGCTCACCACCTGGTCCCGGAAGGGAATGGTGGGAACCTTGGGCACATATCCGGGCCGGGGTCTCAGGATTACATGAGAGTTACCGGGCCCGAATTCCAGGCACGATTCGTCGACCGAAAATGCCTGCAGGTCCCCTACCCTCTTGATAGAGGCCAATGCAGTCAGGAGTACTGTCTTCAGAGACAGGATTTTTAACTCGACTGACTGCAAAGGCTCAAAGGGCGCCCTCTGCAGTGCGGTTAGCACCAGAGTTAAGTCCCAAGAGGGTATAGAGGGAGAGCGAGGCGGTTTTAGTCTCCTCGCCCCCCTCAGGAACCTGACGATCAGATCGTGCTTCCCTAGAGACTTACCACCTACCATGTCATGATTAGCGGCGATAGCGGCAACATAGACTTTGAGGGTGGAGGGAGACAGCCTTCGCTCCAACCCATCCTGTAGGAAGGAAAGCACGGAACCGATCGAACATCTCCGGGGGTCTTCTCGGCGAGAAGAGCACCAGCCGACGAACAGGTTCCACTTCAACGCATAGAGGCGCCTCGTAGAGGGAGCTCTAGCGGAAGTGATGGTGTCTACCACAGCCTGTGGTAGGCCACCTAGAACCTCCGCGTCCCGTCCAGGGACCAGACATGGAGTTTCCAGAGGTCCGGACGCGGGTGCCATAGGGTGCCCCGTCTCTGAGTCAGGAGGTCCTTCCTCAGAGGAATGGGCCAGGGAGGTGCTGTCGCGAGAAGCACTAGTTCCGGGAACCAAGTCCGGTTGGGCCAATACGGAGCGACCAACAGGACTTGCTCCTCGTCCTCCCTGACCTTGCACAGAGTCTGTGCGAGAAGGCTCACTAGGGGAAACGCATACTTGCGTAGGCCCCGGGGCCAGCTGTGTGCCAGCGCATCCGAGCCGAGGGTCCCCTCGGTCAGGGAATAAAACAACTGGCAGTGGGTCGTGTCCGGGGCGGCAAACAGGTCTACCTGTGCGGTCCCGAAGCGACTCCAGATCAGCTGGACCACCTGGGGATGGAGTCTCCACTCTCCGGGGAGCACTGGCTGTCGTGAGAGCTCGTCGGCCGCACGATTGAGCAGGCCCGGAATGTGAATGGCACGAAGCGACCTCAGATGCTTCTGACTCCATAGGAGGAGATGGCGGGCGAGTTGTGACATGCGACGGGAGCGTAGACCACCCTGTTTGTTGATGTACGCAACGGCCGCAGTGTTGTCCGTACGGACCAGAACGTGCTTGCCTAGTAGCGGCGTTTTGAAGCGGCCCAGCGCAAGACGAACTGCTAACAACTCGAGGCAATTGATATGCCATTGCAGTTGAGGCCCCGTCCACAGACCCGAAACTGCAAGCCCGTTGTACGTGGCACCCCAGCCGGTGGATGAGGCATCCGTGGAGACAACAGCATGCCTGGACACTTGTTCTAGGGGAACTCCTGCCCGTAGAAATGAAGGGTCCGACCACGGGCTGAAGGTTTGGCGGCACCTCGGAGTCACAGGGACACGGAGGGATCCGCTGTGCCACGCCCATCTCGGGACTCGGTCGTGTAGCCAGCGTTGAAGCGGTCTCATATGAAGCAACCCGAGCGGCGTTACTGCGGCTGCGGATGCCATATGCCCCAGGAGCCTCTGAAAATGTTTCAGTGGTACCGCTGTCCTGCATTTGAACGAATTCAAGCAGTTCAACACCGACTGGACGCGCTCCTCGGTGAGGCGCGCTGTCAGGCCGACCGAATCCAGCTCCATACCGAGAAAAGAGATCCTCTGCGTGGGGCAGAGTTTGCTCTTTTCCCAGTTGACCCGAAGACCCAACCGGCTGAGGTGACTGAGCACCATGTCCCTGTGTTCGCACAACTGTTCTCGCGACTGGGCAAGGATCAGCCAGTCGTCGAGATAGTTGAGGATGCGAACTCCACGCTCTCTCATGGGAGCAATGGCCGCCTCCGCGACTTTCGTGAAGACACGGGGCGACAGGGCTAGCCCGAAGGGTAGGACTTTGTACTGATATGCTCGTCCGTCGAACGCAAAGCGTAAAAACGGTCTGTGTCGAGGGAGAATCGAGACATGAAAGTACGCGTCCTTCAGGTCGATTGCTGCAAACCAATCTTGGGGACGGATGCACCTGAAGATGCGTTTCTGCGTTAGCATTCTGAACGGTAGCCTGTGAAGGGACCGGTTCAGGAATCGCAGATCCAAGATCGGCCGTAACCCGCCGCCTTTCTTGGGTACAATGAAGTACGGGCTGTAGAAGCCGGTCTTCATATCGGCTGGAGGGACCGGCTCTATCGCGTCCTTCGCCAGTAGGACTGCGATCTCCGCCTGAAGCACAGGGGCATTCTCCTTCGACACAGAGGTGAAGTGAACGCCCCTGAACTTGGGGGGACGCCGGGCGAACTGAATCGCATAGCCGAGTCTGATGGTACGGATGAGCCAGCGAGACGGGCTGGGGAGCGCTAGCCAGGCTCCCAGCGACCGTACAAGCGGGACCATCGGCACCACAGACGTACCCGCAGCGGGGCAGCGAAGCGGTATGCAGGGACCCGACTCGGACGGCATGAGAGCGGCCCGAAGTGGGGTCTGAGTGAACTGCGTAACACTTACCTGCTTCCGCTGAGGGGGTGTGCGAGTGTGAGAAGGCCGCTTGTGTGCGTCCCCACAGCCGGCACCCCCTGCTGGCGATCGGAGAGGCGCCTGAGGGTGACAAGGCATGGGAGCGTCGAACACCGCCAAGCGCGCTCTCTTGGCACCCAGAGATTTTGGAAACTGCTCTTTCTTTGAAAATTTGGGTACCGCTGGCGCTGGGGCCAGCGGCGGAACAGAAATCAAACAAAAGATTCTCCCCCGGCTCTCCTCCGGGGGAAGGAGTGGTGCTGCAACCATCTCCTGAAGAGCAGTCTCCTCCATCTCTGGGTGGCCCGTCTCAGGGTCTCTTACGACGGCGCTTGCCACCTGGCTTGGCAGCGGCCTGAGCGGGCTGGACGTCCTTCCCACGGCCGGCTCCACGCCTACGCCCGGGTGGAGGCTGCTGCTGGGCTGGGGCGGGAGCGGGGGCGGCGGCGGGTGGACGTCCTCGGCGACGGGCAGGCGGAGGCGCTGCGACCGGCGGCAGGGTGGAGGCAGCAGCTGGCCGCCGGGGCAGGATGTGTTTGATCGCCTCCGTCTGCTTTTGGGCGGCCGAGAACTGCTGGGCAAAGCTCTCGACTGCGTCGCCGAACAACCCGGCCGAAGAAACGGGGGAGTCCAGGAACCGATACTTGTCGGTCTCCCTCATGTCGGCCAGGTTGAGCCAGAGATGTCGTTCCTGGACCACTAAGGTGGACATTGCCTGACCGATAGAACGGGCGGTGACTTTCGTTGCCCGGAGGAGCTCTGGGTCCGGCCTACCCTCGTGCATGTCCATGAGTGCCTGGGCCTGATGCACCTGGAGCAACGCCATGGCATGCAAGGCGGACGCAGCCTGGCCACAAGACCTGTAAGCCTTCGCAGTCAGACTGGAAGAGAACTTACAGGCCTTGGACGGGAGCCGCGGGTCACCGCGCCAGTTGGAGGCGGTAGCCGGACACAGTTGCATCGCGACAGCCCGCTCCACTGGTGGGATTCCCACGTACCCCCTGGCTTGCCCGCCGTCAAGGGTAGTGAGGAGGGAGGAGCCACTAGGTCTGTTTCTGGCACTAAATGGTGTCGTCCACGACCTGGTGAGCTCCTCATGCACCATGAGAACCAGCGCGACCCGCCCCGAGAAACCAATCATCCAACCTAGAAGGTTCGGGACGTGGTGGAGGGTTCCACTCAAGCCCGACCTTTTCGGCGGCCCGGGAAACCAATCATCCAACCTAGAAGGTTCGGGACGTGGTGGAGGGTTCCACTCAAGCCCGACCTTTTCGGCGGCCCGGGAAAGCATAGCCGTCAACTCGGGGTCCGACTCGGCCGTTGCCACTCTCCCAGAGGGAGGCAGTACAGCCGAATCTTCATCCTCCGAGGACCGGAACTCCCCCTCCGATGCAGCGATCGACATCTGTTCATCTACTGGAGCCCCGAAGGTCACCACTGGACGCCCATGGGAGGGGCCAGCGATTTCCTCCGGAAGCCCTACCGGCTGCGGCGCTTGTGAGGGATCAGGGGCCTGCGGAGGCTGGCTCGGCGGGTTTGCCCTGAACGTAATCCTCAGGTCACCCCGGCCATCCGTCGAAGTAGGTCTATTCTGCTGGGCAGGAATAGCACTAGATCGAGGTATGGGTAGGGGGACTCAAATGAAACAAATAGCAGTTTTAAACTGTTGCTGTGAAAACAGCAGTTGGTTTCTGCTTCCAGCAGCGGTGAGCCCGCGGTCGCGCTGTTTTGTGCCGTCTGACCAGCACAGAACGATCCTCAGTCCGATTCTCTCTCTCTCTCTCTCTCTCTCTTGCTGAATGCAGGCAGTCTATGCTTCATCAACGCCGTTCGGCTCCGAAGTGAATGACAACAGTGCGCTGCATTCGCTTCCGCTTTATACCCGCGCTGCGGGGCGGAGCGCGAGATGCAAATCTCGCACGCCAATAGTCATTGGCCGGTTCTCTATATCTCGAAGCTGATAGGGGCTCCCTGAAGTGATCCCAATTCGTCGGTGACGTCCGACGTACGCCGAACGTGACCGACTGAAAGGGAAAGTACAGATCACTAGAGTTTTACAATTAAGTTAAGACATTAAATAAAGTTAAATAAAAAGTGTTTAGTTAGAATCAATGATGGATTTTACAGACTTTGTAGGGTTAGGGAAAACCAAAGTGAAGATTTGTTGCACTTTTATAACCAGTACAAATTAAATTAGTGATGAAAAAAAGCAAGCTGAATCTTTAAAAACTCAATTAAATTGAGTAGATATTACAGAATTGTTTGCAATAACTTTAATGGATGGCAAAAAGCTGTTGCAACATAATTATGAACACATTTTAGATGGAATTTGTGGGAAAGAACAGTTAAAAAAAAAAAAAAACATACTTTATATGAACAAAACATATTTACATATACTGTATTTACAAACATATATTCAGTGAACTATTCCAACGATTTGTTTTGGTTCATCTTGGTTCTGTGATTTGACATGAAAACTGAACCTCTTTTTGACCCAAAACTTTTAAACGGTAGTACAATATTGCAAAAGCTTTTCATTTCAGATAAATACTGTTCTTTTGAGCATTCTATTCCTCAAAGAATCCTAAAAAAAAAAGTTTTACACAACTGTTTTCAACAATGAAAATATAAATTTTTCTTGAGCATAAAATTGTCATGTTAGAATAATTTCTGAAGGATCATGAGGAGTAATGATGCTGAAAATTCAGCTTTGATCACAGGAATAAATTACATTCTACATTCTAATATATTTTTTTGTTGTATTTTTAATAAAATAAATGCAGCCTTGGTGAGCATAAGAGACTTCTTCTAAAAACATTTATGACTTTTGAACAGCAGTGTATATATTAAAATGATTCATTTATGATTTGCAATATGTTTCTTTGGGTGAAGTGGTAATGATAGGTTTAGTTGTTAAGAACAGAGTCTGTTTAAATGCTTGATATATATATATATATATTTTTTCCTTCATATTTTTCATTTCGTATCATATCAAGCCAAATTTTAGTGTGCCTTGACTTTACAGCATATAAAGATTCATACTATGCATCAGCATCGTAATATATCAAGTTTTCAAAGTTACCAAGGACGTTTTATTTTACAAACTAGTTTGTCAGATTATGACCAGGTTATTATATTATATTGGATAAAGATATGCAGATGTTTATTAAATAAAGTTCTTAGAAATATTGCAGACTGGTGGTGTTTTGTGGAATATTTTGTGATGACACAAATCTAATAATTTACTATTATTATTATTATTATTATTACTACATGACGTTATTTAATTATTAATAATTTTACTAACTTAAAAACTAATCATTTAGAACATAAGAACAAAAACAATTAAACTTCATAAAATGTGTTTTAGGTTTTTAGTCAAGGACTTATTTGATCTACATTAAGTCTGAAACAATGTCAAAATTATATATAAATAAGAATATGATGTTTAACCTGCTTGTTTCAGGGTAAAGTTACAATCCAATACTGTTCGATAACAACTTGCAATCGTGTAGCTATTGTTGTATTACAGTTTTTCTCAATTGTTTACACACAAACACTGGCACTTGAGACACAATGACCACAATGTGTAACTCATGCACCAACCCCCTGAACCAATTCTGCTAAACTATAAGCACAATTCCTGCTTTACACTCAAATTGCAGTTTTAAAACACACTTTTTTCAAAACACTACACACAATTCTCTGCATTTGGCACAATTTTCACAAGGAACACCATTCAAATATGCACACGGACTCATCACATAGGCAAACGCCTGTCACACAGTTTACAATTAGCAAACAGAGCTTTAGCATAAAAGCTACAGGTGAGCTCTTCTGTTTTTTTTTTTTTTACTGTAACTGTATACAGTAAATTCTTCTGTGGTTTTGTATGTAGACCACTGTAAGTGCAACTTTGTGTTGGTTGGGATGTACACTGTGTACATAGTTTTTGTGGGAAAAATAAAATATATTTGTTACTGTGTATTTGTGTGTTCTGAGTATATTCTCAAATATTTTACAACACACTCATGTATGTACTGTCTGTAGTAACACGGAACCTAAGTCATGATGATGAATGGAGAAGAAGTGTTTCCATCGAGCACATCCGTGTTCAACTGGTTCTTATAAATGTCTATTCATATGATGGTTTGTGTGTGTCATTTGAAAACAAAATACCATTTTGAGAAGAAATAACATTGTTTTGAATGTAAAGTTTCATTTTGCAGGAGAATTGAGGGGTTTTGCCCATTGTGTGTGTGTTTTTTGATTTGTGTGTAGAGTTCTGACAGTATGAGGCATGCCTTCTTTCAGAAAATGTGTGTAAACAATCGAGAACAACTGTAATATGGAATAAAAATATTAGTTTTATCAGTGTACAATTATTATTATTTATTGCACATGATTATGGATCAATCTTGACTTTTGAGTGCTGCGAGTGCATGGGAACAAACACCAAAAGCCAGGTGATGAAACGGCGCTGCCTGATTAAACTGACTAAATATAGCTCTGACCATGTAAAGTGAAGTGTTGAGGTAAACTATAGGCTGCCTACACTACTGTAATCATGGCTGTAGCCAGCTATAAGGTATTTTTCCGAGGTGTACATAATAAATGTTGTGAAATAATTGACTAATAGAGTATTAACACTACTTTAGTGCTGCAATGATATCTTCTTATCTGAGCTGCCCTGCCTGCGGTCTGTCAACGCTCGTCAATGTCAAAATATTTGAGATGACCAATGAAATTAAAGTAGGCAGCCTTTATGTTCACAGAAGCTTCAGTAAACAGTGCGAGATGTATAGCTAAACTAAACATTTCATATTTGACAGCTGTTTTAGGATAGAAATGTTAAACAATGAAAAGACTATCAGCCAGAGCTCAGCTTTAGGAGGGGAAGACACAGGGCAAGAGAAGGAGACTGAGAGAAAAAGAAAGAGTGATAGAAATGAGAGTGATGAAATGAGGAGAGAACAGGTATGACAGATAATCTACTGCCCACTAACATGGTTTTGAAAGCAATTTTTTTTCCTTTTTCTTCAAACATCTTAAAATGCACATATATAGATCAGAGAAGTCAAAATTTTCTTCTAACTGACAACAGATAAAAGATTGACAGCCAATCAGAATCCATCCTCGAAAGGAGCATTTAAAGCAGCAGCGCGTGGTTAGAATAAACAGAACGTTATCATGCATTATCATTCTTAACTCTAGTAGAGATTATTTCAATCACAGGAGAAAAACTCTACAGTCATTCAAGCTTTACTTACGACCTTAATAATAAACCACCACAGTGTGGCGCTAACAGCATTTGAGAGCGTGTAAAACCTCTCTGATCCTCATTAATGTCCATGACGAGAAACAAAAGCTTATTCTCTTCACCTTCACAGGACGAAGCTTAATAACTGTGTCATTTGAATTTAAAGATGTGTTATGTCTCGTAAGAATCATATGCAGTTTACAAATCTGATAGCAAACTAAAAATATTTGATTAATCTGACCCATGATGTCACATTTTGGATGAAGTCGACGTTGCATTTTTTAAGATAACATTAATAAATTATTTTTGCCTCTGCTTTTTACACATTAATAAACGCCTTTGGATAAAATAAAAAAATATAAAAAAATAAATGCTAAACAAATAAATGTATATGAAGGACTGCAATATAAATTAAATAAAATTATATAGTGTATAATTTTGTTTATTTTTATATTAATCTAATATTAACAGAGATGACATTATAGCCTACAATACATAAAAAGAAGAAAATGTAATAAAATAAAATAAAAATTAAGTAAATATTAAACTGCAGTAAATAGTTAATCTACATTGTGAGGAAAAGAGAACATTCAAGCAATAGGCTATTAATGAAAGATGAAGAACATCAAAGCTGACCCGAAGTGTGTTTCGGTTTTCACGTCATCATCTCTTTCTTTGAGCACATTGAGCTGTAAACGAAAAGTTCATCACATCATAAAGACGTTTCCATTTCATTTGTAGTATACGCATTCATTTGAATTAATCAGAGTTCATTTTTCCAGTGTATGAACACACTCACCGGGCACAGCTTCCTTCCGCATCACTTCCTCTTTGGGCAGTTGAGACCAGCACAGACTCACATTCGAAATCCCTTTTCCCGCCAGAACAGATTCCAGCTAAAACAAGCACATCACTTAAAACCTCGATCAATGCGCTCAGATTTCTGTGTGTTTCTCTCTCTCTCTCTCACCTGCGTCAGGAGCCGGACTCTCGCTGCGGCATCAGACAGACTCAAGCTGGACTTCAGTTTGAGCTTCACAAACGTTTGCTTTAAACAAGGACCTGAAATACACACAACCAATGTTACTCTCTATCGTTTAGATCAGTGGTTCTGATGGGTCACAGACAGCAGAGGAAAACAAAGATAAATGCAAATGCATATAATCATGCATTTTCAAGATCATTGTATCTTTTGTTTTTTGGCATCAAAGGCTGTGTGTCTATAATATCTACAGTTTTCTGGAGCAAATTCATCTGTCACTTAAGATTAAACGGTAACTTGGACAGATCCTCAAAAATCATCAACAAAACTACACAAAATAAAAGTTCTCGGGTTATGCCTGTAAACCTTGTTCCCTGTCGTTGTCAAAGACAACACTTTGGAGAACGCCTCTGCATGCTAGCGTCTGAAGCACATGTGAAACTAGACAAAGCCTGATTGGTGCTACATCGTGACATACCATGTGACGTGTACACGGAAGCTTATGAAGGCCGCCGGAACACAACAGCTTTAGCTTCTGATAGGATGATTTAAGCCGCTCTCAGGCATTCAGGAGGTGTGGCAAAGTGATGCACTTATAAATTAAAAACTAGGAACTATGGGTTCAAAAGGTGCCAGGGATAATCCTTCTAGAACCACAGTCAGGTCCCAAGCTGGAACCCTGACATGAGCTGCAGGCATCATCCTCAAGGCACCACAAAAGAAACATACAACCAAGTTGTGCCTCCCTAAAAGTCCATCACTTACTGGTGCTTGGAAGGCAGTTATGGCTGCCACGAAAAGAGGCAAGTTCTCTGGTGGTCTGGTGGCAAGTTTTGAAGGCCTTGAAGGAACTCCAGAAAACAGATCAACTTCCGCTTGGCCGAACACCCTCCACTGTTTTGGGGTGGAGTGTCCATTCCCTGGGCCCCAGGCCCAGCCTCGACAGGATGTTTGTCCCTACACTCTGGTCTCCAAGGATATACATCGGAAGATCTGATGCACCAGTCTGTACAGAGGGCGAGATATCAGACCCCCCTAATGATTTATTTAGGGGACCACCAAAATATTGTCTGTTCATACTAGAACATTTTGGCCCCTGAGGTCTAGGAGAAAGTACCTCAGTGCTAGAAATACAGCTCCTACATCTCCAGGCAATTATGTGCCATGAGAGATGATGCTCTCTCCACAGACCCCTTGTGAAGTGGCCCTCCATGACCGATCCCCAGCCCAAAAGGGATACACCTGTAGTCACATCTTCCAGTGAGATGGCGCCCCTTAACACTGGGCCTTGAGACAGGAACCAAGGATTCTTTCATATGACAAGGGCATCTGCGTGTAACCTTGGGGAGAATCCACTGGTCATGAGCCACCACTGCAGGGGTCTCAGCAGGCCAAAAGGTATTACGTTAGACACTGCTGCCAAAAGCCCCAACAATCTGGAAATGTTTTGGCACTGCTATGGCCTGGTCTAGCTTGATCCTGCTAACTTCTGCCAGGATAAACTCATGATGAGTGGAATAGTTAATATCTTGAATAGGAGACCGGTTCAAGTGCCGAAGATCTAAAACCGGATGATGCCCTTTGGAACTTTGCAGAGCTTTTTCTTGTTTAAAAAGCAACATACAGACTAATAAAAGATGTACATGTAAAAAAGCATAATAGGTCTTCTTTAAAAGATTCTGAAAACGTTATAATATTCTCAAAATACTCGAGTACAATATTAGTACAATACTCTTTTGCTGGGTGAAAGAGGGTCTCACATAGGATTGTTGTTGCCGTTGTTCTCCAAAGAGTTTCCGATGCGAATCTCCGCTCTGTTCATTCGTTCTGGACAGCAGTCTCGTCTGTTAGTGACGACCACTCTACTAACTTGGTAAGTATCACGCAGATCCAGCCTCCACCATGGGTTAGTCTGACTAATGGTTGATGAGCATGCGGACCACGACATCACCAGACCTAGATTACCGTCAATTGCCCTTTCAGCATACCAGATGCCATATGTCGATGACTGTGTGGCGTTTCTTCTTAGTGCCAAGTTTCCTGGAGAATGTGACAAAAAGATGCTGAAAATCATCGCAGGTTATGACTATAACCCTTGTTCCCTGAGAAGAAGGAAAGAGACACTGCGTCTATCGACACTTCGGGAACGCCCTCTAGCGTAGCGCGTCTGAAGCATGAATGAAATCTATCTCCAATCCTGATTAGTCCTGCGTCATGACGTAGTATGTGACAGCATACATGGAAGCTACAAAGGGGACGCTGGCACATAGTACAGATAGTTTTTGCGATGAAGCAGGCGCTTTCTGTGTGATGAGGGGTGGTGGCGAGACCGTCTAGCAGTGCTACAATGTCTGAGAACCATACCCGGGTCAGCCAGCAGGGTGCTACTAGAAGTAGGCTGATCCCTTCTCGGCGGACCCGCTCCAAAACTCCCGGGAGCAGAACGATCAGGGGAAATGTGTACAGACGCAGCCTCGGCCACGTCTGCATCATGGCATCCAACCCTAACGGGGCTGGATGCTCGAGGGAGAACCACAGTGGTGTAAGCTCCATCCGTTAGCCCAAAAAACAGAATCTAACGGCTTGGTTGAAGGATTCTGCGTGTAAGCCTTTTCAGCATTTCTGTTAAATTCACTTAATTTATTAATATCTTATTTTAAATCTGACTCCATGAATAAAGTGATCTGACTCCAATTTTATGTGACTTCGTTCATTTTGTTACGTTTGTAATTTAACAGCTGGTGATTCGTTGTGATTTAATTTGGATCGTTGATTTTTCTTAGTATATCTTATTTTCAAATATTCGTTCATCAAGGGACCCAATATCACACAGAGACTGAATGCTCGCGAAAATTACATTAGCTCACGAACACAAACTCGTCAGTTCTGATATTAGTCAGAGGAGTGCAGAGTGAATATTTTACCTTTAAGTGGTCGCACCTGCTTACTCAACAAAAAGTGTAATTTGATTAATAGACACGAAAGCTGCAACTTGCTAATACAGTAATAGTCAGAAAGCTGATTATCCCGCATGCTGCGCTCCATGCTTCAGTCATGGGGTCCTCAGTTTGATCTATTCTGGCAAAAGATTTGCGGAAATAACGGACTCCACATTGATCCATACTAGAATAATGATTTCAGAAAATACAAGATAAATCAAGATTAACATTTATTTTGGCCAGACAGAACTTAAATAAACATAATCAAACATGAATCCATGGTACACAACTTTCAGCATAAAAATATAAAATACAATTACAAGGTAATATGAAAATAGTTTCAAAGTGTCATTATATCTGGCACAGTACACACAGTGTGTGTGAGTGCCTCTCGGACACTGACACAGCACTGCATGGGGGCTCTGGCTACAGAATGTTCCCAAATGGCAGCTCTGCTACCCTTCCTTAAATACCCAGACCAGAACAAAGGGTGGGAAATATTTGCAACACAACACCTAGTTTGGGGGAGAGGATCGGATATCTTTGAGGAGACCACTCAAAAAGGGAGAACATAATTCTCATGTTTTAATCTTTCTCATCCTACCAGTGACAGCAGAGAAGTTGAGACCATTTTACCAATCTCACTGAGACCTTTAAAAAGATACCACACATGAAAGGGGAAAAACAATAGATTTACAAGATGCATCATCTGTGGTATATCTGCATTCTGTGATTTGAATCAGGGGAAGGGAAGGGAGGAGGGAGAGGGGAAGAAGGTTTTGGGCAGGCCGATGTCCTACACTCTTTCTGTGAGATCTTCTCTCCAGATTAGTGAGTTTTATTGTTTTATTGCAGGGGGATGGATCTTCAACTTTTGTCTTAGCAGTAAAACTGATTCTTACAGTGGGAAGTGGGACGTCTCTCTCAAGACGCAAATAGATCCACTTCCACTGGGCCGAACCTCTCGCACATGGCTTCCACCACCTCTGGGTGAAGTCACCACTCCCCGGGCCTCAACCCCTGCCTCGACAGGACATCTGCTCCCTGATTTTGGTCCCCTGGGACGTACATCGCTCTGAGAGACGACAGTTTCCCCTGGGACCACAGGAGGATCTGGTGTGCCAGTCTGCATAGAGATGATGCTTCAGATACAAAAACTACAGACATGTTGTCTGATCGTATCAGGACATGGTGGCCGCGGAGGTCCGGGAAAAAGCTCCTCAGAGCTTTGTAGACTGCCAGCATTTCCAGGCAATTGATATGCCAGGAAGAATGCCGGGTCTCCCACAGACCTCTCGCAAATCTGCCTTTCATCTTGTCTTCCGGCAATTTGATCAATTGATTTTGGTCCCCTGGGACAGAAACCAAGGTTTCTTCCATATGACAAGGGAACAAAGGCATCTGCGCATTACCCTAATCCCCTTGGTTTTCAGCCACCACTGTAGGGGTCTCATGTGTAGCAGGCCGAAAGGAATTATCTGGATGCTGCTGCCATGAGCCCCAGCAGTCTCTGGAACTGCTTCACAGTGAGAGGAGCCAGAGCTGCATCCATGCACTTGGTGAAGGTGCGAGGGGAAAGAGCTAGGCCGAAGGGAAGTACCCGATATTGGTATGCTTCGCCCCTGAAAACGAACCCCAGGAACTTCCTGTGACATGGAAGGATGGATACATGGAAGTAGGCATCTTTTAAATCTATTGTGACGAACCAGTCCTCAAACTGGATCTGACTCATGATGGCTGGAATTGTGAGCACCTTGAATCTGAATCTTCAAGTGCCTCAGATCTATTATTGGACGCAACCCCCATCCTTCTTGGGAACTATGAAGTACTGGCTGAAGAACCCAGACTCTCTATCTGGCGGAGGAACATGTTCTATGGCCTCCTTTACCAACAGAGAGTGGACTTCTTGTTCCATAACCCACACCTGCTCTGGGGCCACTACAGTCCAGACCACCCATTCAACCCATTGAACTTCGGTGGTGGAGAACTGAACTGCAGTTTGTACCCCTTTTCTACAGTCCCTGCATGGCTTGGTGTGAAGTACTGGGGCTTTGAGGGACGACACAGCGTCAGGCGAAAGATAGCTCGCGAGAGCTTCTTCCACTCGCGGCATCATCCCATAGCCATGTTCAGATGCCCCCAGCACGTTACCGAAGTCCAGCACTGGGTGATTGGACAGGCGTGCTGAATATGGCTTTTCCCATGACTTGCACAACTCGTTATGCAAGTCTGGGAAAAATGGCAAGCCCCGGCGTGGAGGTTGAGCCCGCCGCTTGAAAAAGTGTCCAGGTGCTTTTTGGCTGGACTTCAAGCTTTTCCTGTGGCCAATCAATACTAAGCTTGGCCACAGCGTGGGTCAAAACCTCCACCAGCTCCTCTTGAGCGGGAGAGTGAAGAGGCAATTTAGCCTGCACTTCACCACCCTCAATACTGAGTGCATCTGACTACTCAGAGCCAGACAACTGCAGCATCGGATTCTCCACCTCGCGGGCTTCCGCACAGGGCGGGAGAGCATCTGAATGGTCAGACGAGGACAGGGAAGATGCTTCGGCAGTCCCATGTCCTGCTGACAGATCCATTTGTGAGCCCCATGATCTGCGTTGCCACGCTGCCTCAACAGACGTGGGACCAGAACCACAGGACTCGCGAGCCTGGCCGGCCTTATCAAACATGGCCAGCCGTGAGCATAACACTCTAAGTGGCAGCTTCTCACACTCACTGCAGGCAGCCCCCTCGAGAGCTGCCCGAGCGTGCTGCGCGCCCAGACAATACACACACAATTGGTGTGTGTCTGTGCCTGTAATATAGCGCGGACACGGGTGCACACGTCTTTTGTACTGCTCACATGCTTTTTAATAACTTGGACAGACAACACCAAATAGTAAAAAAAATTCACACAGAGTGCTATGTACTATGTACTATGTGCCCGCGTCCCCTTTGTAGCTTCCGTGTATGCTTTCACATACTACGTCATGACGCAGCACCAATCAGGATTGGAGATAGATTTCATTCATGCTTCAGACACGCTACACTAGAGGGCGTTCCCGAAGTGTCGATAGACGTAGTGCGAGTTCCCTCGAAAGGGAACTACTGTTATCTTGCAGATTTATGCTGCTAATAAGAATCCCTACAACTGTCACATACACCATATTATGAGATAAAATACTTTTTGTTGTACGTGTTGATCTTGTATCTTGACTAGATCAAGTGTGTGAAACAATTATTACTGTTGTGCAGAAATTCTGGTCACTTTAGGATAATGGTCTGTCATTAATAAGTAACTATACTAAGTAACTATAAGTAATCAGGGACAAATGAGAAGTAATCGCAAGTAATCGCAAATTTAGGACTGGTATTAAATTTACTCTTATTAGGTAATCAATAATTGCTGAATGAGATTAGCGTCATTAAGAACTATCAACTAACTATGACAAATAAAGAATTACCAATTAATTACTAATATCAACATTATTGTGTGTCTGAGACGTAATCAATCATCTTGTTTGCTCTGAATAAAAGGCATCACTAATTACTCAAGTGTTACTTAGACACTGCAGGAACTACTAGGGATCTGGACCATTATTTTAAAGTGAAAAAAAATTTTTTTTAAAGGTCTTTTTATTCAAAGAACTAAAATAGTAAAAGGATTAAAAGGGATTTAATAAAATAAAGAAATAAGAATGTTAAAAGAAGTTCTAGGTCTAATTATAGCCATATAGTTGTGAAGTAATCAATTTAAACTCTTTGCAAATTATATTTTATTTGAAAATATGCACATATTCACTCTTGTTTGTATGTGTAATATGTCAAAAATGTAAAAAAAACATTTTTTGTCTCGTTACATTCAGTTATGAATGACATAATTTAAATTGTTGCATATTTTCAATCCAAAATGGGAAAATTACATTAAACAAAGTAGTTTGCATAACTGTATGTTACTGGGAGTTGTTAAATGTATCCATCGTAAAACATATAACATTTTTAGCTACTTATATCTTACCATGCACTCTTTCACTGTAAAACTAAAAGCGTTGCGTTGGAATTCACACTCATCTTCAGTTAACATTAAGCCCTGCCTTCTTTTATCTGATTGGTCATCATTTTGACAAAATCATTTGACTGACAAGCACTGTTAGACCGCTGAGGGAGACTTAAAAATGTAAATTTTTAAACTGTCTGCCATCCAGAGCGATGTGCAATGGAGAGCAGCATTAAAAAAAATATCAAATATTGGGAGGGACAATTTGGCCATTAAAATTATTGGGGGGGATTTGTCCCCCTCAATGCCTATGGTGGTTACGGCCCTGAGTCAGACCTGTCTGTTATTGGCTGAAGTGAGTCAGACCTGTCTGTTATTGGCTGAAGTGAGTAAGACCTGTCTGTTATTGGCTGAAGTGAGTCAGACCTGTCTGTTATTGGTTGAAGTGAGTCAGACCTGTCTGTTATTGGTTGAAGTGAGTCAGACCTGTCTCTTATTGGTTGGAATGAGTCAGGCCTGTCTGTTATTGGTTGAAATGAGTCAGACCTGTCTGTTATTGGTTGAAGTGAGTCAGACCTGTCTGTTATTGGCTGGAACGTGTCAGGCCTGTCTGTGATTGGCTGAAGCGAGTCAGACCTGTCTGTTATTGGTTGAAGTGAGTCAGACCTGTCTCTTATTGGTTGGAATGAGTCAGGCCTGTCTGTTATTGGTTGGAATGAGTCAGACCTGTCTGTTATTGGTTGAAGTGAGTCAGACCTGTCTGTTATTGGTTGGAGCGAGTCAGACCTGTCTGTAATTGGTTGAAGTGAGTCAGACCTGTCTGTTATTGGCTGAAGTGAGTCAGACCTGTCTGTTATTGGTTGAAGTGAGTCAGACCTGTCTGTAATTGGTTGAAGTGAGTCAGACCTGTCTGTTATTGGCTGAAGTGAGTCAGACCTGTCTGTTATTGGTTGAAGTGAGTCAGACCTGTCTGTTATTGGTTGAAGTGAGTCAGACCTGTCTGTTATTGGTTGGAATGAGTCAGGCCTGTCTGTTATTGGTTGGAATGAGTCAGACCTGTCTGTTATTGGTTGAAACGAGTCAGACCTGTCTGGTATTGGTTGAAGTGAGTCAGACCTGTCTGTTATTGGTTGGAATGAGTCAGACCTGTCTGTTATTGGTTGGAATGAGTCAAACCTGTCTGTTATTGGTTGAAGTGAGTCAGACCTGTCTGTTATTGGCTGAAGTGAGTCAGACCTGTCTGTTATTGGCTGAAGTGAGTCAAACCTGTCTGTTATTGGCTGGAGCAAGTCAGACCTGTCTGTTATTGGCTGGAGCGAGTCAGACCTGTCTGTTATTGGCTGGAGAGAGTCAGACCTGTCTGTTATTGGCTGGAGCGAGTCAGACCTGTCTATCATTGGCTTCAGCGAGTCAGACCTGTCTGTTATTGGCTGAAGCGAGTCAGACCTGTCTGTGATTGGCTGGAGCGAGTCAGACCTGTCTGTTATTGGCTGAAGCGAGTCAGACCTGTCTGTGATTGGCTGAAGCGAGTCAGACCGAAGCGAGTCAGACCTATCTGTTATTGGTTGAAGCGAGTCAGACCTGTCTATTATTGGTTGAAGCGAGTCAGACCTGTCTGTTATGGGCTGGAGTGAGTCAGACCTTTCTGTTATTGGCTGGAGCGAGTCAGACCTGTCTATTATAGGCTTCAGCGAGTCAGACCTGTCTGTTATTGACTGGAGCGAGTCAGACCTGTCTGTTATTGGCTTCAGCGAGTCAGACCTGTCTGTTATTGGCTGGAGCAAGTCAGACCTGTCTGTTATTGGCTGGAGCGAGTCGGACCTGTCTGTTATTGGCTGAAGCGAGTCAGACCTGTCTGTTATTGGCTGGAGCGAGTCAGACCTGTCCGTGATTTGCTGAAGAGAGTCAGACCTGTCTGTGATTGGCTGAAGCGAGTCAGACCGAAGCGAGTCAGACCTATCTGTTATTGGTTGAAGCGAGTCAGACCTGTCTATTATTGGCTGGAGCGAGTCAGACCTGTCCGTGATTGGCTAAAGCGAGTCAGACCTGTCTGTTATTGGCTGAAGCGAGTCAGACCTGTCTGTTATTGGCTGAAGCGAGTCAGACCTGTCTGTTATTGGCTGGAGCGAGTCAGACCTGTCTGTTATTGGCTAAAGCGAGTCAGACCTGTCTGTTATTGGCTGAAGTGAGTCAGACCTGTCTGTTATTGGTTGAAGCGAGTCAGACCTGTCTGTTATTGGCTGGAGCGAGTCAGACCTTTCTGTTATTGGCTGGAGCGAGTCAGACCTGTCTATTATTGGCTTCAGCGAGTCAGACCTGTCTGTTATTGACTGGAGCGAGTCAGACCTTTCTGTTATTGACTGGAGCGAGTCAGACCTGTCTGTTATTGGCTGAAGCGAGTCAGACCTGTCTGTGATTGGCTGAAGCGAGTCAGACCTGTCTGTGATTGGCTGAAGCGAGTCAGACCTGTCTGTTATTGGCTGAAGCGAGTCAGACCTGTCTGTGATTGGCTGAAGCGAGTCAGACCGAAGCGAGTCAGACCTATCTGTTATTGGTTGAAGCGAGTCAGACCTGTCTATTATTGGCTGGAGCGAGTCAGACCTGTCTGTTATTGACTGGAGCGAGTCAGACCTGTCTGTTATTGGCTGGAGCGAGTCAGACCTGTCTGTTATTGGCTAAAGCGAGTCAGACCTGTCTGTTATTGGCTGAAGCGAGTCAGACCTATCTGTTATTGGTTGAAGCGAGTCAGACCTGTCTATTATTGGCTGGAGCGAGTCAGACCTGTCTGTTATTGACTGGAGCGAGTCAGACCTGTCTGTTATTGGCTGGAGCGAGTCAGACCTGTCTGTTATTGGCTAAAGCGAGTCAGACCTGTCTGTTATTGGCTGAAGCGAGTCAGACCTGTCTGTTATTGGTTGAAGCGAGTCAGACCTGTCTATTATTGGCTTCAGCGAGTCAGACCTGTCTGTTATTGACTGGAGCGAGTCAGACCTGTCTGTTATTGGCTTCAGCGAGTCAGACCTGTCTGTTATTGGTTGGAATGAGTCAGACCTGTCTGTTATTGGTTGAAGTGAGTCAGACCTGTCTGTTATTGGTTGGAGCGAGTCAGACCTGTCTGTTATTGGCTAAAGCGAGTCAGACCTGTCTGTTATTGGTTGAAGTGAGTCAGACCTGTCTGTAATTGGTTGAAGTGAGTCAGACCTGTCTGTTATTGGCTGAAGTGAGTCAGACCTGTCTGTTATTGGTTGAAGTGAGTCAGACCTGTCTGTTATTGGTTGAAGTGAGTCAGACCTGTCTGTTATTGGTTGGAATGAGTCAGGCCTGTCTGTTATTGGTTGGAATGAGTCAGACCTGTCTGTTATTGGTTGAAACGAGTCAGACCTGTCTGTTATTGGTTGAAGTGAGTCAGACCTGTCTGTTATTGGTTGGAATGAGTCAGACCTGTCTGTTATTGGTTGGAATGAGTCAAACCTGTCTGTTATTGGTTGAAGTGAGTCAGACCTGTCTGTTATTGGCTGAAGTGAGTCAAACCTGTCTGTTATTGGCTGGAGCGAGTCAGACCTGTCTGTTATTGGTTGGAGCGAGTCAGACCTGTCTGTTATTGGCTTAAGCGAGTCAGACCTGTCTGTTATTGGTTGGAATGAGTCAGACCTGTCTGTTATTGGTTGAAGTGAGTCAGACCTGTCTGCTATTGGTTGGAGCGAGTCAGACCTGTCTGTTATTGGCTAAAGCGAGTCAGACCTGTCTGTTATTGGTTGAAGTGAGTCAGACCTGTCTGTAATTGGTTGAAGTGAGTCAGACCTGTCTGTTATTGGCTGAAGTGAGTCAGACCTGTCTGTTATTGGTTGAAGTGAGTCAGACCTGTCTGTTATTGGTTGAAGTGAGTCAGACCTGTCTGTTATTGGTTGGAATGAGTCAGGCCTGTCTGTTATTGGTTGGAATGAGTCAGACCTGTCTGTTATTGGTTGAAACGAGTCAGACCTGTCTGTTATTGGTTGAAGTGAGTCAGACCTGTCTGTTATTGGTTGGAATGAGTCAGACCTGTCTGTTATTGGTTGGAATGAGTCAAACCTGTCTGTTATTGGTTGAAGTGAGACAGACCTGTCTGTTATTGGCTGAAGTGAGTCAAACCTGTCTGTTATTGGCTGGAGCAAGTCAGACCTGTCTGTTATTGGCTGGAGCGAGTCAGACCTGTCTGTTATTGGCTGAAGCGAGTCAGACCTGTCTGTTATTGGCTGGAGAGAGTCAGACCTGTCTGTTATTGGCTGGAGCGAGTCAGACCTGTCTATCATTGGCTTCAGCGAGTCAGACCTGTCTGTTATTGGCTGAAGCGAGTCAGACCTGTCTGTGATTGGCTGGAGCGAGTCAGACCTGTCTGTTATTGGCTGAAGCGAGTCAGACCTGTCTGTGATTGGCTGAAGCGAGTCAGACCAAAGCGAGTCAGACCTATCTGTTATTGGTTGAAGCGAGTCAGACCTGTCTATTATTGGCTGGAGCGAGTCAGACCTGTCTGTTATTGGCTGAAGCGAGTCAGACCTGTCTGTTATTGGCTGGAGCGAGTCAGACCTGTCTGTTATTGGCTAAAGCGAGTCAGACCTGTCTGTTATTGGCTGAAGCAAGTCAGACCTGTCTGTTATTGGTTGAAGCGAGTCAGACCTGTCTGTTATGGGCTGGAGTGAGTCAGACCTTTCTGTTATTGGCTGGAGCGAGTCAGACCTGTCTATTATTGGCTTCAGCGAGTCAGACCTGTCTGTTATTGACTGGAGCGAGTCAGACCTGTCTGTTATTGGCTTCAGCGAGTCAGACCTGTCTGTTATTGGCTGGAGCAAGTCAGACCTGTCTGTTATTGGCTGGAGCGAGTCGGACCTGTCTGTTATTGGCTGAAGCGAGTCAGACCTGTCTGTTATTGGCTGAAGCGAGTCAGACCTGTCTGTGATTGGCTGAAGCGAGTCAGACCGAAGCGAGTCAGACCTATCTGTTATTGGTTGAAGCGAGTCAGACCTGTCTATTATTGGCTGGAGCGAGTCAGACCTGTCCGTGATTGGCTGAAGCGAGTCAGACCTGTCTGTTATTGGCTGAAGCGAGTCAGACCTGTCTGTTATTGGCTGAAGCGAGTCAGACCTGTCTGTTATTGGCTGGAGCGAGTCAGACCTGTCTGTTATTGGCTAAAGCGAGTCAGACCTGTCTGTTATTGGCTGAAGTGAGTCAGACCTGTCTGTTATTGGTTGAAGCGAGTCAGACCTGTCTGTTATTGGCTGGAGTGAGTCAGACCTTTCTGTTATTGGCTGGAGCGAGTCAGACCTGTCTGTTATTGGCTGAAGCGAGTCAGACCTGTCTGTTATTGGCTGGAGCGAGTCAGACCTGTCCGTGATTGGCTGAAGCGAGTCAGACCTGTCTGTGATTGGCTGAAGCGAGTCAGACCGAAGCGAATCAGACCTATCTGTTATTGGTGGAAGCGAGTCAGACCTGTCTATTATTGGCTGGAGCGAGTCAGACCTGTCCGTGATTGGCTAAAGCGAGTCAGACCTGTCTGTTATTGGCTGAAGCGAGTCAGACCTGACTGTTATTGGCTGAAGCGAGTCAGACCTGTCTGTTATTGGCTGGAGCGAGTCAGACCTGTCTGTTATTGGTTGAAACGAGTCAGACCTGTCTGTTATTGGTTGAAGTGAGTCAGACCTGTCTGTTATTGGTTGGAATGAGTCAGACCTGTCTGTTATTGGTTGGAATGAGTCAAACCTGTCTGTTATTGGCTGAAGTGAGTCAGACCTGTCTGTTATTGGTTGAAGTGAGTCAGACCTGTCTGTTATTGGCTGGAGAGAGTCAGACCTGTCTGTTATTGGCTGGAGCGAGTCAGACCTGTCTATCATTGGCTTCAGCAAGTCAGACCTGTCTGTTATTGGCTGGAGCGAGTCAGACCTGTCTGTTATTGGCTAAAGCGAGTCAGACCTGTCTGTTATTGGCTGAAGTGAGTCAGACCTGTCTGTTATTGGTTGAAGCGAGTCAGACCTGTCTGTTATTGGCTGGAGTGAGTCAGACCTTTCTGTTATTGGCTGGAGCGAGTCAGACCTGTCTGTTATTGGCTGAAGCGAGTCAGACCTGTCTGTTATTGGCTGGAGCGAGTCAGACCTGTCCGTGATTGGCTGAAGCGAGTCAGACCTGTCTGTGATTGGCTGAAGCGAGTCAGACCGAAGCGAGTCAGACCTATCTGTTATTGGTGGAAGCGAGTCAGACCTGTCTATTATTGGCTGGAGCGAGTCAGACCTGTCCGTGATTGGCTAAAGCGAGTCAGACCTGTCTGTTATTGGCTGAAGCGAGTCAGACCTGTCTGTTATTGGCTGGAGCGAGTCAGACCTGTCTGTTATTGGTTGAAACGAGTCAGACCTGTCTGTTATTGGTTGAAGTGAGTCAGACCTGTCTGTTATTGGTTGGAATGAGTCAGACCTGTCTGTTATTGGTTGGAATGAGTCAAACCTGTCTGTTATTGGTTGAAGTGAGTCAGACCTGTCTGTTATTGGCTGAAGTGAGTCAGACCTGTCTGTTATTGGCTGAAGTGAGTCAAACCTGTCTGTCATTGGCTGGAGCAAGTCAGACCTGTCTGTTATTGGCTGGAGCGAGTCAGACCTGTCTGTTATTGGCTGAAGCGAGTCAGACCTGTCTGTTATTGGCTGGAGAGAGTCAGACCTGTCTGTTATTGGCTGGAGCGAGTCAGACCTGTCTATCATTGGCTTCAGCGAGTCAGACCTGTCTGTTATTGGCTGAAGCGAGTCAGACCTGTCTGTGATTGGCTGGAGCGAGTCAGACCTGTCTGTTATTGGCTGAAGCGAGTCAGACCTGTCTGTGATTGGCTGAAGCGAGTCAGACCGAAGCGAGTCAGACCTATCTGTTATTGGTTGAAGCGAGTCAGACCTGTCTATTATTGGCTGGAGCGAGTCAGACCTGTCTGTTATTGGCTGAAGCGAGTCAGACCTGTCTGTTATTGGCTGGAGCGAGTCAGACCTGTCTGTTATTGGCTAAAGCGAGTCAGACCTGTCTGTTATTGGCTGAAGCGAGTCAGACCTGTCTGTTATTGGTTGAAGCGAGTCAGACCTGTCTGTTATGGGCTGGAGCGAGTCAGACCTGTCTATTATTGGCTTCAGCGAGTCAGACCTGTCTGTTATTGACTGGAGCGAGTCAGACCTGTCTGTTATTAGCTTCAGCGAGTCAGACCTGTCTGTTATTGGCTGGAGCAAGTCAGACCTGTCTGTTATTGGCTGGAGCGAGTCGGACCTGTCTGTTATTGGCTGAAGCGAGTCAGACCTGTCTGTTATTGGCTGGAGCGAGTCAGACCTGTCTGTTATTGGTTGAAACGAGTCAGACCTGTCTGTTATTGGTTGAAGTGAGTCAGACCTGTCTGTTATTGGTTGGAATGAGTCAGACCTGTCTGTTATTGGTTGGAATGAGTCAAACCTGTCTGTTATTGGCTGAAGTGAGTCAGACCTGTCTGTTATTGGTTGAAGTGAGTCAGACCTGTCTGTTATTGGCTGGAGAGAGTCAGACCTGTCTGTTATTGGCTGGAGCGAGTCAGACCTGTCTATCATTGGCTTCAGCGAGTCAGACCTGTCTGTTATTGGCTGGAGCGAGTCAGACCTGTCTGTTATTGGCTAAAGCGAGTCAGACCTGTCTGTTATTGGCTGAAGTGAGTCAGACCTGTCTGTTATTGGTTGAAGCGAGTCAGACCTGTCTGTTATTGGCTGGAGTGAGTCAGACCTTTCTGTTATTGGCTGGAGCGAGTCAGACCTGTCTGTTATTGGCTGAAGCGAGTCAGACCTGTCTGTTATTGGCTGGAGCGAGTCAGACCTGTCCGTGATTGGCTGAAGCGAGTCAGACCTGTCTGTGATTGGCTGAAGCGAGTCAGACCGAAGCGAGTCAGACCTATCTGTTATTGGTGGAAGCGAGTCAGACCTGTCTATTATTGGCTGGAGCGAGTCAGACCTGTCTGTTATTGGCTGAAGCGAGTCAGACCTGACTGTTATTGGCTGAAGCGAGTCAGACCTGTCTGTTATTGGCTGGAGCGAGTCAGACCTGTCTGTTATTGGTTGAAACGAGTCAGACCTGTCTGTTATTGGTTGAAGTGAGTCAGACCTGTCTGTTATTGGTTGGAATGAGTCAGACCTGTCTGTTATTGGTTGGAATGAGTCAAACCTGTCTGTTATTGGTTGAAGTGAGTCAGACCTGTCTGTTATTGGCTGAAGTGAGTCAGACCTGTCTGTTATTGGCTGAAGTGAGTCAAACCTGTCTGTCATTGGCTGGAGCAAGTCAGACCTGTCTGTTATTGGCTGGAGCGAGTCAGACCTGTCTGTTATTGGCTGAAGCGAGTCAGACCTGTCTGTTATTGGCTGGAGAGAGTCAGACCTGTCTGTTATTGGCTGGAGCGAGTCAGACCTGTCTATCATTGGCTTCAGCGAGTCAGACCTGTCTGTTATTGGCTGAAGCGAGTCAGACCTGTCTGTGATTGGCTGGAGCGAGTCAGACCTGTCTGTTATTGGCTGAAGCGAGTCAGACCTGTCTGTGATTGGCTGAAGCGAGTCAGACCGAAGCGAGTCAGACCTATCTGTTATTGGTTGAAGCGAGTCAGACCTGTCTATTATTGGCTGGAGCGAGTCAGACCTGTCTGTTATTGGCTGAAGCGAGTCAGACCTGTCTGTTATTGGCTGGAGCGAGTCAGACCTGTCTGTTATTGGCTAAAGTGAGTCAGACCTGTCTGTTATTGGCTGAAGCGAGTCAGACCTGTCTGTTATTGGTTGAAGCGAGTCAGACCTGTCTGTTATGGGCTGGAGCGAGTCAGACCTGTCTATTATTGGCTTCAGCGAGTCAGACCTGTCTGTTATTGACTGGAGCGAGTCAGACCTGTCTGTTATTAGCTTCAGCGAGTCAGACCTGTCTGTTATTGGCTGGAGCAAGTCAGACCTGTCTGTTATTGGCTGGAGCGAGTCGGACCTGTCTGTTATTGGCTGAAGCGAGTCAGACCTGTCTGTTATTGGCTGGAGCGAGTCAGACCTGTCCGTGATTTGCTGAAGAGAGTCAGACCTGTCTGTGATTGGCTGAAGCGAGTCAGACCGAAGCGAGTCAGACCTATCTGTTATTGGTGGAAGCGAGTCAGACCTGTCTATTATTGGCTGGAGCGAGTCAGACCTGTCCGTGATTGGCTAAAGCGAGTCAGACCTGTCTGTTATTGGCTGAAGCGAGTCAGACCTGACTGTTATTGGCTGAAGTGAGTCAGACCTGTCTGTTATTGGTTGAAGCGAGTCAGACCTGTCTGTTATTGGCTGGAGCGAGTCAGACCTTTCTGTTATTGGCTGGAGCGAGTCAGACCTGTCTATTATTGGCTTCAGCGAGTCAGACCTGTCTGTTATTGACTGGAGCGAGTCAGACCTGTCTATTATTGGCTTCAGCGAGTCAGACCTGTCTGTTATTGGCTGGAGCAAGTCAGACCTGTCTGTTATTGGCTGGAGCGAGTCAGACCTGTCTGTTATTGGCTGAAGCGAGTCAGACCTGTCTGTTATTGGCTGGAGCGAGTCAGACCTGTCTGTTATTGGCTGAAGCGAGTCAGACCTGTCTGTTATTGGCTGAAGCGAGTCAGACCTGTCTGTTATTGGCTGGAGAGAGTCAGACCTGTCTGTTATTGGCTGGAGCGAGTCAGACCTGTCTATCATTGGCTTCAGCGAGTCAGACCTGTCTGTTATTGACTGGAGCGAGTCAGACCTGTCTGTTATTGGCTGAAGCGAGTCAGACCTGTCTGTTATTGGCTGAAGCGAGTCAGACCTGTCTGTTATTGGCTGGAGCGAGTCAGACCTGTCTGTTATTGGCTGAAGCGAGTCAGACCTGTCTGTTATTGGCTGGAGCGAGTCAGACCTGTCCGTGATTGGCTGAAGCGAGTCAGACCTGTCTGTGATTGGCTGAAGCGAGTCAGACCGAAGCGAGTCAGACCTATCTGTTATTGGTTGAAGCGAGTCAGACCTGTCTATTATTGGCTGGAGCGAGTCAGACCTATCCGTGATTGGTTGAAGCGAGTCAGACCTGTCTGTTATTGGCTGAAGCGAGTCAGACCTGTCTGTTATTGGCTGAAGCGAGTCAGACCTGTCTGTTATTGGCTGGAGCGAGTCAGACCTGTCTGTTATTGGCTAAAGCGAGTCAGACCTGTCTGTTATTGGCTGAAGTGAGTCAGACCTGTCTGTTATTGGTTGAAGCGAGTCAGACCTGTCTGTTATTGGCTGGAGCGAGTCAGACCTTTCTGTTATTGGCTGGAGCGAGTCAGACCTGTCTGTGATTGGCTGGAGCGAGTCAGACCTGTCTGTTATTGGCTGAAGCGAGTCAGACCTATCCGTGATTGGCTGAAGCGAATCAGACCTGTCTGTTATTGGCTGAAGCGAGTCAGACCTGTCTGTTCTTGGCTGAAGCGAGTCAGACCTGTCTGTTATTGGCTAAAGCGAGTCAGACCTGTCTGTTATTGGCTGAAGTGAGTCAGACCTGTCTGTTATTGGTTGAAGCGAGTCAGACCTGTCTGTTATTGGCTGGAGTGAGTCAGACCTTTCTGTTATTGGCTGGAGCGAGTCAGACCTGTCTATTATTGGCTTCAGCGAGTCAGACCTGTCTGTTTTTGACTGGAGCGAGTCAGACCTGTCTGTTATTGGCTTCAGCGAGTCAGACCTGTCTGTTATTGGCTGGAGCGAGTCAGACCTGTCTGTTATTGGTTGGAGCGAGTCAGACCTGTCTGTTATTGGCTGGAGCGAGTCAGACCTGTCTGTTATTGGTTGAAGCGAGTCAGACCTGTCTGTTATTGGTTGAAGCGAGTCAGACCTGTCTGTTATTGGCTGGAGCGAGTCAGACCTGTCTGTTATTGGTTGAAGCGAGTCAGACCTGTCTGTTATTGGTTGAAGCGAGTCAGACCTGTCTGTTATTGGCTGGAGCGAGTCAGACCTGTCTGTTATTTGCTAAAGCGAGTCAGACCTGTCTGTTATTGGCTGGAGCGACTCAGACCTGTCTGTTATTGGTTGAAGCGAGTCAGACCTGTCTGTTATTGGTTGAAGCGAGTCAGACCTGTCTGTTATTGGCTGGAGCGAGTCAGACCTGTCTGTTATTGACTGGAGCGAGTCAGCACTATCTGTTATTGGCTTCAGCGACTCAGACCTGTCTGTTATTGGTTGAAGCGAGTCAGACCTGTCTGTTATTGGTTGAAGCGAGTCAGACCTGTCTGTTATTGGCTGGAGCGAGTCAGACCTGTCTGTTATTGACTGGAGCGAGTCAGCACTATCTGTTATTGGCTTCAGCGAGTCAGACCTGTCTGTTATTGGTTGGAGCGAGTCAGACCTGTCTATTATTGGCTTCAGCGAGTCAGACTTGTCTGTTATTGACTGGAGCGAGTCAGACCTGTCTGTTATTGGTTGGAGCGAATCAGACCTGTCTGTTATTGGCTGGAGCGAGTCAGACCTGTCTGTTATTGGTTGGAGCGAGTCAGACCGAAGCGAGTCAGACCTATCTGTTATTGGTTGAAGCGAGTCAGACCTGTCTGTTATTGGCTGGAGCGAGTCAGACCTGTCTGTTATTGGTTGGAGCGAGTCAGACCTGTCTGTTATTGGCTGAAGCGAGTCAGACCTGTCTGTGATTGGCTGAAGCGAGTCAGACCGAAGCGAGTCAGACCTATCTGTTATTGGTTGAAGCGAGTCAGACCTGTCTATTATTGGCTGGAGCGAGTCAGACCTGTCCCTGATTGGCTGAAGCGAGTCAGACCTGTCTGTTATTGGCTGAAGCGAGTCAGACCTGCCTGTTATTGGCTGAAGCGAGTCAGACCTGTCTGTTATTGGCTGGAGCAAGTCAGACCTGTCTGTTATTGGCTAAAGCGAGTCAGACCTGTCTGTTATTGGCTGAAGCGAGTCAGACCTGTCTGTTATTGGCTGAAGCGAGTCAGACCTGTCTGTTATTGGCTAAAGCGAGTCAGACCTTTCTGTTATTGGCTGGAGCGAGTCAGACCTGTCTGTTATTGGTTGAAGCGAGTCAGACCTGTCTGTTATTGGCTGGAGCGAGTCAGACCTTTCTGTTATTGGCTGGAGCGAGTCAGACCTGTCTATTATTGGCTTCAGCGAGTCAGACCTGTCTGTTATTGACTGGAGCGAGTCAGACCTGTCTGTTATTGACTGGAGCGAGTCAGACCTGTCTGTTATTGGCTGAAGCGAGTCAGACCTGTCTGTGATTGGCTGAAGCGAGTCAGACCTGTCTGTGATTGGCTGAAGCGAGTCAGACCGAAGCGAGTCAGACCTATCTGTTATTGGTTGAAGCGAGTCAGACCTGTCTATTATTGGCTGGAGCGAGTCAGACCTGTCCGTGATTGGCTGAAGCGAGTCAGACCTGTCTGTTATTGGCTGAAGCGAGTCAGACCTGTCTGTTATTGGCTGAAGTGAGTCAGACCTATCTGTTATTGGCTGGAGCGAGTCAGACCTGTCTGTTATTGGCTAAAGCGAGTCAGACCTGTCTGTTATTGGCTGAAGTGAGTCAGACCTGTCTGTTATTGGTTGAAGCGAGTCAGAACTGTCTGTTATTGGTTGAAGCGAGTCAGACCTGTCTGTTATTGGCTGAAGCGAGTCAGACCTGTCTGTTATTGGCTGGAGCGAGTCAGACCTGTCTGTTATTGGCTAAAGCGAGTCAGACCTGTCTGTTATTGGCTGAAGCGAGTCAGACCTGTTTGTTATTGGCTGGAGCGAGTCAGACCTGTCTGTTATTGGCTGGAGCGAGTCAGACCTGTCTGTTATTGGTTGAAGCGAGTCAGACCTGTCTGTTATTGGCTGGAGCGACTCAGACCTGTCTGTTATTGGTTGAAGCGAGTCAGACCTGTCTGTTATTGGTTGAAGCGAGTCAGACCTGTCTGTTATTGGCTGGAGCGAGTCAGACCTGTCTGTTATTGACTGGAGCGAGTCAGCACTATCTGTTATTGGCTTCAGCGACTCAGACCTGTCTGTTATTGGTTGAAGCGAGTCAGACCTGTCTGTTATTGGTTGAAGCGAGTCAGACCTGTCTGTTATTGGCTGGAGCGAGTCAGACCTGTCTGTTATTGACTGGAGCGAGTCAGCACTATCTGTTATTGGCTTCAGCGAGTCAGACCTGTCTGTTGTTGGTTGGAGCGAGTCAGACCTGTCTATTATTGGCTTCAGCGAGTCAGACTTGTCTGTTATTGACTGGAGCGAGTCAGACCTGTCTGTTATTGGTTGGAGCGAATCAGACCTGTCTGTTATTGGCTGGAGCGAGTCAGACCTGTCTGTTATTGGTTGGAGCGAGTCAGACCGAAGCGAGTCAGACCTATCTGTTATTGGTTGAAGCGAGTCAGACCTGTCTGTTATTGGCTGGAGCGAGTCAGACCTGTCTGTTATTGGTTGGAGCGAGTCAGACCTGTCTGTTATTGGCTGAAGCGAGTCAGACCTGTCTGTGATTGGCTGAAGCGAGTCAGACCGAAGCGAGTCAGACCTATCTGTTATTGGTTAAAGCGAGTCAGACCTGTCTATTATTGGCTGGAGCGAGTCAGACCTGTCCCTGATTGGCTGAAGCGAGTCAGACCTGTCTGTTATTGGCTGAAGCGAGTCAGACCTGCCTGTTATTGGCTGAAGCGAGTCAGACCTGTCTGTTATTGGCTGGAGCAAGTCAGACCTGTCTGTTATTGGATAAAGCGAGTCAGACCTGTCTGTTATTGGCTGAAGCGAGTCAGACCTGTCTGTTATTGGCTGAAGCGAGTCAGACCTGTCTGTTATTGGCTAAAGCGAGTCAGACCTTTCTGTTATTGGCTGGAGCGAGTCAGACCTGTCTGTTATTGGTTGAAGCGAGTCAGACCTGTCTGTTATTGGCTGGAGCGAGTCAGACCTTTCTGTTATTGGCTGGAGCGAGTCAGACCTGTCTATTATTGGCTTCAGCGAGTCAGACCTGTCTGTTATTGACTGGAGCGAGTCAGACCTGTCTGTTATTGACTGGAGCGAGTCAGACCTGTCTGTTATTGGCTGAAGCGAGTCAGACCTGTCTGTGATTGGCTGAAGCGAGTCAGACCTGTCTGTGATTGGCTGAAGCGAGTCAGACCGAAGCGAGTCAGACCTATCTGTTATTGGTTGAAGCGAGTCAGACCTGTCTATTATTGGCTGGAGCGAGTCAGACCTGTCCGTGATTGGCTGAAGCGAGTCAGACCTGTCTGTTATTGGCTGAAGCGAGTCAGACCTGTCTGTTATTGGCTGAAGCGAGTCAGACCTGTCTGTTATTGGCTGGAGCGAGTCAGACCTGTCTGTTATTGGCTAAAGCGAGTCAGACCTGTCTGTTATTGGCTGAAGTGAGTCAGACCTGTCTGTTATTGGTTGAAGCGAGTCAGACCTGTCTGTTATTGGTTGAAGCGAGTCAGACCTGTCTGTTATTGGCTGAAGCGAGTCAGACCTGTCTGTTATTGGCTGGAGCGAGTCAGACCTGTCTGTTATTGGTTGAAGCGAGTCAGACCTGTCTGTTATTGGCTGAAGCGAGTCAGACCTGTCTGTTATTGGCTGGAGCGAGTCAGACCTGTCTGTTATTGGCTAAAGCGAGTCAGACCTGTCTGTTATTGGCTGGAGCGAGTCAGACCTGTCTGTTATTGGTTGAAGCGAGTCAGACCTGTCTGTTATTGGTTGAAGCGAGTCAGACCTGTCTGTTATTGGTTGAAGCGAGTCAGACCTGTCTGTTATTGGCTGGAGTGAGTCAGACCTTTCTGTTATTGGCTGGAGCGAGTCAGACCTGTGTATTATTGGCTTCAGCGAGTCAGACCTGTCTGTTATTGACTGGAGCGAGTCAGCCCTATCTGTTATTGGCTTCAGCGAGTCAGACCTGTCTGTTATTGGCTGGAGCGAGTCAGACCTGTCTGTTATTGGTTGGAGCGAATCAGACCTGTCTGTTATTGGCTAAAGCGAGTCAGTCCTGTCTGTTATTGGCTGGAGCGAGTCAGACCTGTCTGTTATTGGCTAAAGCGAGTCAGACCTGTCTGTTATTGGCTGGAGCGACTCAGACCTGTCTGTTATTGGTTGAAGCGAGTCAGACCTGTCTGTTATTGGTTAAAGCGAGTCAGACCTGTCTGTTATTGGCTTCAGCGAGTCAGACTTGTCTGTTATTGACTGGAGCGAGTCAGACCTGTCTGTTATTGGTTGGAGCGAATCAGACCTGTCTGTTATTGGCTGGAGCGAGTCAGACCTGTCTGTTATTGGTTGGAGCGAGTCAGACCGAAGCGAGTCAGACCTATCTGTTATTGGTTGAAGCGAGTCAGACCTGTCTGTTATTGGCTGGAGCGAGTCAGACCTGTCTGTTATTGGTTGGAGCGAGTCAGACCTGTCTGTTATTGGCTGAAGCGAGTCAGACCTGTCTGTGATTGGCTGAAGCGAGTCAGACCGAAGCGAGTCAGACCTATCTGTTATTGGTTGAAGCGAGTCAGACCTGTCTATTATTGGCTGGAGCGAGTCAGACCTGTCCCTGATTGGCTGAAGCGAGTCAGACCTGTCTGTTATTGGCTGAAGCGAGTCAGACCTGCCTGTTATTGGCTGAAGCGAGTCAGACCTGTCTGTTATTGGCTGGAGCAAGTCAGACCTGTCTGTTATTGGATAAAGCGAGTCAGACCTGTCTGTTATTGGCTGAAGCGAGTCAGACCTGTCTGTTATTGGCTGAAGCGAGTCAGACCTGTCTGTTATTGGCTAAAGCGAGTCAGACCTTTCTGTTATTGGCTGGAGCGAGTCAGACCTGTCTGTTATTGGTTGAAGCGAGTCAGACCTGTCTGTTATTGGCTGGAGCGAGTCACACCTTTCTGTTATTGGCTGGAGCGAGTCAGACCTGTCTATTATTGGCTTCAGCGAGTCAGACCTGTCTGTTATTGACTGGAGCGAGTCAGACCTGTCTGTTATTGACTGGAGCGAGTCAGACCTGTCTGTTATTGGCTGAAGCGAGTCAGACCTGTCTGTGATTGGCTGAAGCGAGTCAGACCTGTCTGTGATTGGCTGAAGCGAGTCAGACCGAAGCGAGTCAGACCTATCTGTTATTGGTTGAAGCGAGTCAGACCTGTCTATTATTGGCTGGAGCGAGTCAGACCTGTCCGTGATTGGCTGAAGCGAGTCAGACCTGTCTGTTATTGGCTGAAGCGAGTCAGACCTGTCTGTTATTGGCTGAAGCGAGTCAGACCTGTCTGTTATTGGCTGGAGCGAGTCAGACCTGTCTGTTATTGGCTAAAGCGAGTCAGACCTGTCTGTTATTGGCTGAAGTGAGTCAGACCTGTCTGTTATTGGTTGAAGCGAGTCAGACCTGTCTGTTATTGGTTGAAGCGAGTCAGACCTGTCTGTTATTGGCTGAAGCGAGTCAGACCTGTCTGTTATTGGCTGGAGCGAGTACGACCTGTCTGTTATTGGCTAAAGCGAGTCAGACCTGTCTGTTATTGGCTGAAGCGAGTCAGACCTGTCTGTTATTGGCTGGAGCGAGTCAGACCTGTCTGTTATTGGCTGGAGCGAGTCAGACCTGTCTGTTATCTGCTAAAGCGAGTCAGACCTGTCTGTTATTGGCTGAAGTGAGTCAGACCTGTCTGTTATTGGTTGAAGCGAGTCAGACCTGTCTGTTATTGGCTGGAGTGAGTCAGACCTTTCTGTTATTGGCTGGAGCGAGTCAGACCTGTCTGTTATTGGTTGAAGCGAGTCAGACCTGTCTGTTATTGGCTGAAGCGAGTCAGACCTGTCTGTTATTGGCTGGAGCGAGTCAGACCTGTCTGTTATTGGCTAAAGCGAGTCAGACCTGTCTGTTATTGGCTGGAGCGAGTCAGACCTGTCTGTTATTGGTTGAAGCGAGTCAGACCTGTCTGTTATTGGTTGAAGCGAGTCAGACCTGTCTGTTATTGGCTGGAGTGAGTCAGACCTTTCTGTTATTGGCTGGAGCGAGTCAGACCTGTGTATTATTAGCTTCAGCGAGTCAGACCTGTCTGTTATTGGCTGGAGCGAGTCAGACCTGTCTGTTATTGGTTGAAGCGAGTCAGACCTGTCTGTTATTGGCTGAAGCGAGTCAGACCTGTCTGTTATTGGCTGGAGCGAGTCAGACCTGTCTGTTATTGGCTAAAGCGAGTCAGACCTGTCTGTTATTGGCTGGAGCGAGTCAGACCTGTCTGTTATTGGTTGAAGCGAGTCAGACCTGTCTGTTATTGGTTGAAGCGAGTCAGACCTGTCTGTTATTGGTTGAAGCGAGTCAGACCTGTCTGTTATTGGCTGGAGTGAGTCAGACCTTTCTGTTATTGGCTGGAGCGAGTCAGACCTGTGTATTATTGGCTTCAGCGAGTCAGACCTGTCTGTTATTGACTGGAGCGAGTCAGCCCTATCTGTTATTGGCTTCAGCGAGTCAGACCTGTCTGTTATTGGCTGGAGCGAGTCAGACCTGTCTGTTATTGGTTGGAGCGAATCAGACCTGTCTGTTATTGGCTAAAGCGAGTCAGTCCTGTCTGTTATTGGTTGGAGCGAGTCAGACCTGTCTGTTATTGGCTAAAGCGAGTCAGACCTGTCTGTTATTGGCTGGAGCGACTCAGACCTGTCTGTTATTGGTTGAAGCGAGTCAGACCTGTCTGTTATTGGTTAAAGCGAGTCAGACCTGTCTGTTATTGGCTGGAGCGAGTCAGACCTGTCTGTTATTGACTGGAGCGAGTCAGCACTATCTGTTATTGGCTTCAGCGAGTCAGACCTGTCTGTTATTGGCTGGAGCGAGTCAGACCTGTCTGTTATTGGTTGGAGCGAGTCAGACCTGTCTATTATTGGCTTCAGCGAGTCCGACCTGTCTGTTATTGACTGGAGCGAGTCAGACCTGTCTGTTATTGGTTGGAGCGAATCAGACCTGTCTGTTATTGGCTGGAGCGAGTCAGACCTGTCTGTTATTGGTTGGAGCGAGTCAGACCTAAGCGAGTCAGACCTATCTGTTATTGGTTGAAGCGAGTCAGACCTGTCTGTTATTGGCTGGAGCGAGTCAGACCTGTCTGTTATTGGTTGGAGCGAGTCAGACCTGTCTGTTATTGGCTGAAGCGAGTCAGACCTGTCTGTGATTGGCTGAAGCGAGTCAGACCGAAGCGAGTCAGACCTATCTGTTATTGGTTGAAGCGAGTCAGACCTGTCTATTATTGGCTGGAGCGAGTCAGACCTGTCCCTGATTGGCTGAAGCGAGTCAGACCTGTCTGTTATTGGCTGAAGCGAGTCAGACCTGTCTGTTATTGGCTGAAGCGAGTCAGACCTGTCTGTTACTGGCTGGAGCAAGTCAGACCTGTCTGTTATTGGCTGAAGCGAGTCAGACCTGTCTGTTATTGGCTGAAGCGAGTCAGACCTGTCTGTTATTGGCTGAAGCGAGTCAGACCTGTCTGTTATTGGCTAAAGCGAGTCAGACCTGTCTGTTATTGGTTGGAGCGAGTTAGACCTGTCTGTTATTGGCTGAAGCGAGTCAGACCTGTCTGTGATTGGCTGAAGCGAGTCAGACCAAAGCGAGTCAGACCTATCTGTTATTGGTTGAAGCGAGTCAGACCTGTCTATTATTGGCTGAAGTGAGTCAGACCTGTCTGTTATTGGTTGAAGCGAGTCAGACCTGTCTGTTATTGGCTGGAGCGAGTCAGACCTTTCTGTTATTGGCTGGAGTGAGTCAGACCTGTCTATTATTGGCTTCAGCGAGTCAGACCTGTCTGTTATTGACTGGAGCGAGTCAGACCTGTCTGTTATTGACTGGAGCGAGTCAGACCTGTCTGTTATTGGCTGAAGCGAGTCAGACCTGTCTGTGATTGGCTGGAGCGAGTCAGACCTGTCTGTTATTGGCTGAAGCGAGTCAGACCTGTCTGTGATTGGCTGAAGCGAGTCAGACCGAAGCGAGTCAGACCTATCTGTTATTGGTTGAAGCGAGTCAGACCTGTCTGTTATTGGCTGGAGCAAATCAGACCTGTCTGTTATTGGCTGGAGCGAGTCAGACCTGTCTGTTATTGGCTGAAGCGAGTCAGACCTGTCTGTTATTGGCTGGAGCGAGTCAGACCTGTCTGTTATTGGCTGAAGCGAGTCAGACCTGTCTGTTATTGGCTGGAAAGAGTCAGACCTGTCTGTTATTGGCTGGAGCGAGTCAGACCTGTCTATCATTGGCTTCAGCGAGTCAGACCTGTCTGTTATTGACTGGAACGAGTCAGACCTGTCTGTTATTGGCTGAAGCGAGTCAGACCTGTCTGTTATTGGCTGAAGCGAGTCAGACCTGTCTGTTATTGGTTGAAGCGAGTCAGACCTGTCTGTTATTGGCTGAAGCGAGTCAGACCTGTCTGTGATTGGCTGGAGCGAGTCAGACCTGTCTGTTATTGGCTGAAGCGAGTCAGACCTATCTGTTATTGGTTGAAGCGAGTCAGACCTGTCTGTTATTGGTTGAAGCGAGTCAGACCTGTCTGTTATTGGCTGGAGCGAGTCAGACCTGTCTGTTATTGACTGGAGCGAGTCAGCACTATCTGTTATTGGCTTCAGCGAGTCAGACCTGTCTGTTATTGGCTGGAGCGAGTCAGACCTGTCTATTATTGGCTTCAGCGAGTCAGACCTGTCTGTTATTGACTGGAGCGAGTCAGACCTGTCTGTTATTGGTTGGAGCGAATCAGACCTGTCTGTTATTGGCTGGAGCGAGTCAGACCTGTCTGTTATTGGTTGGAGCGAGTCAGACCGAAGCGAGTCAGACCTATCTGTTATTGGTTGAAGCGAGTCAGACCTGTCTGTTATTGGCTGGAGCGAGTCAGACCTGTCTGTTATTGGTTGGAGCGAGTCAGACCTGTCTGTTATTGGCTGAAGCGAGTCAGACCTGTCTGTGATTGGCTGAAGCGAGTCAGACCGAAGCGAGTCAGACCTATCTGTTATTGGTTGAAGCGAGTCAGACCTGTCTATTATTGGCTGGAGCGAGTCAGACCTGTCCCTGATTGGCTGAAGCGAGTCAGACCTGTCTGTTATTGGCTGAAGCGAGTCAGACCTGTCTGTTATTGGCTGAAGCGAGTCAGACCTGTCTGTTATTGGCTGGAGCGAGTCAGACCTGTCTGTTATTGGCTAAAGCGAGTCAGACCTGTCTGTTATTGGCTGAAGTGAGTCAGACCTGTCTGTTATTGGTTGAAGCGAGTCAGACCTGTCTGTTATTGGCTGGAGTGAGTCAGACCTTTCTGTTATTGGCTGGAGCGAGTCAGACCTGTGTATTATTGGCTTCAGCGAGTCAGACCTGTCTGTTATTGACTGGAGCGAGTTAGCCCTATCTGTTATTGGCTTCAGCGAGTCAGACCTGTCTGTTATTGGCTGGAGCGAGTCAGACCTGTCTGTTATTGGCTAAAGCGAGTCAGACCTGTCTGTTATTGGCTGAAGCGAGTCAGACCTGTCTGTGATTGGCTGAAGCGAGTCAGACCGAAGCGAGTCAGACCTATCTGTTATTGGTTGAAGCGAGTCAGACCTGTCTATTATTGGCTGAAGTGAGTCAGACCTGTCTGTTATTGGTTGAAGCGAGTCAGACTTGTCTGTTATTGGCTGGAGCGAGTCAGACCTTTCTGTTATTGGCTGGAGCGAGTCAGACCTGTCTATTATTGGCTTCAGCGAGTCAGACCTGTCTCTTATTGGCTGGAGCGAGTCAGACCTGTCTGTTATTGGCTGAAGCGAGTCAGACCTGTCTGTTATTGGCTGGAAAGAGTCAGACCTGTCTGTTATTGGCTGGAGCGAGTCAGACCTGTCTATCATTGGCTTCAGCGAGTCAGACCTGTCTGTTATTGACTGGAACGAGTCAGACCTGTCTGTTATTGGCTGAAGCGAGTCAGACCTGTCTGTTATTGGCTGAAGCGAGTCAGACCTGTCTGTTATTGGTTGAAGCGAGTCAGACCTGTCTGTTATTGGCTGAAGCGAGTCAGACCTGTCTGTGATTGGCTGGAGCGAGTCAGACCTGTCTGTTATTGGCTGAAGCGAGTCAGACCTATCTGTTATTGGTTGAAGCGAGTCAGACCTGTCTGTTATTGGTTGAAGCGAGTCAGACCTGTCTGTTATTGGCTGGAGCGAGTCAGACCTGTCTGTTATTGACTGGAGCGAGTCAGCACTATCTGTTATTGGCTTCAGCGAGTCAGACCTGTCTGTTATTGGCTGGAGCGAGTCAGACCTGTCTGTTATTGGTTGGAGCGAGTCAGACCTGTCTATTATTGGCTTCAGCGAGTCAGACCTGTCTGTTATTGACTGGAGCGAGTCAGACCTGTCTGTTATTGACTGGAGCGAGTCAGACCTGTCTGTTATTGGTTGGAGCGAATCAGACCTGTCTGTTATTGGCTGGAGCGAGTCAGACCTGTCTGTTATTGGTTGGAGCGAGTCAGGCCGAAGCGAGTCAGACCTATCTGTTATTGGTTGAAGCGAGTCAGACCTGTCTGTTATTGGCTGGAGCGAGTCAGACCTGTCTGTTATTGGTTGGAGCGAGTCAGACCTGTCTGTTATTGGCTGAAGCGAGTCAGACCTGTCTGTGATTGGCTGAAGCGAGTCAGACCGAAGCGAGTCAGACCTATCTGTTATTGGTTGAAGCGAGTCAGACCTGTCTATTATTGGCTGGAGCGAGTCAGACCTGTCCCTGATTGGCTGAAGCGAGTCAGACCTGTCTGTTATTGGCTGAAGCGAGTCAGACCTGTCTGTTATTGGCTGAAGCGAGTCAGACCTGTCTGTTATTGGCTGGAGCGAGTCAGACCTGTCTGTTATTGGCTAAAGCGAGTCAGACCTGTCTGTTATTGGCTGAAGTGAGTCAGACCTGTCTGTTATTGGTTGAAGCGAGTCAGACCTGTCTGTTATTGGCTGGAGTGAGTCAGACCTTTCTGTTATTGGCTGGAGCGAGTCAGACCTGTGTATTATTGGCTTCAGCGAGTCAGACCTGTCTGTTATTGACTGGAGCGAGTTGGCCCTATCTGTTATTGGCTTCAGCGAGTCAGACCTGTCTGTTATTGGCTGGAGCGAGTCAGACCTGTCTGTTATTGGCTAAAGCGAGTCAGACCTGTCTGTTATTGGCCGAAGCGAGTCAGACCTATCTGTTATTGGTTGAAGCGAGTCAGACCTGTCTATTATTGGCTGAAGTGAGTCAGACCTGTCTGTTATTGGTTGAAGCGAGTCAGACCTGTCTGTTATTGGCTGGAGCGAGTCAGACCTTTCTGTTATTGGCTGGAGCGAGTCAGACCTGTCTATTATTGGCTTCAGCGAGTCAGACCTGTCTGTTATTGACTGGAGCGAGTCAGACCTGTCTGTTATTGACTGGAGCGAGTCAGACCGAAGCGAGTCAGACCTATCTGTTATTGGTTGAAGCGAGTCAGACCTGTCTATTATTGGCTGAAGTGAGTCAGACCTGTCTGTTATTGGTTGAAGCGAGTTAGACCTGTCTGTTATTGGCTGGAGCGAGTCAGACCTTTCTGTTATTGGCTGGAGTGAGTCAGACCTGTCTATTATTGGCTTCAGCGAGTCAGACCTGTCTGTTATTGACTGGAGCGAGTCAGACCTGTCTGTTATTGACTGGAGCGAGTCAGACCTGTCTGTTATTGGCTGAAGCGAGTCAGACCTGTCTGTTATTGGCTGAAGCGAGTCAGACCTGTCTGTGATTGGCTGAAGCGAGTCAGACCGAAGCGAGTCAGACCTATCTGTTATTGGTTGAAGCGAGTCAGACCTGTCTGTTATTGGCTGGAGCAAATCAGACCTGTCTGTTATTGGCTGGAGCGAGTCAGACCTGTCTGTTATTGGCTGAAGCGAGTCAGACCTGTCTGTTATTGGCTGGAGCGAGTCAGACCTGTCTGTTATTGGCTGAAGCGAGTCAGACCTGTCTGTTATTGGCTGGAAAGAGTCAGACCTGTCTGTTATTGGCTGGAGCGAGTCAGACCTGTCTATCATTGGCTTCAGCGAGTCAGACCTGTCTGTTATTGACTGGAACGAGTCAGACCTGTCTGTTATTGGCTGAAGCGAGTCAGACCTGTCTGTTATTGGCTGAAGCGAGTCAGACCTGTCTGTTATTGGTTGAAGCGAGTCAGACCTGTCTGTTATTGGCTGAAGCGAGTCAGACCTGTCTGTGATTGGCTGGAGCGAGTCAGACCTGTCTGTTATTGGCTGAAGCGAGTCAGACCTATCTGTTATTGGTTGAAGCGAGTCAGACCTGTCTGTTATTGGTTGAAGCGAGTCAGACCTGTCTGTTATTGGCTGGAGCGAGTCAGACCTGTCTGTTATTGACTGGAGCGAGTCAGCACTATCTGTTATTGGCTTCAGCGAGTCAGACCTGTCTGTTATTGGCTGGAGCGAGTCAGACCTGTCTATTATTGGCTTCAGCGAGTCAGACCTGTCTGTTATTGACTGGAGCGAGTCAGACCTGTCTGTTATTGGTTGGAGCGAATCAGACCTGTCTGTTATTGGCTGGAGCGAGTCAGACCTGTCTGTTATTGGTTGGAGCGAGTCAGACCGAAGCGAGTCAGACCTATCTGTTATTGGTTGAAGCGAGTCAGACCTGTCTGTTATTGGCTGGAGCGAGTCAGACCTGTCTGTTATTGGTTGGAGCGAGTCAGACCTGTCTGTTATTGGCTGAAGCGAGTCAGACCTGTCTGTGATTGGCTGAAGCGAGTCAGACCGAAGCGAGTCAGACCTATCTGTTATTGGTTGAAGCGAGTCAGACCTGTCTATTATTGGCTGGAGCGAGTCAGACCTGTCCCTGATTGGCTGAAGCGAGTCAGACCTGTCTGTTATTGGCTGAAGCGAGTCAGACCTGTCTGTTATTGGCTGAAGCGAGTCAGACCTGTCTGTTATTGGCTGGAGCGAGTCAGACCTGTCTGTTATTGGCTAAAGCGAGTCAGACCTGTCTGTTATTGGCTGAAGTGAGTCAGACCTGTCTGTTATTGGTTGAAGCGAGTCAGACCTGTCTGTTATTGGCTGGAGTGAGTCAGACCTTTCTGTTATTGGCTGGAGCGAGTCAGACCTGTGTATTATTGGCTTCAGCGAGTCAGACCTGTCTGTTATTGACTGGAGCGAGTTAGCCCTATCTGTTATTGGCTTCAGCGAGTCAGACCTGTCTGTTATTGGCTGGAGCGAGTCAGACCTGTCTGTTATTGGCTAAAGCGAGTCAGACCTGTCTGTTATTGGCCGAAGCGAGTCAGACCTATCTGTTATTGGTGTGAAGCGAGTCAGACCTGTCTATTATTGGCTGAAGTGAGTCAGACCTGTCTGTTATTGGTTGAAGCGAGTCAGACCTGTCTGTTATTGGCTGGAGCGAGTCAGACCTTTCTGTTATTGGCTGGAGCGAGTCAGACCTGTCTATTATTGGCTTCAGCGAGTCAGACCTGTCTGTTATTGACTGGAGCGAGTCAGACCTGTCTGTTATTGACTGGAGCGAGTCAGACCTGTCTGTTATTGGCTGAAGCGAGTCAGACCTGTCTGTGATTGGCTGGAGCGAGTCAGACCTGTCTGTTATTGGCTGATGCGAGTCAGACCTGTCTGTGATTGGCTGAAGCGAGTCAGACCGAAGCGAGTCAGACCTATCTGTTATTGGTTGAAGCGAGTGAGACCTGTCTGTTATTGGCTGGAGCAAGTCAGACCTGTCTGTTATTGGCTGGAGCGAGTCAGACCTGTCTGTTATTGGCTGAAGCGAGTCAGACCTATCTGTTATTGGCTGAAGCGAGTCAGACCTGTCTGTGATTGGCTGGAGCGAGTCAGACCTGTCTGTTATTGGCTGAAGCGAGTCAGACCTATCTGTTATTGGTTGAAGCGAGTCAGACCTGTCTATTATTGGCTGAAGTGAGTCAGACCTGTCTGTTATTGGTTGAAGCGAGTCAGACCTGTCTGTTATTGGCTGGAGCGAGTCAGACCTTTCTGTTATTGGCTGGAGCGAGTCAGACCTGTCTATTATTGGCTTCAGCGAGTCAGACCTGTCTGTTATTGACTGGAGCGAGTCAGACCTGTCTGTTATTGACTGGAGCGAGTCAGACCGAAGCGAGTCAGACCTATCTGTTATTGGTTGAAGCGAGTCAGACCTGTCTATTATTGGCTGAAGTGAGTCAGACCTGTCTGTTATTGGTTGAAGCGAGTCAGACCTGTCTGTTATTGGCTGGAGCGAGTCAGACCTTTCTGTTATTGGCTGGAGTGAGTCAGACCTGTCTATTATTGGCTTCAGCGAGTCAGACCTGTCTGTTATTGACTGGAGCGAGTCAGACCTGTCTGTTATTGACTGGAGCGAGTCAGACCTGTCTGTTATTGGCTGAAGCGAGTCAGACCTGTCTGTGATTGGCTGGAGCGAGTCAGACCTGTCTGTTATTGGCTGAAGCGAGTCAGACCTGTCTGTGATTGGCTGAAGCGAGTCAGACCGAAGCGAGTCAGACCTATCTGTTATTGGTTGAAGCGAGTCAGACCTGTCTGTTATTGGCTGGAGCAAATCAGACCTGTCTGTTATTGGCTGGAGCGAGTCAGACCTGTCTGTTATTGGCTGAAGCGAGTCAGACCTGTCTGTTATTGGCTGGAGCGAGTCAGACCTGTCTGTTATTGGCTGAAGCGAGTCAGACCTGTCTGTTATTGGCTGGAAAGAGTCAGACCTGTCTGTTATTGGCTGGAGCGAGTCAGACCTGTCTATCATTGGCTTCAGCGAGTCAGACCTGTCTGTTATTGACTGGAACGAGTCAGACCTGTCTGTTATTGGCTGAAGCGAGTCAGACCTGTCTGTTATTGGCTGAAGCGAGTCAGACCTGTCTGTTATTGGTTGAAGCGAGTCAGACCTGTCTGTTATTGGCTGAAGCGAGTCAGACCTGTCTGTGATTGGCTGGAGCGAGTCAGACCTGTCTGTTATTGGCTGAAGCGAGTCAGACCTATCTGTTATTGGTTGAAGCGAGTCAGACCTGTCTGTTATTGGTTGAAGCGAGTCAGACCTGTCTGTTATTGGCTGGAGCGAGTCAGACCTGTCTGTTATTGACTGGAGCGAGTCAGCACTATCTGTTATTGGCTTCAGCGAGTCAGACCTGTCTGTTATTGGCTGGAGCGAGTCAGACCTGTCTATTATTGGCTTCAGCGAGTCAGACCTGTCTGTTATTGACTGGAGCGAGTCAGACCTGTCTGTTATTGGTTGGAGCGAATCAGACCTGTCTGTTATTGGCTGGAGCGAGTCAGACCTGTCTGTTATTGGTTGGAGCGAGTCAGACCGAAGCGAGTCAGACCTATCTGTTATTGGTTGAAGCGAGTCAGACCTGTCTGTTATTGGCTGGAGCGAGTCAGACCTGTCTGTTATTGGTTGGAGCGAGTCAGACCTGTCTGTTATTGGCTGAAGCGAGTCAGACCTGTCTGTGATTGGCTGAAGCGAGTCAGACCGAAGCGAGTCAGACCTATCTGTTATTGGTTGAAGCGAGTCAGACCTGTCTATTATTGGCTGGAGCGAGTCAGACCTGTCCCTGATTGGCTGAAGCGAGTCAGACCTGTCTGTTATTGGCTGAAGCGAGTCAGACCTGTCTGTTATTGGCTGAAGCGAGTCAGACCTGTCTGTTATTGGCTGGAGCGAGTCAGACCTGTCTGTTATTGGCTAAAGCGAGTCAGACCTGTCTGTTATTGGCTGAAGTGAGTCAGACCTGTCTGTTATTGGTTGAAGCGAGTCAGACCTGTCTGTTATTGGCTGGAGTGAGTCAGACCTTTCTGTTATTGGCTGGAGCGAGTCAGACCTGTGTATTATTGGCTTCAGCGAGTCAGACCTGTCTGTTATTGACTGGAGCGAGTTAGCCCTATCTGTTATTGGCTTCAGCGAGTCAGACCTGTCTGTTATTGGCTGGAGCGAGTCAGACCTGTCTGTTATTGGCTAAAGCGAGTCAGACCTGTCTGTTATTGGCCGAAGCGAGTCAGACCTATCTGTTATTGGTTGAAGCGAGTCAGACCTGTCTATTATTGGCTGAAGTGAGTCAGACCTGTCTGTTATTGGTTGAAGCGAGTCAGACCTGTCTGTTATTGGCTGGAGCGAGTCAGACCTTTCTGTTATTGGCTGGAGCGAGTCAGACCTGTCTATTATTGGCTTCAGCGAGTCAGACCTGTCTGTTATTGACTGGAGCGAGTCAGACCTGTCTGTTATTGACTGGAGCGAGTCAGACCTGTCTGTTATTGGCTGAAGCGAGTCAGACCTGTCTGTGATTGGCTGGAGCGAGTCAGACCTGTCTGTTATTGGCTGATGCGAGTCAGACCTGTCTGTGATTGGCTGAAGCGAGTCAGACCGAAGCGAGTCAGACCTATCTGTTATTGGTTGAAGCGAGTGAGACCTGTCTGTTATTGGCTGGAGCAAGTCAGACCTGTCTGTTATTGGCTGGAGCGAGTCAGACCTGTCTGTTATTGGCTGAAGCGAGTCAGACCTATCTGTTATTGGCTGAAGCGAGTCAGACCTGTCTGTGATTGGCTGGAGCGAGTCAGACCTGTCTGTTATTGGCTGAAGCGAGTCAGACCTATCTGTTATTGGTTGAAGCGAGTCAGACCTGTCTATTATTGGCTGAAGTGAGTCAGACCTGTCTGTTATTGGTTGAAGCGAGTCAGACCTGTCTGTTATTGGCTGGAGCGAGTCAGACCTTTCTGTTATTGGCTGGAGCGAGTCAGACCTGTCTATTATTGGCTTCAGCGAGTCAGACCTGTCTGTTATTGACTGGAGCGAGTCAGACCTGTCTGTTATTGACTGGAGCGAGTCAGACCGAAGCGAGTCAGACCTATCTGTTATTGGTTGAAGCGAGTCAGACCTGTCTATTATTGGCTGAAGTGAGTCAGACCTGTCTGTTATTGGTTGAAGCGAGTCAGACCTGTCTGTTATTGGCTGGAGCGAGTCAGACCTTTCTGTTATTGGCTGGAGTGAGTCAGACCTGTCTATTATTGGCTTCAGCGAGTCAGACCTGTCTGTTATTGACTGGAGCGAGTCAGACCTGTCTGTTATTGACTGGAGCGAGTCAGACCTGTCTGTTATTGGCTGAAGCGAGTCAGACCTGTCTGTGATTGGCTGGAGCGAGTCAGACCTGTCTGTTATTGGCTGAAGCGAGTCAGACCTGTCTGTGATTGGCTGAAGCGAGTCAGACCGAAGCGAGTCAGACCTATCTGTTATTGGTTGAAGCGAGTCAGACCTGTCTGTTATTGGCTGGAGCAAATCAGACCTGTCTGTTATTGGCTGGAGCGAGTCAGACCTGTCTGTTATTGGCTGAAGCGAGTCAGACCTGTCTGTTATTGGCTGGAGCGAGTCAGACCTGTCTGTTATTGGCTGAAGCGAGTCAGACCTGTCTGTTATTGGCTGGAAAGAGTCAGACCTGTCTGTTATTGGCTGGAGCGAGTCAGACCTGTCTATCATTGGCTTCAGCGAGTCAGACCTGTCTGTTATTGACTGGAACGAGTCAGACCTGTCTGTTATTGGCTGAAGCGAGTCAGACCTGTCTGTTATTGGCTGAAGCGAGTCAGACCTGTCTGTTATTGGTTGAAGCGAGTCAGACCTGTCTGTTATTGGCTGAAGCGAGTCAGACCTGTCTGTGATTGGCTGGAGCGAGTCAGACCTGTCTGTTATTGGCTGAAGCGAGTCAGACCTATCTGTTATTGGTTGAAGCGAGTCAGACCTGTCTGTTATTGGTTGAAGCGAGTCAGACCTGTCTGTTATTGGCTGGAGCGAGTCAGACCTGTCTGTTATTGACTGGAGCGAGTCAGCACTATCTGTTATTGGCTTCAGCGAGTCAGACCTGTCTGTTATTGGCTGGAGCGAGTCAGACCTGTCTATTATTGGCTTCAGCGAGTCAGACCTGTCTGTTATTGACTGGAGCGAGTCAGACCTGTCTGTTATTGGTTGGAGCGAATCAGACCTGTCTGTTATTGGCTGGAGCGAGTCAGACCTGTCTGTTATTGGTTGGAGCGAGTCAGACCGAAGCGAGTCAGACCTATCTGTTATTGGTTGAAGCGAGTCAGACCTGTCTGTTATTGGCTGGAGCGAGTCAGACCTGTCTGTTATTGGTTGGAGCGAGTCAGACCTGTCTGTTATTGGCTGAAGCGAGTCAGACCTGTCTGTGATTGGCTGAAGCGAGTCAGACCGAAGCGAGTCAGACCTATCTGTTATTGGTTGAAGCGAGTCAGACCTGTCTATTATTGGCTGGAGCGAGTCAGACCTGTCCCTGATTGGCTGAAGCGAGTCAGACCTGTCTGTTATTGGCTGAAGCGAGTCAGACCTGTCTGTTATTGGCTGAAGCGAGTCAGACCTGTCTGTTATTGGCTGGAGCGAGTCAGACCTGTCTGTTATTGGCTAAAGCAAGTCAGACCTGTCTGTTATTGGCTGAAGTGAGTCAGACCTGTCTGTTATTGGTTGAAGCGAGTCAGACCTGTCTGTTATTGGCTGGAGTGAGTCAGACCTTTCTGTTATTGGCTGGAGCGAGTCAGACCTGTGTATTATTGGCTTCAGCGAGTCAGACCTGTCTGTTATTGACTGGAGCGAGTTAGCCCTATCTGTTATTGGCTTCAGCGAGTCAGACCTGTCTGTTATTGGCTGGAGCGAGTCAGACCTGTCTGTTATTGGCTAAAGCGAGTCAGACCTGTCTGTTATTGGCCGAAGCGAGTCAGACCTATCTGTTATTGGTTGAAGCGAGTCAGACCTGTCTATTATTGGCTGAAGTGAGTCAGACCTGTCTGTTATTGGTTGAAGCGAGTCAGACCTGTCTGTTATTGGCTGGAGCGAGTCAGACCTTTCTGTTATTGGCTGGAGCGAGTCAGACCTGTCTATTATTGGCTTCAGCGAGTCAGACCTGTCTGTTATTGACTGGAGCGAGTCAGACCTGTCTGTTATTGACTGGAGCGAGTCAGACCTGTCTGTTATTGGCTGAAGCGAGTCAGACCTGTCTGTGATTGGCTGGAGCGAGTCAGACCTGTCTGTTATTGGCTGATGCGAGTCAGACCTGTCTGTGATTGGCTGAAGCGAGTCAGACCGAAGCGAGTCAGACCTATCTGTTATTGGTTGAAGCGAGTCAGACCTGTCTGTTATTGGCTGGAGCAAGTCAGACCTGTCTGTTATTGGCTGGAGCGAGTCAGACCTGTCTGTTATTGGCTGAAGCGAGTCAGACCTATCTGTTATTGGCTGAAGCGAGTCAGACCTGTCTGTGATTGGCTGGAGCGAGTCAGACCTGTCTGTTATTGGCTGAAGCGAGTCAGACCTATCTGTTATTGGTTGAAGCGAGTCAGACCTGTCTATTATTGGCTGGAGCGAGTCAGACCTGTCCGTGATTGGCTGAAGCGAATCAGACCTGTCTGTTATTGGCTGAAGCGAGTCAGACCTGTCTGTTCTTGGCTGAAGCGAGTCAGACCTGTCTGTTATTGGCTAAAGCGAGTCAGACCTGTCTGTTATTGGCTGAAGTGAGTCAGACCTGTCTGTTATTGGTTGAAGCGAGTCAGACCTGTCTGTTATTGGCTGGAGTGAGTCAGACCTTTCTGTTATTGGCTGGAGCGAGTCAGACCTGTCTATTATTGGCTTCAGCGAGTCAGACCTGTCTGTTATTGACTGGAGCGAGTCAGACCTGTCTGTTATTGGCTTCAGCGACTCAGACCTGTCTGTTATTGGCTGGAGCGAGTCAGACCTGTCTGTTATTGGTTGGAGCGAGTCAGACCTGTCTGTTATTGGCTAAAGCGAGTCAGACCTGTCTGTTATTGGCTGAAGCGAGTCAGACCTGTCTGTTATTGGTTGAAGCGAGTCAGACCTGTCTGTTATTGGTTGAAGCGAGTCAGACCTGTCTGTTATTGGTTGAAGCGAGTCAGACCTGTCTGTTATTGGCTGGAGTGAGTCAGACCTTTCTGTTATTGGCTGGAGCGAGTCAGACCTGTGTATTATTGGCTTCAGCGAGTCAGACCTGTCTGTTATTGACTGGAGCGAGTCAGCCCTATCTGTTATTGGCTTCAGCGAGTCAGACCTGTCTGTTATTGGCTGGAGCGAGTCAGACCTGTCTGTTATTGGTTGGAGCGAGTCAGACCTGTCTGTTATTGGCTGGAGCGAGTCAGACCTGTCTGTTATTGGCTAAAGCGAGTCAGACCTGTCTGTTATTGGCTGGAGCGACTCAGACCTGTCTGTTATTGGTTGAAGCGAGTCAGACCTGTCTGTTATTGGTTGAAGCGAGTCAGACCTGTCTGTTATTGGCTGGAGCCAGTCAGACCTGTCTGTTATTGGCTGAAGCGAGTCAGACCTGTCTGTTATTGGCTGAAGCGAGTCAGACCTGTCTGTTATTGGCTGAAGCAAGTCAGACCTGTCTGTTATTGGCTGAAGCAAGTCAGACCTGTCTGTTATTGGCTGAAGCAAGTCAGACCTGTCTGTTATTGGCAGAAGCGAGTCAGACCTGTCTGTTATTGGCTGGAGAGAGTCAGACCTGTCTGTTATTGGCTGGAGCGAGTCAGACCTGTCTATCATTGGCTGAAGCGAGTCAGACCTGTCTGTTATTGGCTGAAGCGAGTCAGACCTGTCTGTTATTGGCTGGAGAGAGTCAGACCTGTCTGTTATTGGCTGGAGTGAGTCAGACCTGTCTGTTATTGGCTGAAGCGAGTCAGACCTGTCTGTGATTGGCTGGAGTGAGTCAGACCTGTCCGTGATTGGCTGAAGCGAGTCAGACCTGTCTGTTATTGGCTGAAGCGAGTCAGACCTGTCTGTTATTGGCTGAAGCGAGTCAGACCTGTCTTTTATTGGCTGGAGCGAGTCAGACCTGTCTGTTATTGGCTAAAGCGAGTCAGACCTGTCTGTTATTGGCTGAAGTGAGTCAGACCTGTCTGTTATTGGTTGAAGCGAGTCAGACCTGTCTGTTATTGGCTGGAGCGAGTCAGACCTGTCTGTTATTGGTTGGAGCGAGTCAGACCTGTCTGTTATTGGCTTAAGCGAGTCAGACCTGTCTGTTATTGGCTGGAGCGAGTCAGACCTGTCTGTTATTGGCTAAAGCGAGTCAGACCTGTCTGTTATTGGCTGAAGTGAGTCAGACCTGTCTGTTATTGGTTGAAGCGAGTCAGACCTGTCTGTTATTGGCTGGAGTGAGTCAGACCTGTCTGTTATTGGCTGGAGCGAGTCAGACCTGTCTGTTATTGGCTGAAGCGAGTCAGACCTGTCTGTGATTGGCTGAAGCGAGTCAGACCTGTCAGTTATTGGCTGAAGCGAGTACGACCTGTCTGTTCTTGGCTGTGATTCACTAGTAGTTCTTGAAGCTCACACTACACGACTTTTGGCTGAATTTTGCTGTCCTAGACAAATTTCCAAGGACTGCGACAAAACCCCCAGATCGCCGCCATTAGAGGAAAATGACAAGAAAAAAAAACAAATGAACTATGGATGCTTTACATGTCTCACTCCGACTATCTGTTAAGACAGTCAAATATTTAGTCAAAGTACATCATTTTAAACACGCCAGTGACTGTAAACAGGAACGCATATGGCTGATGTCATAAACCTATAGTACTTTTGATAAAGAATATAAGAAAATAAGTGTTCATGGATGGATTGTGGTTAGATTAAAATGAGTTAATGTGAATTAGACCTGTAATAGTGGTACTGTTAACTCACAAAATCGAACCTTGTGTTCCGTCCGCCATCATTTGAACTGAGAAAAACCCTTTTGAAAAGAAATGAGAAACACAGAACAAAACTTTTAAATTGAAGCATAAACATTCTGTTAGATTTACACTTAAAACACACAGGGGGGAATTTGCCATTAGGGTATGAAAAATCGTACACAGTCGTAGTAAATTTATCTTGTTTTGTGTTTTAGGGATTAGAAACTTTTACTGGAAAACAACAACATAAAAAACTAAATATTTAGTAACATTTTTGCAGTACTAAAAACATCACTTTAGATTGTCTTTCGGGGTCTTATAAAAAGTGTTTCTGCGTCTAAAAGAAAGAGTTGGAATCCCTAAGATATCAGAGACGTTGAAGATGTTTTACTCACCAAGTAAAAGCAACAGACTCCCGTTCAAGTTCATTTTAAGCGTTTCCTGATTCTTTTTGCTTTCGGCCGAGGATGTTGAATGATTACCTTGAGAGACAGAGCTGAGAGGCACATTAGTTCAGCTTTACATACCAGTGTATCTTCTGACCATCTGTGTCATTTCAATCACATGATACTGTTTCTCCTCCTCCATTTTCACATTTTAAGTTTAAAATTATTTATAATGCCTTATATATAATATATTTCTTAGAATAAAAAAAATCAAGAATGCAGATTGTTGAATGAGCATCCAGCAATTATGCACAATTCTGACTGTCATCTGAAAAAATTTGATAATAATAATATTCAAAGCCCTGATTTCACTGATTTCAGCACATGATCATGGCAATTACATTTACATATATTCTTTTACTGTCTGTTGCTGACACTTTCATCCAAACAGATAGCAATAGAGTCAGCAATATACAGCACAAAGCACACAATGCCAAGTTAAATTGGTTTAGCATTTTAATATTATTCTTCGTTCTTCTCAATCTTATGTCAGTCAGCTTACCTTGGTGAAATCAGCAGAATTCAACAGAACTTACCAAACAAAAAAGCCAAGTTTTTATGTAAAATTTTGGTATGAAAAGCTTCTTCTATCCAGAGGGGAAATATCCCAGAGGAAGCAGGGCACCTCCTGCTGGTAGATACTGTAACTACATTATGGCAAATCAAGCATTTTTTCCGTGATAAAGACAGCCATCTGCGGTATTCTGACAAAATAACAGTTCATTAAGCAACAGTGAATTCACAAATATTTCTAAGTATTATAGTATTATCATAAAAAAAATACATTTAAAATGTGCTATTTAAACGTGCTAAATTTAGATAGGCCTATACAAAGACATATGAATGGGAGTCATTGTTCTGAGACATGCACTTCTGACTGCACATATACGCATGGGTGGATCTAGCCTGAAAAATACGTTTTTTTTATGCTATTGCGCATAAGAAACAACATTTATGAGACAGTTCATGTCAGATTTTGTTGCTGATTTGAAATAGGTTCTTTATTCCCCCTTTCAAGTAGATTGGACTTGGTCTTGAATGGCCGAAACTATGGTGTGCAAATATGGTCACCGAGTAACTTTTCATGAAAAGGACTTTGCTATCTTTCTATTATAGTACCGATTCAAAACTCTATTTGAGGCTAAGCGTATCAAATCATTTATTATGTTCAGGAACTCGCATGCTTCAAAATCGCACAATTTCAAGGAAAAATATAGCTGCAAGCAGCAACTAAGGGGCTAAGCACAAAGAAGGCAAGATAAGTCATGCCATCATGACTGGGGGCATCAGACCAACTGCAACAATGAGCAGTTAAAGACATATTAAGATGATTTTAGGCAAAATAACTGAAAAATCATGAATACAGTCACTTACTGATTTAATGGTTTATCACTTGTGGCGCTGTGACCAAATTGATGTGATGTGTTCAGAGTGAGGTCACAAAGGCACATGCGAAGTGTGGTGTCAATATGCCAAAGCATTGCAGAGATACAGCCTAAAGAGTCATTTTGGCATCATGTTTGGCATCAACTTTGTTGATGCGGTATATGAAAATGGCTTTTCAGTCTATCGACACAAAATGCATAATTTGCTGGCATGGTCTGAAGATGATCTGACTCAAATTTGGTGAAAATCTGTCAAAAGGTCTAGGAGGAGTTCGTAAAAGTAGGTGTTTAAAAGAAAATCAAAATGGCGGCGAGGAAGTTTGGCCCACTATAGCAAAATTGGTATCTGTGTTCTTGACATGACACAAGGAATACATTAAAGTGCCCCTATTATGGATTTTGGGAAATTACCTTACACGTAGTGTGTAACATATTTCTAAGTGAATGAAAACATCCCGCAAAGTTTTAAATCTGAAAGTGCATCGTATATAAAGTTATTGTCTCTCAAAAGTAAGAGTCGACTCGGAGGTCAAGACGAAACATTAGAATATTGCCCGTCCACTTATTGCGCATGCAGACACCAGGGAAAACTTGAACCACCTCAAACATTGTAGTGGATAGCATTATGTCGAGAAGACGCTGTGCTCTACAATGTTTTTATTGTGTTTCATATTGTGTAAGTATCTGGCTAACTGGCTAAATCACATTATTGCTGTCTTACTGAAATAATGTAAATCAGCTGTGGGCTGCACTATTACCTAAAACTGTGTCTATTAATGCAGGTTGTCTGTCATTCTTACTACTTTGAGTAAAGATAAAGGTTTGTTATGCAAATCACATCAGTCATTCATTTTAGTGCTGGGCTAACGTATGCTCTGTTATTGATACAGTTCCTGCATGTGCACTCCAATAAATTAGAAACACACACACACACAGGTTTGTTGATGGACACACACTTGCTAATGCTGATGGTGAGGAATTACAGTTGAAACATCTCATAATGAACCTCAAACTGAGTAGCATCACTGAGGAACGTCCTGCTCAAGGTTCGGGTTGAATAACTCGTTCTTTCAATGTTTCATCATTGATTCGGACTCGTGCTGGGATTGATGTAAAATCAACGTCATCATTACTGTCTTTACAGTGTGTAAAATCACTGAGCTTTAGGAAGCCTCTGGACGGAGCTGGAGTTCAGTTATGGTGATGGGCGGATGTTTCTGAAATACGTGCTGTACGCGGTAGACCAATCACAACAGACTGGGCCCTCTGACCAGTCAGAGCAGAGTAGACCAATCACAACAGACTGGGCCATCTGACCAATCAGAGCAGAGTAGACCCATCACAACAGACTGGGCCATCTGACCAATCAGAGCAGAGTAGACCCATCACAACAGACTGGGCCATCTGACCAATTGGAGCAGAGTAGACCAATCACATCAGACTGGGCCATCTGACCAATCAGAGCAGAGTAGACCCATCACAACAGACTGGGCCATCTGACCAATCAGAGCAGAGTAGACCAATCACAACAGACTTGGCCATCTGATCAATCAGAACAGAGTAGACCCATCACAACAGACTGGGCCATCTGACCAATCAGAGCAGAGTAGACCCATCACAATGGACTGGGCCCTCTGACCAATCAGAACAGAGTAGACCCATCACAACAGACTGGGCCATCTGACCAATCAGAGCAGAGTTGACCAATCATAACAGACTGGGACCTCTGACCAATCAGAGCAAAGTAGACCAATCACAACAGACTGGGCCATCTGATCAATCAGAGCAGAGTAGAACCATCACAACAGACTGGGTCCTCTGACCAATCAGAGCAGAGTAGAACCATCACAACAGACTGGGCCCTCTGACCAATCAGAACAGAGTAGACCCATCACAACAGACTGGGCCATCTGACCAATCAGAGCAGAGTAGAACTATCACAACAGACTGGGCCATCTAACCAATCAGAGCAGAGTAGACCCATCACAACAGACTGGGCCCTCTGCTCAATCAGAACAGAGTAGACCCATCACAACAGACTGGGCCATCTGACCAATCAGAGCAGAGTAGACCCATCACAACAGACTGGGCCATCTGACCAATCAGAGCAGAGTAGACCAATCATAACAGACTGGGCCCTCTGACCACTCAGAACAGAGTAGACCAATCACAACAGACTGGGCCCTCTGACCAGTCATAACAGACTGGGCCCTCTGACCACTCAGAACAGAGTAGACACATCACAACAGACTGGGCCCTCTGACCAATCACAACAGACTGGGCCCTCTGACCAATCAGAGCAGAGTAGACCAATCACAACAGACTGGGCCCTCTGACCAATCATAACAGACTGGGCCCTCTGACCACTCAGACAGAGTAGACCCATCACAACAGACTGGGCCATCTGACCAATCAGAGCAGAGTATTCCAATCATAACAGACTAGGCCCTCTGACCACTCAGAACAGAGTAGACCAATCACAACAGACTGGGCCCTCTGACCAGTCATAACAGACTGGGCCCTCTGACCACTCAGAACAGAGTAGACACATCACAACAGACTGGGCCCTCTGACCAATCAGAGCAGAGTAGACCCATCACAACAGACTGGGCCATCTGACCAATCAGAGCAGAGTATTCCAATCATAACAGACTAGGCCCTCTGACCACTCAGAACAGAGTAGACCAATCACAACAGACTGGGCCCTCTGACCAGTCATAACAGACTGGGCCCTCTGACCACTCAGAACAGAGTAGACACATCACAACAGACTGGGCCCTCTGACCAATCAGAGCAAAGTAGACCCATCACAACGGACTGGGCCCTCTGACCAATCAGAACAGATTAGACCCATCACAACAGACTGGGCCATCTGACCAATCAGAGCAAAGTAGACCAATCATAACAGACTGGGACCTCTGACCAATCAGAGCAGAGTAGACCAATCACAACAGACTGGGCCATCTGATCAATCAGAGCAGAGTAGAAACATCACAACAGACTGGGTCCTCTGACCAATCAGAGCAGAGTAGAACCATCACAACAGACTGGGCCCTCTGACCAATCAGAACAGAGTAGACCCATCACAACAGACTGGGCCATCTGACCAATCGGAGCAGAGTAGAACTATCACAACAGACTGGGCCCTCTGACCAATCAGAGCAGAGTAGACCCATCACAACAGACTGGGCCCTCTGATCAATCAGAACAGAGTAGACACATCACAACAGACTGGGCCCTCTGACCAATCAGAGCAGAGTAGACCCATCACAACGGACTGGGCCCTCTGACCAATCAGAATAGATTAGACCCATCACAACAGACTGGGCCATCTGACCAATCAGAGCAGAGTAGACCAATCATAACAGACTGGGACCTCTGACCAATCAGAGCAGAGTAGACCAATCACAACAGACTGGGCCATCTGATTAATCAGAGCAGAGTAGAACCATCACAACAGACTGGGCCCTCTGACCAATCACAACAGACTGGGCCCTCTGACCAATCAGAGCAGAGTAGACCAATCACAACAGACTGGGCCCTCTGACCAATCATAACAGACTGGGCCCTCTGACCACTCAGAACAGAGTAGACCAATCACAACAGACTGGGCCCTCTGACCAATCATAACAGACTGGGCCCTCTGACCACTCAGAACAGAGTAGACACATCACAACAGACTGGGCCCCTGACCACTCAGAACAGAGTAGACCCATCACAACAGACTGGGCCATCTGACCAATCAGAGCAGAGTAGAACTATCACAACAGACTGGGCCATCTGACCAATCAGAGCAGAGTAGACCCATCACAACAGACTGGGCCCTCTGACCACTCAGAACAGAGTAGACACATCACAACAGACTGGGCCTTTAATGAATGCAAACCTGTTGTTGGAGACCTCCAAAACTAAATTAGGAAACTTTAAAATAGCATAATAGGGGCACTTTAAGACCAGTTTTATTACTACAATAGGCTAGTTTAATCAAAAGTTATTGCCGTTTTTGGTAATTTCGTTATAACTTTTGACCACAAAGTGGCGCTGCCCTGAAACTTTTTGAGTAACATCAGGGCATAGTGCCGAAGAATATACCAAGTTTCATAACAATATGCCAAAGCATTTGTAAAATATAGCATTTTAAAACAAAATTTAAAATATGGGAAAATTGGATATCAAGTTTGGTCAGAATATGCTAAATTGTTGCGGAGATGTAGCCTCAAGCTTATTTCATTGAATTAATTTTGTCCACATGGTCTGAAGATGACCTGCTTCAATTTTTTGTGAAAATCGAAGCAACGGCCTAGGCAGAGTTGGAAAAAGTAGGTTTTTCAGAAAATTCAAAATGGCGGAGAAATGTTGCTATCGAATCGTCTTGAGCCAAGGAATTAGAGGAAAAAGAAGTTAGTTTCTAGCCCTTACGGTTCAAAAGATGTTTGCATAAACATATGTGAAACTTTGAACAGTAGGTGGTGCTATGTATCCAAAATTGCTGAGGTTAATGTTCAGACAATCCTCTATATGTGTGCCAAATTTCATAACTTTCCCCCAGGTGGTTCTATGGCCGGCCAAAGACTTCCAGAGCAGAAAAATAAGAAACAGAATAATAATAATAAAGCCAACGGAAACAATAGGTGTCTATGCACCTGTATAAGTTAAATTTCTTAGACACTTAGTGTTGCACATTTTATTGGTGCAGAGCCTGTGTATTTTGCAAAATGTTTGCAACTGTTTATCACTTAATTCGAAGCCCCAAAATTCATTTGTGTCATCTGTTGACTACTGAACAGACATTTAGAAGTTTCTGCTGCGTTCACGCCGCAGGACTCGGACTAATGCGTTTTTTTACAGCAACACTATTAACCAAAATGAATCTGCAGGGATCACGTGGTACAAATTGGGGCTCCCAGAAAATTCTGCATTTATACGTTCTACGAGGACGTAAATGTCTTTCAAAGTCAGAACCTCTTAGTTACGGCGATTCCATTATGGCGTGAAATTCCGTGAACGTACCTTTATTTTAAAATGTGTACATAAAGTTCTGTAAAACTGTATTTTTACCACACTAGTTGTGTGTCCCATCAGATAATTAACATTTCTACACACACTTGCAGTCTTTTTGCCCACTTGAACAAATACTGTAAATAAGTAGACAAGTGGTCAAATGCAAAGAACGCAATTGTTGTTATTGTGTTTTCAGTGTTTTCCTGACGTAAATGATAATTTCAAGATTCAACAACCTTAACTTCTCAAGACTCGCTCATCATTTCTACTGTTTGTAATGTTTGTTTTTTGCACTTGCTTGTGCAAATCATTTGACTATGCATACAAGGAGCTAAAATTCTTTTGTCTATGTAAATAATGTTGACGTTGTGTATTGTTAAAGAAGTAAGATAAGAAAATGACCAGAGATGTTATGACGTGCCAAAGGAACAAAAGATGTAGCTTGCACATTTTCCTTTTCCTTAAATTAACTCTTTCCTTGCCATTGACAATCTGTGTTTTTACTGTTATATGGCAGGGGGTGCTATTATGCATCTTCTGAAATAGTACAGAATCTCCAGATCAAATCACAGACGAAGAAGAAGCAGAAACAAGCCAAAAAAGAGTTACAAAAGATTGTAAAAAAAAACAGCATAAACAGCAAAACTGCCTAACGTTACTGAATGAAATGTTGGTGGATTTGATCTACTCTATCTGTGTTTTCCATCTGGACAAAGTCTTTGACAAAAACGTGATTTTCTCAGCTTTTTGTTCAAAATGCTGTTACCTACATTTAAGTGTTGATACAAAAAGAATGCATGAAAATAAAGTAAAATGTTTTTTTTGTGTGTGTGCTTAAAACAGAGTCTCTGTTCTTTCTTTTGATACTGTATATTGTTTGTTCAGATATTCATACGTGGAAAGAGTATCTAACATTTAATGCTGGCATGGAAAGAGTTAAATGTAAATTATTTCCCAGTAAAATGCAAATACTATGACTGTTTCCAAAAACTGGTGTTTGTGTCAGCGGACCATCACAGGCTTTAGACAACCACTTAATAACAATCTACGCACACATAATTCATCAGCAGATCACAGCGCTGATGTCCTCCTCGTCCCCTACGGCAATGTGGTTTGGTTTGCAAAGTCACGGGTCAAGGCACATTTAATGTGACAATTTAAGACAATTTTACAGGGAAACCCTCTAGCTGACAAAGCAGCAAAGCGAGCCACCACACATCAGCCACAGACGCAGCTGCTGTTTGTCCTGTTCGATGAAATTATCTGATGGAAGAAATGACAAACGTCAGACTAACCGTTTGGCACATCATGGGTTAAAATGCATACAAAAATCGACCAAAAATAAGAAGGTGAGACGGATGCTTATATTCTCATCCTCATAATAAGAACTTCACACATCTTTCATTCACACATCTTCAACTTAATGTTCTCTTATTGGTTTTCATTGTGACCAACAAAATGCATTGGGGATGTTTTTGACTGTCGCAGGGACCATTTGCTTTACAAATGAGTTTGTGATATTCTCTTTTGCATCTGAAATTGATTGTAGTATAGAAAAAGTACAGACTGGGTTTATGCTCGTTTCATTTTAATTTCTATTTAATCACGACTCTCAGTGAACAGTTCTTAAAATAACCATTTTTGTCTTGTGAACAGTGAACATTTTAATAACCTTTTTCCATCATAAAGAACCTTTTGTGGATGGAAAGATTCCATTGATGTTAAAGGTTCTTTATGGAAGCATCAATGCCAAAAAGTTCAGAACCACTTACTAATGAGAAATACTACAATACAAGATGAGAATAACATGAGAAGAGCACAAGCTAATGAGATCTCACAAAAGAAGAAATCACAGCTACTGTGGATTCTTAAAAATAAAGTTTTCATATAAGAACCATTTTGGGTTCCCGAAGAACCTTTCAGTAAACAGTTCTAAAAAGAACCATTTTTTCTTAGTGTGAAGAACATTTTAATATTCTAAAGAACATTTTTTCTACTATAACAAACTTTTAGTACAGTTGAAAGATTCAGTGGATGTTTAAGGTTCTTCATGGAACCATTGATGCCAGTAAAGAGCCTTTGTGTTTTTAAAAGTGTATGTGTATTTACATCATTCAAATCCACACAAAACAACAGGGAAATGATCAATGACCGAGCTGATCCAGATGGAGTGCAAATCAGGACGGGTTCAACATGTATGTGCAGAAGATACTAACTTCTCAATACAATTCATCATTCGACAAAAAGGAAAGGCATCTTTTTCCACACTATGTTCTTGGTATAGAATTTCCACTGACTCTGTCATATTATAATCAAATTATATTCTATTCAATGAAAAATCAGTGAAAATCTTGAGTTTACCTCTGTGTGTTTGTTTATTCTTCTTTGATTAATACATTTTCCACCAGTGGCCAAGACACATTCTTCTGGAAGCAATCTGCGGCAAAGCAATAAAAAGGCTTTTAAAAATGGACATAATTAACAGGATATGAATGGTCAGTGTAAACAAATGCTTAATGCTTAATACAATATTATCTGTTCATATGTGATAATACACGTTCAGCACACTGAATTCATTCGTAAACATCTGAGGAGAACACAGAATTTAAAACGCTTCTGTTGACAAAAAATAAAAAAATAAAAAAATCAAAATCAAATATAATCCCAAAGAGAAAATTTGTCTTGGACAGGATATTTTCACTGTTGCACAGCGGTTTCCTGTTTGGCTGTTGTATCTCCGTAAAGCTCAATTATCTATCTTTCCTGCTGTTTATTTTGCTTAATATAATTTAATCATCACAATATAGCTGATATAATCTAATATCATCTGTCACATTGATCAGACATTGCTAGTTTTCATCTAAATTGATATCGCTAGCACAACACGCTACCATTTCTTTACCTGCCATCCATGCTTAGCATATTTTATCTTGCGCGCTCGTGTCTTCTACGAGCCCATCAAACAATTGTGGTGAGTTGGATAATTCAACAAACACGGTGAGTCATGTCGTCTCCTGTTATTGCCACTTGCACTGCCTGTCACATGTTTAGTATAGCCTTCTCTGTCAGCAAAGAGGGCTTCACATGTGATAAATAGTCAGGGAGATAGTCAGGCTGATGGAGAAGATTTCAAAATTAGAGACTTTTCCAGACTTTTATTGAGAGTAGTAAGAATGTAAGGGCTTTAGATACTGCTTTGGATGTGACTAGCTTAGTAAACTCTGTACATTAACCCAAAGTGACATTGTTTGTTTGGTGGCGGCAGAATGTCTCGATTACGTATGTAACCCTCGTTCCCTGAAGGAAGGGAACGGAGACGTTACGTCAGTTACTTTTCGTTTAGAAGCCAATCGCCTTTGAGCTCTACAAAACGAGCCAATGGCATGAAAAGGCCGTAGTTATTGACGATTCTATACACCATAGTCACATGTTTACCAGGAGCCAGAGTGCCTGACATCAAAGCAAATTTAAAAGTGCTGGCTAATGCTAATTGTAAATTAGATCCCAAAAATTAACATTAAAGAGGTGTATGAACTTGCAAGTACAATGTCAGCTGCTGTATTTTGTTCTGGCCCTCTTCCTAGATACTTAGCAGACTATCATCACTCAATGGCTGGTTGTCTAAGTGGTGTCCGCAGAATAACATAGGGTTCATAGACAATTGGAAAAGCTTTTGGGGCAGACCTGACCTGTTAAAAAGAGATGGTATTCATCCCTCCTGGGATGGTGCCGCTCTTCTCTCTAGTAATTTGGCACATAGTCTTAGAGCTGAACCTTGACTAACTGGGGCCCAGGTCAGGAAGCAGACGGACTGGCTTAACCGAACTCAGAACTCAGTCACAACTTATCCAGAAGCTCCAGAAATCAGCCAAAACTGAACCAGAAATTATCCCTGTGTAATACGTATATATTGTGCAAGGAATAATAAAATAATTACACAACACACTGTACAGCATTTTATTGAGAGGGGAAGAAAAACAATATTAACAAACAAAAGCAACAAATAGTCACAATACAAGAATAATGAAAAGACAGAGCAATACATTCAAATGTTACAAACAAATGCAATTATGCAATTTAAAAAGAGTATATGTCATGCTTAAATAGTGAAATACAGAAATGGACCAAAATACGGTGGCCTCAATGCATTGAAACAGAAAAACAGAAAAAAACACCAGCAAATTAAGAAAACATCTTTGTCCGTTTGACAACACACATGCTGCAAATACTCACAACACAACACAACCAAATCCAAAAACGCGCTACAAACGGCAAGAGACTTCAACGTGCTGCAACAAAAGAAAACACTTGGGGTTACTTGACTGTAACCCTGTTCCCTGATAAAGCGGAACGAGATGCTGCATAAGCTTATGCATATGGGAAGTGTCTTATCACGACCAGCTGTGAAAATAGTGTGAAAACACGTCAATGAAATTGACCCGGAGGTATTTATAGCCTCAGCCGGTGACGTCATAGGCGCACCTGCTACACGAGGCTATAAATAGATGAGCTTCAGCTGTAGCCATCAGATCTCTTTTGTTTAAAGACCAGTCCTGGAGCATCATCAGCACAGCCTACCGATGCAGAATCTCGTTTCGCTTTATCAGGGAACAGGGTTACAGTCAAGTTCCCTTTCAAAAGCTACACTCAATGCTGCATAAGTTTATGCATATGGGAGCGAGAATACCCACGCCGCCGTGCTTGATGGTGTCAGGACCCCTTACGGTTGTATAGGTGTGCACAAGGACGCAAGAGGCCTCAGACATTAGCTTGTGATGTCGACTCAAGGACACGAGAGCCCAGAGTGGCATGAGCATCCAAGCTATAAAATCTTATGAATGTGTGCGGAGAGGACCAACCTGCCACATCACAAACACTTTGTAAGGGAGCACCCCTTGCTAACGCAGTAGAAGAGGCGACTCCCCTGGTGGAGTGAGCCCTTAATCCTATAGGCGAAGATTGACCGCGCGCCTCATAGGCAAGAGCAATAGCATCCCTGACCCAATGTGACATTGTTTGTTTGGTGGCTGCAGAATGTCTCGGTTACGTATGTAACCCTCGTTCCCTGAAGGAAGGCATGGGCATGAGCGCCCGGCTGTTCCAGCAGTACAGCGGAAGTGGCATGGGGACGTAACGTCTCCGTTCCCTTCCTTCAGGGAACGAGGGTTACATACATAACCGAGACGTTCCCTTTCAGTCAGTACACTACGAGTTACGTCAGTTACTGACAAAATGGGGGTCCCAATTCAATCTTGCCACGACGGCTGTCTTCCAGTGTCCTGCACTGACCAGAGCTCCCTGCCGTGAGTCTTGGCACGAACGAGGGGCTAGGCTCAACGCCAATACCTGGGAAGCATATCCCACGTGGAGAAATGCAACACAATGCCTGCCCGAAGGGAGGACTTAAAAATGCACATATAACCCCCATAGGGACTGCATATGGAGGACTCTGGGGTATCCAGCCGCAGGAGAAAATTTTTCAACACCAGGCGTGGCAAGGTGTCTTGCAAGGGAAGACACGTGCTCAGAGAGACTTACTGTGGAAATACACATGTGGGGGTTGCCCAACGGGGGAACCAAGCACACGGAGGCACCTAGCCAAACACAAGGGCTGACCAACCGGGCATCAACAGTGCTGGAGGAGTTCAGGGCTTACTGAGAAGCTCACCTGAGAAAAATGCGCACGCATCCAGTCCGTGGAGTGGAATGGCGCAGCAAGCGAAGACACCTGAGCCTGTCCAGTTACTGGCCACTTGGGGCGAGTACACGAGAGGACACTGGCTCCACTCGGAGATTATAAAATCTTGTGAATGTGTTGGGTGTTGCCCAGCCTGCAGCTCTACAAATGTCTGTCAGCGAGGCGCCATGCGCTAAAGCCCAAGAGGAAGCAACACTCCTAATGTAGTGTGCTCTTACCCCAATGGCGTCCACTATCCAGTGAGACAACCTCTGCTTGGAGAGAGCCTTCCCTTTCTGCTGCCCTCCTTAACAGACAAAGAGCTGGTCTTAGGTCCTGAAACACTGCGTCCAGTCTATGTAAGCACGAAGGGCGCGTACTGGACAGAGCAGTGCCAAGGCTGGGTCTGCCTCTTCCACAGGCAGCGCTTGCAGGTTCACCACCTGATCCCTGAAGGGAGTGGTGGGAACCTTGGGCACGTATCCAGGCCGGGTTCTCAGGATCATGTGAGAATTAGCCGGCCCGAATTCCAGGCACGCTTCGTCAACCGAAAATGCCCACAGGTCCCCTACCCTCTTGATGGAAGTCAGAGCAATCAAGAGCGCCACTTTCATTGAAAGGAACTTCAGCTCTACCGATTGCAGAGGCTATAAAACCACTGCAAAATCCCAAGAGGGTATTTGAGGAGGGCAAGGAGGTTTTAATCTCTCCACCCCTCTAAGGAACCTGCTGACCAGGTCATGGTGTCCTACCGTTTTTGAGTCCACCAGGTCATGGTGAGCCGAAATCATGGCCACATAGACTTTCAGGGTGGAGGGAGACAGCCTTCACTCCAACACTTATTGGAGGAAGGAGAGCACAGACCCGATCAAGCATTTCCTGGGGTCTTCTCGGCGAGAAGAGCACCAGGTGACGAAGAGGTTCCACTTCAATGCATAGGCCTGCCTCGTGGACAAGGCCCTAGCGGAAGTGATGGTAGCCGCCACCCAAGGTGGCAGGGTACTCAAACCTACCGCGTCCCATCCAGGTCCCACACTTGTAGGTTCCATAGGTCGGGCGCGGGTGCCATATGGTGCCCCGTCTCTGAGTAAGAAGGTCCTTCCTCAGAGGGATCGACCAGGGAGGGGCTGTTGCAAGGAGTACGAGTTCTGAGAACCAGGTCCGGCCGGGCCAATATGGGGCGACCAAAAGGACCTGCTCCCTGTCCTCCCTGATCTTGCACAGGACCTTGCAGCGTTAGCTGCACGATTCAGTTCTCCCGGGATGTGAACAGCACGAAGCGACCTCAGATGCTTCTGACTCCATAGGAGGAGATGGCGGGCGAGTTGCGTCATCCGGCGGGAGCGTAGACCACCTTTTCAGTTGATGTACGCTACTGTCGCCGTGCTGTCTTAACGGACCAGTACGTGTTTGTCCTTGAGCAGGGCTCGGAAGCGGTGCAGGGCAAGATATACGGCCAGCAACTCGAGGCAATTGACATGCCATAGGCGCTGGGGTTCTCTCCAGGAGCCCGCGGCAGCATGTCCATTGCACATGGCACCCCAGCCCGTGGCAGAGGCATCTGTTGATACAACAACATGCCTGGAAACTCGTTCTAGGGGAACACCTGCCCGTAGAAAGCTGAGGTTCGACCACGGGGTGAAGGTCTGATGGCAGGCCCGAGTCACTGGGACCCAGGTGTGTGCCCTGTTGCCATGCCCATCTCGGGACTCAATCACTAAGCCAGTGCTGAAGCGGCCTCATATGAAGCAAACTGAGCAGCGTCACAGCAGCTGCGGATGCCATGTGCCCTAGGAGCCTCTGAAAATATTTCAGTGGAACTGCACTCTTGCCCTTGAACTGGCGAAGACAAGTCAGCAGTGACTGCGCGCGCGCTCGTAATGAGAAATACTACAATACAAGATGAGAATAACATGAGAAGAGCACAAGCTAATGAGATCTCACAAAAGAAGAAATCACAGCTACTGTGGATTCTTAAAAATAAAGTTTTCATATAAGAACCATTTTGGGTTCCCGAAGAACCTTTCAGTAAACAGTTCTAAAAAGAACCATTTTTTCTTAGTGTGAAGAACATTTTAATATTCTAAAGAACATTTTTTCTACTATAACAAACTTTTAGTACAGTTGAAAGATTCAGTGGATGTTTAAGGTTCTTAATGGAACCATTGATGCCAGTAAAGAGCCTTTGTGTTTTTAAAAGTGTATGTGAAAGAAAAAAAGATGAGTTGAATGACTGTTTGAGGTTTGAGCAGGCGATAGACTCCTGTGGAACTCAAGCACTGATTTACATCATTCAAATCCACACAAAACAACAGGGAAATGATCAATGACCGAGCTGATCCAGATGGAGTGCAAATCAGGACGGGTTCAACATGTATGTGCAGAAGATACTAACTTCTCAATACAATTCATCATTCGACAAAAAGGAAAGGCATCTTTTTCCACACTATGTTCTTGGTATAGAATTTCCACTGACTCTGTCATATTATAATAAAATTATATTCTATTCAATGAAAAATCAGTGAAAATCTTGAGTTTACCTCTGTGTGTTTGTTTATTCTTCTTTGATTAATAAATGTTCCACCAGTGGCCAAGACACATTCTTCTGGAAGCAATCTGCGGCAAAACAATAAAAAGGCTTTTAAAAATGGACATAATTAACAGGATATGAATGGTCAGTGTAAACAAATGTTGATCATCTGTAAATGCTTAATACAATATTATCTGTTCATATGTGATAATACACGTTCAGCACACTGAATTAATTCGTAAACATCTGAGGAGAACACAGAATTTAAAACGCTTCTGTTGACAAAAAATCAAAAAATCAAAAAATCAAAATCAAATATAATCCCAAAGAGAAAATTTGTCTTGGACAGGATATTTTCACTGTTGCACAGCGGTTTCCTGTTTGGCTGTTGTATCTCCGTATAGCTCAATTATCTATCTTTCCTGCTGTTTATTTTGCTTAATTTAATCATCACAATATAGCTGATATAATCTAATATCATCTGTCACATTGATCAGACATTGCTAGTTTTCATCTAAATTGATATCGCTAGCACAACACGCTACCATTTCTTTACCTGCCATCCATGCTTAGCATATTTTATCTTGCGCGCTCGTGTCTTCTACGAGCCCATCAAACAATTGTGGTGAGTTGGATAATTCAACAAACACGGTGAGTCATGTCGTCTCCTGTTATTGCCACTTGCACTGCCTGTCACATGTTTAGTATAGCCTTCTCTGTCAGCAAAGAGGGCTTCACATGGACGCAAGAGGCCTCAGACATTAGCTTGTGATGTCGACTCAAGGACACGAGAGCCCGGAGTGGCATGAGCATCCAAGCTATAAAATCTTATGAATGTGTGCGGAGAGGACCAACCTGCCGCATCACAAACACTTTGTAAGGGAGCACCCCTTGCTAACGCAGTAGAAGAGGCGACTCCCGTGGTGGAGTGAGCCCTTAATCCTATAGGCGAAGATTGACCGCGCGCCTCATAGGCAAGAGCAATAGCATCCCTGACCCAATGTGACATTGTTTGTTTGGTGGCTGCAGAATGTCTCGGTTACGTATGTAACCCTCGTTCCCTGAAGGAAGGCATGGGCATGAGCGCCCGGCTGTTCCAGCAGTACAGCGGAAGTGGCATGGGGACGTAACGTCTCCGTTCCCTTCCTTCAGGGAACGAGGGTTACATACATAACCGAGACGTTCCCTTTCAGTCAGTACACTACGAGTTACGTCAGTTACTGACAAAATGGGGGTCCCAATTCAATCTTGCCACGACGGCTGTCTTCCAGTGTCCTGCACTGACCAGAGCTCCCTGCCGTGAGTCTTGGCACGAACGAGGGGCTAGGCTCAACGCCAATACCTGGGAAGCATATCCCACGTGGAGAAATGCAACACAATGCCTGCCCGAAGGGAGGACTTAAAAATGCACATATAACCCCCATAGGGACTGCATATGGAGGACTCTGGGGTATCCAGCCGCAGGAGAAAATTTTTCAACACCAGGCGTGGCAAGGTGTCTTGCAAGGGAAGACACGTGCTCAGAGAGACTTACTGTGGAAATACACATGTGGGGGTTGCCCAACGGGGGAACCAAGCACACGGAGGCACCTAGCCAAACACAAGGGCTGACCAACCGGGCATCAACAGTGCTGGAGGAGTTCAGGGCTTACTGAGAAGCTCACCTGAGAAAAATGCGCACGCATCCAGTCCGTGGAGTGGAATGGCGCAGCAAGCGAAGACACCTGAGCCTGTCCAGTTACTGGCCACTTGGGGCGAGTACACGAGAGGACACTGGCTCCACTCGGAGATTATAAAATCTTGTGAATGTGTTGGGTGTTGCCCAGCCTGCAGCTCTACAAATGTCTGTCAGCGAGGCGCCATGCGCTAAAGCCCAAGAGGAAGCAACACTCCTAATGTAGTGTGCTCTTACCCCAATGGCGTCCACTATCCAGTGAGACAACCTCTGCTTGGAGAGAGCCTTCCCTTTCTGCTGCCCTCCTTAACAGACAAAGAGCTGGTCTTAGGTCCTGAATCACTGCGTCCAGTCTATGTAAGCACGAAGGTCGCGTACTGGACAGAGCAGTGCCAAGGCTGGGTCTGCCTCTTCCACAGGAAGCGCTTGCAGGTTCACCACCTGATCCCTGAAGGGAGTGGTGGGAACCTTGGGCACGTATCCAGGCCGGGTTCTCAGGATCATGTGAGAATTAGCCGGCCCGAATTCCAGGCACGCTTCGTCAACCGAAAATGTCCGCAGGTCCCCTACCCTCTTGATGGAAGTCAGAGCAATCAAGAGCGCCACTTTCATTGAAAGGAACTTCAGCTCTACCGATTGCAGAGGCTATAAAACCACTGCAAAATCCCAAGAGGGTATTTGAGGAGGGCAAGGAGGTTTTAATCTCTCTGCCCCTCTAAGGAACCTGCTGACCAGGTCATGGTGTCCTACCGTTTTTGAGTCCACCAGGTCATGGTGAGCCGAAATCACGGCCACATAGACCTTCAAGGTGGAGGGAGACAGCCTTCACTCCAACACTTATTGGAGGAAGGAGAGCACAGACCCGATCAAGCATTTCCTGGGGTCTTCTCGGCGAGAAGAGCACCAGGTGACGAAGAGGTTCCACTTCAATGCATAGGCCTGCCTCGTGGACAAGGCCCTAGCGGAAGTGATGGTAGCCGCCACCCAAGGTGGCAGGGTACTCAAACCTACCGCGTCCCATCCAGGTCCCACACTTGTAGGTTCCATAGGTCGGGCGCAGGTGCCATATGGTGCCCCGTCTCTGAGTAAGAAGGTCCTTCCTCAGAGGGATCGACCAGGGAGGGGCTGTTGCAAGGAGTACGAGTTCTGAGAACCAGGTCCGGCCGGGCCAATATGGGGCGACCAAAAGGACCTGCTCCCTGTCCTTCCTGATCTTGCACAGGACCTTGCAGCGTTAGCTGCACGATTTAGTTCTCCCGGGATGTGAACAGCACGAAGCGACCTCAGATGCTTCTGACTCCATAGGAGGAGATGGCGGGCGAGTTGCGTCATCCGGCGGGAGCGTAGACCACCTTTTCAGTTGATGTACGCTACTGTCGCCGTGCTGTCTTAACGGACCAGTACGTGTTTGTCCTTGAGCAGGGCTCGGAAGCGGTGCAGGGCAAGATATACGGCCAGCAACTCGAGGCAATTGACATGCCATAGGCGCTGGGGTTCTCTCCAGGAGCCCGCGGCAGCATGTCCATTGCACATGGCACCCCAGCCCGTGGCAGAGGCATCTGTTGATACAACAACATGCCTGGAAACTCGTTCTAGGGGAACACCTGCCCGTAGAAAGCTGAGGTTCGACCACGGGGTGAAGGTCTGATGGCAGGCCCGAGTCACTGGGACCCAGGTGTGTGTCCTGTTGCCATGTCCATCTCGGGACTCAATCACTAAGCCAGTGCTGAAGCGGCCTCATATGAAGCAAACTGAGCAGCGTCACAGCAGCTGCGGATGCCATGTGCCCTAGGAGCCTCTGAAAATATTTTAGTGGAACTGCACTCTTGCCCTTGAACTGGCGAAGACAAGTCAGCAGTGACTGCGCGCGCGCTCGTAAGCTGCGCGAACATGGCAACCGAGTCGATCAGCGTTCCATGGGGGTCTCATCTGCCAGGGGGCTGGCGACAGACGGGGCTGAGAGTGGCGAGGCTTTGCATCGCACACTGCCAGCCGCGCCCTCTTGGGGCTCAGAGGTGAAAATGTCAGTTCTTTCTTTAACCATGAATAGGGTGCCGTCGGCCGTGAGGCCAGTGGTGGAAGGGGAAAACCAAGGATTCTGGTCCTGCTACCATCTCCTGGGAAATCACCTCCAAGCGGCCCATCTCAGAACCGCCGCTTAGACTGCCGTTTAGCAGGCTGGGGGGCTGGGACGGGCGGGGCTGCCTTCCTGCGGCATCCTCTGTGCTTCTGCCCGGGTGAAGGCTGTTGCTGGGGCCGAATTTTTATTCCTGAAAGATTACGCCACAGATGTCTCTCCGTGCTCACTAAAGCAGACATTGAACGGCCGATGGCATGGACCGTTTGCTTGGTGGCATGGAGAGATAAATCTGTGGCTCGGCCAAATCTTCGCCCTCAATCGTCCCCCCGCACTCAAGTCCTTCAGAAGGTCAGCTTGGTACGCCTGTAACGCCACCGTGGTGTGCAGCGCAGCACCAGCCTGACCTGCAACTTGATAAGCTTTTCCCACGAGCGTTGAAGTTGTTCTACACGGCTTCGTGGGGAGGACAGGTTTCTTTAGCGAAGATGCCAAACCAGGCAAGAGATAGCCCGTGAGCGTCTCTTCAACCTGTGGCATCTCCGTATACCCGCGTGCTTTCGCACCCACGATAGTCGAAAAAGTCACCGCCGAGGGCACAAACACACGCGAGGTATATGGTTAACTCCATGATTTTGATAAGTCGTCATGGAGGTCCTCAAAGAAGGGGAGAGACTGATGTTGCGTTCTCTACCCCCCACCACCGGACAGAAACCTATTCTCAAGCTTGCTGCATTTGGGGATCTCCTGGGGCCAGTCAATCTGCAACCTGGCCACCACTTCCAATAATTCCTTGACAGATTTGTTATCGTGCGAGGAACACTCGGAAAGTGGCTGCTCGAAATCCGCAGACCCAAGAGATATGTCATCCTCCTCCCACGCGCGAGCCAAAAAGGCACCAGAGTGTGCTTCGGGATCACGCGGGGAGAGATGTGGATCTGGTAGACGAGTAGTCGAAAGGGACGGACCCGTCTCCTGCTCGTCAGCCAAATCCATCCTAGAGCCCCACGATTGCAATGTGGGTGCAGACTGAAAGAAGCCAAGCCGAGCACGCAGCATCTTCACTGTGAACAGTTCACAATGCCGGCACTTGCCTGACTGCAATGCAGCGACCGCATGCTCTTCCCCCAAACACACAAAGCAGTAATCGTGTGTGTCCACTTCTGCTATCGGGCGAGAGCATGGAGGCACAGAACGCTTCTGCTGACTCATTTCTCTTTTAACTGATAACTTCTTTTCACTTGAACTCTTTTCACTTCTATCACAGAGATGAAAGAGAAAAGTCCGCACACTATCAGTTGAAAACTAACTCCTGACAAAAGATCTTGAGTTGAGTTTTGAAAGAGAAAGAGAGATTTTCAGAGAGAGATTTTAGATTTTAGATTTTAGATTTTTCCAACACAGAGTGGTCTGAAAACAAAAATACCTGATGGCTACAGCTGGAGCTCATCTATTTATAGCCTCGTGTAGCAGTATGACATCACCGGCCGAGGCTATAAATACCTCCGGGTCAATTTCATTGACGTGTTTTCACACTATTTTCACAGCTGGTCGCGATAAGACACTTCCCATATGCATAAGCTTATGCAGCATTGAGTGTAGCTTTTGAAAGGGAACACATAAAACACCAGCAAGAAAACATCAGTTTCACAACACACATGCTGCAAATACAATGCAACCAATAAATAATAGTTATAATAAATAAAAAATAAAAAAACCCTGTCGAGTAGATATTTGCATTGTTGGCAGGCCCAGACTGGCCATCGGGAGCACCGGGTGAATTCCCGGTGGCCTGGCAACTGATTTGGCCCGCTGCCCTCCTTCTCTTTTTTAATAAATTATTTTAATGATATATTATTGCCTTTTTAATTATATATAATTGACAAAATGCACTAAAGTAATCATTCCAGAATTCGCAATTCAACAATAAATCAATAAATCATGAAACGGGTAGTCTTGACTGGCAACGCTACGATTCAGCTCACGTGAGCTCAGCGCATCCGCCAAACCGTTTCGAGTAATAATCAGTGCGACGGTCTCGAGGAAGCGGCCAGGTGGAGCATTGAGGGAAAGCTCTCAAAGAAAAAGTTACTGACCTCTTCAGGGCTTCAAATGCAGGTCAGTTTCACCTGTAAAAGGCTACTGTATGTTTGTCTTCTTTAACGTAGCTAAATATTAAACTGCTAGCAAATGTTAGCAGTAGCACCCAATTACTATCGTCATTCAAAAAACTATGCTAAATGACATCATTATTATCTATTGTAAAGTTACAGTAGTAATTTAGCAGACAGATATTCACATCGATGTATACGTTTGGAGGGAGCTAGGGCAGACAACAACACAAAAAATATTTGTAATAATGCAATAACCAGTTCAGTATTATGATTTTTCTATAAAGATATTGTCTTGATGTATTTATTATTGTTCTGATTTTGAAATTTTTGAATATATTTGCTTGAATTGGATATTTAAGACATTTTAAGATAAAACAACAACACATTGTCCTAATGTTGAATTTACCTAAAATAAATTTTGATTCTGTGCAAACAAATTACAATGTTTTTTTGTTTTTTTTTTGCAGTTCTGTTCTTAACGGTAGACCTGCTGAAGAAGAAGTGACAGGTACAAGAAGAGTAGCAAAAAAGAAAACATACACATGGGAGAGTCGAGACAGAGACTTATCAGGGAAAATGAAGATAATGAAAATTAAAAGGAAAGTGAAGGTGCAGTTCAGTAGAGAACCTTTAATTATTTTGCATGGCCTGAGCCTAAGGATTTCAACTTTTTTTATGTGATGACCATACAAAAATATGGTTCTCCATGGTTCCAAAATTTGTTGTGGGTGTATAGGATGGCCTGGATGGGTGTGACATTTCCCAGTCCGGCCCTGAACTGATGAAGTTGTTTTCTTAATTTGCTGGTGTTTTTTGTATTTGCATGTGTTTTCTTCTGTTGCAGCGTGTTGAGCCCTCTCAACCAATGGACCAAAAAGCAACAGAAACCATGCAATAAATTAAATTGTTAAAAACAATAAAGCAATAATGATTTTTTTTTAAAAGCGTAAATGTGTCATGCATAAATACAGAAAGACAGAAACAAAAACTGGTTATAAAAGTCAAATTATGTACATATGTGCAAAAATAACACTAGAGTAAGGCAAAATAAAGGCAAGTAGTCACAATACAAGAATAAAAACAAGACACTAAATTAAATTTTAATAGTGCAATTTTAAAAAAGTGTAAAAGTTTTATGCATAATGAAACATACCAAAAGGCAACCAAAACCAAGCAATAAATTAAATTGATACAAACAAGAAAGCTAATTTGTAAAAGCAAAACTGTAAATGTGTCAAAAGTAAATAGTTAAATACAGAAACAAACAAAAACTGGTTATAAAATACAATTAATATTTACAAATGTGCAAAAAAGAGCTAAAAATATAAGTTGCAACAATGTAAAACAGATTCCCTACCTTTAAAATAACTTAAAATGTGTGGTTTACATTAACATTTTGCAACGGTGTTCTTCTTTTTCTGCCACCCTCACGGTCACCAGCTAGATGGAACCACATTTTAATAATCTTTTCGACCTTCAGCTCAGTTGTCTGTGCACACAAAGGATTTCTTCTTACAACCTCTAGAATAGGAGCATACAAATACAGAGTTAAAAATACATTTAAATAAAATGAACAATAGAGACATAAAGCATTTGTATTAAAAGACACTACCAGTCCAATAATTAAAACTTTCAACATTCATTCATGACATGAGGGAATAGTCAAGAAGTTCCAGAAAGACTTAGACACAATAAAAATGCACTTACAAATCACAAGCTGCAAGCTTTGGAAAGGTGCTTTCCCATGTACATCTCCCATGTACATCTCTCACTTTGGCAAAGTCTTTTTAGATTGCTTGCCTCATAATCCGCCAGACTATGTCCTTTACGTCCACTCCACCCAGCAATCCCAGTTCAACTACCTGAAATATTTTAAAAACATGGCCTCTTTTCAGGCTGAGAATTAATTTCTTTTTCCAAAGATTTAACGGAGATGTTATGTCTGAAGAATGGGGGTTTCGCTTAGAAGCCAATCACCTTCGAGATCTACAAAATGAGCCAATGGCAAGAGAATGCCATGGGTCTGCGGAATTTGCATATCGCAACTCCGCCCCACCTCGTGGGTATAAAAGGAGTTGCGTTGCACTCTTGCATTATGTTTACCTGATGAGGAGCCAAGGCTGAGCGCTCCGGCTGTACTAGCGGTACAGCGGAAATGGCAGGTGGACGTAACTACGAGGTTACGTCAGTGACTGACGAATGAGGGTCCAATCTTCCAGCGTCCTGCACTGACCAGGGCTCCCTGCCGTGAGTTAAGCACGAACGAGGGGCTAAGCTCAATGCCAATACCAAGGTACACTGAGAAGCATATCCCACGTGGAGTAATGCAACACAATGTCTGCCCGAAGGGAGGACTTAAGAATACACATATGACCCCCTTAGGGACTGCATATGGAGCACTCTGGGTTATCCAGAAGGGTGAAGCGTGAAGGGCGCGTACTGGACAGAGCAGTGCCACGGCTGGGTCTGCCTCCTCCAGGGGCAGTGAGAGCTCGTTGGCTGCAGGGATGTGAACGGCACGAAGCGACCTCAGATGCTTCTGACTCCATAGGAGGAGATGGCAGGCAAGTTGCGACATCCGGCGATTACAGATCATAACCTAGATGTGCAGTGTTTGACAGAAACGTGGCTAAAACCAGACGATTACATTACTTTATATTAATCCACCCCCCAAGATTATTGTTATAAACACGAGCCGCGTCTGAAAGGAAGAGGGGGAGGTGTTGCTGTAATTTATAGTAATATCTTCAGTATTACTCAGAAGACTAGTTTCAAATGTAATTCCTTTGAAGTGCTGGTGCTTAATGTAACATTATCTAGTGTAAATAATAAATCCTGTATGATTTTTGTTACTGTAAACAGGCCACCGGGGCACCATACAGACTTTATCAAAGAATTTGTTAGTACTGGCTGCAGATAAAGTCCTAATTGTTGGTGATTTTAATATCCATGTAGATAATGGAAAAGAGGCTTTGGGATTGGCATTTAGAGACATTCTAAACTCTATTGGAGTTAGGCAACATGTGTCAGGACCCACTCATCGCTGTAATCATACTTTAGACCTAATATTGTCACATGGAATCAATGCTGATGCCATTGAAATTCTGCAGCAGAGCGATGACATCTCAGATCATTATCTAGTCTCGTGTATACTCCATTTAGCCAAGGCTGCAAAGCCGACTCCTTGTTACAAATATGATAGAACTATCACTCCTACCATACCACTAAATATTGCTTTATAAATAATCTTCCCGATCTGTTTAATCTTCTCAGCATCCCAGATAGCTTGGAAGAACTCAATGTTGCAACAGAAACTATTGACTCTCTCTTTTCCAGCACTTTAGACACAGTTGCTCTTCTGCGCTCAAAGAAGATTAAAGAAAACAGACCAATGCCATGGTACAACGAGCACACCCAGGCCCTTAAAACAGAAGAAATCATCAAAATCAACAACATGTATGCTCGACCCTATACCGACTAAGCTACTGAAAGAGATGCTTCTAGATGTCGTAGATCCTCTTCTGAATATCATTAATTTATCTTTGTCATTAGGAAAACCTTTAGGCTGGCTATTAAACCCCTTATTAAAAAAACGCAACTTGATCCTACAGAATTAGTCAATTACAGGCTGATCTTAAATCTACCCTTTCTGTCAAAAGTACCTGAAAAGGCAGTATCCTCACAACTAGGTTCCTTTTTAGAAAGAAATTTAGACCGTATCATAGTACGGAGACTGCTCTCATTAGAGTTACAAATGATTTACTCTTATCATCCGACCGTGGTTGTATATCTCTATTAGTGTTACTCGATCTTAGCGCTGCATTCGATACCATCGACCACAACATTCTTTTGAATAGACTCAAAAATTATGTTGGCATTAGTGGAATTGCATTGGCATGGTTCAAATCATACTTATCTGACCGTTATCAGTTTGTAGCAGTATAAATGAAGAGATGTCACACCGATCACAAGTTCAGTATGGAGTACTGCAGGGCTCAGTGCTAGGACCGTTGCTCTTCACCCTGTACATGCTACCACTGGGAGATATCATTAGGAAGCATGGCGTTAGTTTTCACTGTTATGCTGACGATACTCAGCTCTATATTTCTTTGCGCCCTGACGAAACTTACCAATTCACAAGATTAGCAGAATGCATAGTAATTTCCTACAACTTAATTCTGAAAAAACAGAGATTCTAACTATTGGACCAAAAAACTCCACATGTAGTAACCTAGAATACTGTCTAACACTTGATGGCTGCTCTGTCAAGTCCTCGTCGTCAGTTAGGAACCTGGGTGTGCTCTTTGATACCAATCTCTCATTTAAAATCTACATTTCTAGCATCTGTAAAACTGCATTCTACCATCTTAAAAATATATCTAAATTACGGCACATGCTTTCAATGCCAAATGCTGAACAGTTAGTTCATGTGTTCATGACCTCAAGGCTAGATTATTGTAATGCTCTACTGGGTGGTTGCCCTGCACGCTTCATAAATAAACTGCAGCTGATCCAAAACTCAGCAGCTCGAGTTCTTACTAGAACCAGGAAGTATGACCATGTTAGCGCGGTTCTGTCAACACTGCACTGGCTCCCTAATAAACATTGTATACATTTTATACAATGGCTCCTTGCCACCGTCGCCTCTGTCACCTTTGGCTTTTGGCTTGCTTAGTTGGGGACACTAAATATTCAACTCTATTACTGATCTGCCCGCATTGACACTATACGATAATTGAACTGAGCTGGATGACATCACTGTATTCTCCAGAGCGGCTGTACAGCCGAAACAAATTCTGTTGCATTGTAATCTCCATTGTAAAAGGCTCTATATAAATAAAGGTGACTTGACTTGACTCAAGGTGCTTTTACATTGACAGTATGTTGGATCCATGAACAATAAATGCAACGATGCATAATTGTAATGATTGTCCACTGTAAGCAAGTTGATAGAACCCAAATGCAGCATTTATTAACTTCCAACATGAACAGAGACAAGACAAGACACTCACCAACAATGGTACAGGGACACCTGTGAACAATCAAGACAATGAACCAATGACAGAACTGAACTAAGAACCCACATGACTAGAACAACCAATGACAACTTGACACAAGAGACTACGGAAGCACATGGCATGATCACATGAGGGCACAATGTACAAGACAGGAACACAAACAAAACCCAAAACCATTACAAACTACAATACTTAATAAAAGTACTATGTGACTATTAATAATAGCTGAACAAATGAAACCTACAAGAAATAAGCTTTTTAATTAATTATTTTTGAAGCAAAAAGATTTTAATGTGACTTGGTGTTACAGTGTGTTCATCCTCATTCCTCCCTCACTTTGTAACAAATCCTTCCCTCGCGGGTCAAAATGACCCGAAGCCCTAAAATTATACAGATTTTTTGTCCATTCCATTAATTCCTAAGGGGGTTAAATTGACCCGCAAGGGAAGGATTTGTTACTTTTTTACATTTCAAGCACAAAACTCCTCGAATACAGTCATTTTTTGGTTGTGCGTATTCATGGTTCAAGTGCGACAAAAGTCCTAGGGTCATACATCAAATGGAAATTAAGCATGAATTTACATTGCAATAAAAACAAACAGAGATTTCTCTCCTTGTTGCATAATTTAATATCCATGTCACGGTAACAATGATAAATAAAATGTAAAAAATTTCTTATTTTTTATAAGCATACATCCTAATTTTGAATATCTTTTTAAGGCCCGTTCACACTATGATAATGATAAAGATATAGTTAAAAAAAAAAAATTCAAAATATAAAAGAATAGCATAATCTACAGCACAACTATAAAGATAATGTCAAAGAGAAATTATTAGATTAGATTAGATTCAACTTTATTGTCATTACACAAGTACAGGTACAAGGCAACGAAATGCAGTTTAGGTCTAACCAGAAGTGCAATAGCAGCAAGTGCAGGATATACAATGGTTTCATAAGTGCAGGACATGAATATGTACTGAATATATATAAAGATGGCTATTACTATAAATAGAATTTTACAGGTAATATGTACTATGAATATAATATACAGATGGATGTTGCTATAAACAGTTTGCAGATAGATATATACTGAACAGAATTTACAGATAGATATGTACTGAATATAGTATACAGATGGATATTACTATAAACAGAATTTACAGATAGATATGTACTGAATATAATATACAGATGGCTATTACTATAAACAGAATTTTACAGGTTAATATGTACTATGAATATAATATACAGATGGCTATTACTATAAACTGAATTTACAGATAGATGTATTGAATAGCCCTGTGGTACACCAGTATTAAGTGTGATGGAGGTGGAGTAGGTGGAGCCTGATCGAACATTCTGGGGTCTGTTGGTCAGGAAGTCCAATATCCAGTTGCACATTGAGGTGTTGATGCCCAGGTCTCCAAGTTTGGCTATTAACTTGGTTGGGATAACAGTGTTGAATGCTGAGCTGAAGTCAACAAACAGCATACATGCATACGTGTTCTTATTGTCCAGATGTGTGAGCACAGAGTGCAGTGCCAAGGAAACTGCATCCTCTGTACTCCTATTGCTACGGTAGGTGGTGTGAGTCCAATGTGGATGGTAGAGAGTCTTTTAGATGTGCCAAGACCAGCCGCTCAAAGCACTTCATAACGATGGGTGTGAGTGCTACAGGGCGGTAGTCATAATATCCATGTCACGGTAATATACAGATGGCTATTACTATAAACAGAATTTACAGATAGATGTATATAATGATATGTTAGGCTGAGTTGGGCAGTATAGCAATGGACGATATAGTGCAAATGAGCATATTTCAGTTTCAGTGTGTGGCATCCCGCTAGCTCAATAGCGTTGTCCGGTATTCCGCTGTTTAACCATGTTTCCGTGAATATTAAAACGTTACAGTTCAAAAATCTCTTGCTGTGTGTGATACTGAGTCGAATCTCCTCCATTTTGTTCACCAGCGACCGTACATTGGCAAGGAAAATGCTGGGTAAAGAGAGCCGGTGTGGTGTTAGCTTTAGCTTAGCTCTTAGTCCTCCGCGCTTCCCCCGCCTTTGTTTACGATCTCGACGCTACCTGCGAGCACTTCCGCCTGGACGGGTAGAGTGCATAGCCTCGGGTGTTCTGGTGATCTCAGGAAGGAGTCGAAGGTTGTCCATAAAACTGTCGGAAATTCGCAAACCAATATCCAAAAGCTCACATCGGGTGTACGATGTAAAGGCACAACTGTTCTGCACGAACAGACCCGAAATGAGCAGGAAATATATCGCAACATTGCAGAATCTGGAGAGACCCCGAGCCTCGCGATGTACTCGCGCCGCCATCATGTCATGTCAATTATATCGTTGGACTCACTTTCAGAACTATTTTTTTTCCAGCAGGATGGATTCTGATTGGCTGTCAAAGAGCTTGTGCATTTAAAGCAGCAGACGGCAAAACTGCAGCGCACGTTTCTTTAAGATGTTCCACGTAATAATGCTATGATAGGGTAAAATGGGGGAAGATGCCCCATTAAGAACAATGTGGATTTACTTTTAAATTGTAACATAGGCCTTTTTAGATATTATAAGTTTAGCACGTGCAGGATGATGATTCATCAGCCAACATTTTATTATAGGAAATAGACACCTTTTAGACCCATTTTGACCCACGAGGGAAGGATTTGTTACAAAGTGAGGGAGGAATGAGGATGATGAAGAGCTGCTCTGGAGAGCGCGGACGGGACAGAGCAAAGCTATGGCTGGGTCTGCCTCCTCCGAAGGCAGTGCTTGAATTCTAGGCACGGTTCGTTGACCGAAAGTGCATGCAGGTCCCCTACCCTCTTGATTGAGGCCAATGCAGTCAGGAGCACTGTCTTCATGGACAGGATGTTTAGCTCTGCTGACTGCAAAGGCTCGAAGGGAGGGCCCTGGAGCGCTCTAAGCACCAGGGCTAACTGGCAATGGCAATGGGTCGAGTCCGGAGAGGTGAACAGGTCTACCTGCGTGGCTCCGAAGAGGTCCCATATCAGCTGGACGCTCCAGGGGTGGAGTCGCCACTCTCCCGGAGGTGTCGTCTGACGAGAGAGCTCGTCGGCTGTCTGGTTCAGCGCACCTGGGATGTGAATGGCCCGAAGCGACCTCAGACGCTTCTGACTCCACAGGAGGAGATGGCGGGCGAGCCGGAGCATGCAACGGGAGCGTAGACCACCCTGACAGTTGATGTACGCAACGGCCGCAGTGCTGTCCGTACGGACCAGAACGTGTTTTCCCTGTAGCGGCTTTTTGAAGCGGCCCAGGGCGAGACGTACTGCCAGAAGCTCTAGGCAATTGATATGCCAATGCAGTTGGGGCCCCGTCCACAGACCCGCAACTGAGTGCCCATTGTACGTGGCCCCCCAACCCGTGGAAGAGGCATCCGTGAAGACCACAGCATGCCTGGACACCTGTTCTAGGGACACTCCGGCCCGTAGAAAGGCAGGGTCCGCCCACGGGTTGAAGGTTTGGCGACAGTAAGGAGTAACTGAGACCCGGTACTTGCCGCGCTGCCACGCCCATCTCGGGACCCGGTCGTGAAGCCAGCGTTGAAGCGGTCTCATATGAAGCAATCCGAGTAGCGTTACCGCGGCTGCAGATGCCATATGCCCCAGGAGCCTCTGAAAGAATTTCAGTGGGACCGCTGTCCTGCCTTTGAACGTATTCAAGCAGTTCAACACTGACCAGACTCGTTCCTCTGTGAGGTTCGCTGTCCGGTTGACCGAGTCCAGCTCCATACTGAGATAAGAGATCCTCTGTGTGGGACAGAGTTTGCTCTTCTCTCGGTTGACCCGAAGGCCCAACAGGCTGAGGTGACGTAGCACCAGGTCCCTGTGTTCGCACAACTGCTCCTGGGACTGGGCCAGTATGAGCCAGTCGTCGAGATAGTTGAGAATACGAACGCCGCGTTCTCTGAGCGGAACAATGGCTGCCTCTGCGACTTTCGTGAAGACGCGAGGTGACTGGGACAGCCCGAAGGGCAGGACTTTGTACTGAAATGCCCTCCCCTCGAACGCAAAGCAAAGGAACAGTCTGTGTTGAGGGAGAATGGAGACATGAAAGTACGCGTCCTTCAGGTCGATCGCTGCGAACCAATCCTGGGGACGGATGCATTCGACAATGCGTTTCTGCGTTAGCATTCTGAATGGGAGCTTGTGCAGGGTCTCTGACTGCAAGACATGGACATCGCTGCTCCATTGGGTGGTGAAGAGGATGCCCCTGTACTTGGGAGGCCGGCAAGCAAACTGAATCGCGTAGCCGAGTCTGATGGTACGGATGAGCCAGCGAGACGGTCTGGGGGACCTAGCCAGGCCCCCAGAGACCGAACAAGCGGGACCAACGGCACCACAGACGTACCCGGGGTGGGGCAGCGAGGTGGAGTACGCAGACCCGACTCGGGAGGCCCGGAGGCGGCCTGGAGTGTTGCCTGAGTACTCCAGGGTGGGGCAGAGTGTGGGTGAGAAGGCCCGGGGGCGTTCTCGGTGCCCACACTGCTGCCCCCTGGCGAGGGGGAGAGGAGAGGAAAGGAGCGGCAAGGCCCAGGGGCATCGCACACTGCCAACCTGGCCCTCTCGGGGCCCAGGAAGGGAAGAAACTGCTCTGAGAATGTGGGTACCGCTGGACTCCGGAGAGCCAGCGGCAGGACTGAAACCGAAAAATATTCTCCCCCCGGACCTCCTCCGGGGGAGGGAGGGGTGTGGATACCGTCTCCCAAAGAGCAGATCCCCTTTTCACTGGGCTGCCCGTTTCAGGGCCGCTTGCCAGCGGACTTCGCGGGACCCTGAACAGGTTGGGCGCCTCCCTTGCACCCGGCCACCTGCTGCCTAGGTGGAGGCTGCTGCTTGGCTTAGCAGGGGCGGAGGCAGACGCAGGGGGGCGCCCTTGGCGACAAGCAGGTGGAGGTGCTGCTTTTTTTTTTTTAAACACCTCCGTCTGCCTCTGGGCCACCAAGAACTGCTGGGCGAAGTTCTCGATGGCGTCACCGAAGAGGGGACAGCCTGACAGACAGGGGCGTTGAGGAACCGCACTTAGTCGGGCTCACGCATATCTGCCAGGTTTAGCCCCAGGTGACATTCCTGGACCACTAGTGTGGACATCGCCTGACCCAGGGAGCGTGCAGTGACTTTCGTCACCCAGAGAGCGAGGTCCATCACCGCACGCAGTTCCTGCATAACCCCTGGGCCGGGACTACCCTCGTGCATGCAGGACAGAGGGTAGTGAGAGAGGGAAAAAATTTATACAGTTTATGGCTCTTTTGGTGTTCCATATTTTGACACCAAATAGTTCCACACTGCTAAACTTTTCCGATGCACATCCGGGAAAAAAAAGGCACAGGGGAAGGCAAGGCGATTTACGTGTTGCACTACGCCTCAGCCGCCCAGGAAAGCATGGCTGTCAACTCTGAATCTGATTCAGCACGAGCACACACTATTATAGTGTGAGACTCAGCATTACCATTTCCAGCACATAACAGCCCTCTCTCCGATGCAGCAATTGACATTTGTCCTCTGCCAGAGCCCCAAATGAAACGCTGGCCCCCTTTTTTTTTTCTTTTTTTTTAGGACCAGCAATCCCATCTGTAAGCTACCAGCAGGCATGTGAGACAGTGAGCGTGGCCGTCAGACAGCACACGACGCGCTGAACACTCAAGCCCCTATGAAAAAAGGCAAGATGAACAACGCGCCGACGTGGCCATGTTCTCATGAGCAAAGTCTCAGCACGCACGTGATGCGATAGAGGAGTGGGGGCCCGAGGAGATGTACCCGGCGGGGGAAGCCCCACTGTAATCCTCAGGTCACCAAGGCTTATTAGCCGAAGTAGCCCTTTTCTGGTGCACCAGAAAATGAACTAGATCGGGAAATAGGCGACGGGACTCAACCCCGTTTGAGGTTTCATAGTCTTGACCGTGCATCTAGAGCGCTGAGTGACGCGCTGGGTTGCCGTGACAACCCCCACTGTTAGCAGGCGCTCGACGGCACACGGCACGCTGAACGCTCAAGCCATTACGAGAAAGGTGAGACGAACAACGCGCCGACATGATCACGTTCTCCTGAGAGAACATGAATCACCCACGAACGCAATCACATATGTTTATATGCGAGAGAGATCGTGGCCGTCAAATGAGGACAGGAAACAACCGCATCCAGAAACACACGGTTTGCATGACATCTTGAAAAAGACGCAGGGTCAAACAGTGTTGCTCTTTTAGAAGTGCTGAAGCACTCAGGGAGATGACCGCGGCTCACAGCAGTCCGATTGCAAGCCTGCGTGTGAGCACTCAAAGAACGGTAACGCCCAGCCAACCAACACAGGAACAAGTGTATGTTGCAGCGGCCACTCGCTGACTCGCGCCGTCACACCAGCACCCAGGTAAGAGAGCGATCCTCCTCGAGACTCGTCTAAAAACTCTTCGTAGAAACAGCTTGATACAGCAAAAAAAAGAGTTAAAAAGCAATGATGCGGTGTTCCACTTCCGTATTTATACCCGCGCTGCGGGGCAGTGCGTGGAATGCGTGAACCGCATGCCAATGTCCATTGGCTCGTTTTTAATCACTCGAAGTAGATTGGTCTCTGAAAACAGATCCCAATTCGTCGGTCAGTTCCGACGTACGTCGAACGTGACCGACTGAAAGGGAACATTTGCTAATTTAATTGTAATAGCACAAAATGTAAAATATTAAAAGAGGGACTTTTACAGAAGTTTTACAGAATGTATAAATTGAAATGTACATTTAAATATTAACCCTTAAACGCATACCTCAGGTCTTTAGTGACCCGGGATGCCATTTACTAGCCTCCTCCTCATTCATTCCTCATTCATTTTTAAAGTAAGACATCAACCTTCTTAGTATTCCTCAATCAATTCATTATAAACAAAGTAACAAGACAAATATAAAAATAAAATAATGCCTGTTTTCCCATTGATTTTTGTATAGGGTCGCTAATGATCCGAGGTGTCTAAAAGTGTAAGTAGATTTCTTTTTTACACAACAATAATTTAATCTTTGATGACTGAATAAGTGCAATTCACCTTTATTCCTCAAGGTGGCGATGTCTGATTCACTCATAGTTAGCGCAGGCAGAAAACAAAAGAATAGAAAGTATCATCAGCAAAACTTGAAATGCGATTTACTGCAGTCAAATATTAGTATCACTGTCACCTGATGATGGATCTGGTGAAGAAAAAAATATGATCAATAATTTGACAACATATTTTTACATTGCTTTATCTCATCAAAATAAGTTTTGACTTATTTTGTAAGTTATACAAGAATTAACTCAAGTAAGTTTAGTGTAGCGCCCACTCCCTTAGACTTAAGCGGGAAGGGCCCTGGGTTAGTTTATAGGTAGATCTCTCTTAACAGCCTCTGAATATAATCAACTTCCGTATTTCAATATTGGTATACTTATCACCAACTAAAATAACCACACCATCTTGCAAGTGAAATAGAAACTTAGTGTAATTTACTCAAATCAAAAGCAAATAGCAAATGAAAATAAAATGAAGTTTTCCCTATAAAGTTTACAATAAAAGGGTTTTTCCAAAGTTAAAATCAAGTTACAGTTACCCTACCTTATTAATACTTCCTGTATAGAGAATTATAGGCTATATCACTCTGGTGTTTTAACAATATTACAGACGATAAATTGGACAGCAAATACACAAATTGTCCCAAATATCACCAAGGAAAATACGACTGTAGGTTATATACTCGAGTCCAATGAGTCTTATTTCCTAATTCCAAAAATCACTGTTCACATAAATGTCCCACAACAATAAGAAAAAACACCCGGGTGTCAGTGTTCAAAAATGCAATAACTCGTCCAGCGTTGCCAGAGGAACCACTGAGAATTCCTGGGATCTCAGGGCGCTATCTGGGATGTCTCCTTTAATTTCGGTAGTTTTTCACTAACGCGAACTCACTAATCTCTCACGTGGTGATTAGCGCAGTTTCGTGAGAATCAGGCGCGCAGCTCTGTCATCCGATGAACAAAAGCGGAAATTTCTATCCCCTCACGTTCCAATGAACATTATACCAACTCTAAATCAGTTCTCTTTTCGACAACAGTCATAGGATGGTATTTTTTCAAGTTTCTCAACACTCCATGTTCTATTGTACAGCCATCATTTCTTCTTTTTTTTCCTCTCTCCTCCCACCTCCTCAGGCGTTTTCACCCATCCCCGCTCTGAACAACGGTAAACAGTTTTAACGTAACACATAACCATACATTCCCCTTCCTTTCCAATCAAAATGACCATATACATCACACATCAATATACATATTAAATATATAAAATACTGGAAAATAATATTAAAGAAATAGTAACGAACCAAAAGAATAAAACTTCAACCGGGCTTCATTAGTGTAATTTAAGTTGTAATGAATTAAACATCCAAGTTGATTGCACTTAAAAATGTAAGGCAGTAATGTTTTACAGTGAACTTATTTCAGATGATTGCTTATAGTAATAGATCTTATTCTGAACAAATACTAATGAAACTCATGGAGGGAGGGATGAAATCTGCTGAGTTTGTGAAACATGATCAGAAAATGTAAATGTTCTCCATATACTATATCAGTCATTTAGATGGATGTCGACAAGCTCGGAAAGAAAAACTGTATGAAAATTTCTTTTGTTGTTTTTTGACGCCTGAGATTCTCAAAGATTCTCATTTTCATTTGCATTTTGGCAGATTTGTTTTGTAAATCTTGAACTGAGAAGTGAAGGTGAGCAGAGAAAAGCAATTCTGGAGGTCCAATGATGTGTGAAATATATTCAGCAAAGGGCCAGAGAGGATCTCATAAGGGTGGAGACTGACGCTGCAAAGAGTAAGACAAATAAAAAGAGGGACGCATGTTTCGAGAGAGAGAAGACGGAGAAACTCTTGGTATCTGACCATCACAGGTGCAGTATGTCATTCTCACATGCAGAATCTCGCCTAACTTCAATTACATTGTACACTAAAGATGTCCTTTATTCCAGTGACCTGTGTCTGGTTAATGGCATTTAAAGACAAGATGGAGGGACTCGGTTACCTGTTTTTACTTTTTGGTGAGTATTAATAACATGCATCAGTCAGATGATGTAAAATTGTAGATGCTGTTTAGCAATTCTCCTTACAAATATTCAAAGAATCAAATGCAACATTATTCAGCTTCTTAGAAATCAATGGAATTTTTTTGTTTTTGCAACAGGTGTCTTATCCAATCAGGGCAGTTCAGAAAACTTGGAAGGTAAAAACTTTTGGGAACACTTTAGTTGACATGCATTAACCAAGCAACACAGTATGTTTGTTACAGTATTTATTCATATTTGTTCATTCATGTCAGCTCAGATGCATTAAATAATATTAACATGCACTGTAAAACCCAACAGTGATTCTAACACTTTTTAGTTAACTTTACTTAATGTCTTAATTGTAAAAATCTACTATTCACATACTATACCTTGTTTACTCAGAAAACCCAAGTTAAGACGAACTGATTGGTCTGAGTGCCATTTTGTCAAACAACAACAACAATAAAACTCACCATTATGGTGATCAGTGTTTCCTTTGGTTGCGCACTTGGAACATTCATATTATTGTAATTCTCTTCCTGTTGATGCAGAAAAAAATCAGTTATTTGAAAGGTTTGAAAGGAAGATAAGTAATAATTAGGTTGCTTTTAAAAGTTGACCTAGCTTCTGACAGAATAATTAACTATAGTTAACAGTTAAGTCAGAAATTAGGTCACCTTTTAAAAGCAACGTATGTAATACTTCCCTTCATGTCGTATAATGATCGTTTTCATTTTGTAGCTAATACTTGCATCATAAACACCTTGTGAAACTTTTAATTGGGTTGATATAATATCTCTATATTTGTGACAATATCTTGATCATGCTTGAGTCACACACAGACTTTCAGCATCAAAACACAACAATGGTAACAGCAATCGTAGCTATACTAAGTCAAGAGTAAATCTAAAGTAAATGTTCAAGTACTTTCTACAGTTATTGTTTAGTTACTAGAACTCTTGTGTAAGTGAACAATACTAACTAAGCTTTTGTCAGTACGACATACCATTCCTATTTCACTTTACTCTTTTTTTTTTTAAGGCAATCGGTTTGCATGCTTTTTTAAGTCTAACTAATTAGATTTTACAGTGTAGAATGTTGAAATTGACATTAAGATTAATAAATTCTTTAGAAGTAGTTGTCATTGTTAACTAATATTAAAGGGATACTTCACTCAGAAATTAAAATTTGGTCACACTTTAGTTTAGGGTCCAGTTCTCACTATTAACTAACTATCAACTACGACGTTTGCCTCAATAAACTCCTAATTACTGCTTATTAATAGTTAGCAAAGTACTTTTTAAGTTTAGGTATGGGATAGGATTAAGGATGTAGAATATGTTCATGCAGAAAAAGGCATTAATATCTGATTTATAAGTGCTAATAAACAGCCAAAATTCTAGTAATATGCATACTAATAAGCAATTAGTTAATAGTAAGAATGGGACCCTACTAAAGTGTTACTGAAAATTGTCATCATTTACTCACCCTAAAGTTGTTCCAAACCTGTATGAGTTTATTTCTTCTGAGTTTATTTCTTTCTTGAGCACAAAAGAAAATATTTGGCTACCGTCAACTGGTTACCATCATTCTTCAAAATATCTTACAGGTTTGGAACAACTTGAGGGTGAGTAAAAAAATAAATAAAATTGGGTGAAAAATCCAAATGGCACCTTATTTTAAAGTGTTTCCAAAGTTCTACTGAAACCTCACACATTTAAGTCTTATTTTTTCTTGGCCCTCTGTCTCTTTTTGAATAAATGTTTTTAGAGAATTTGGCATCAAAAGGAAAAGCTGTCCAGTCGAGCACATATTACCACTGGGGAGCCGCATCCGCCATTGACGGGATCAGATACGCTCCAGGTGAAGCCTCGTACTGCTCCATCACATTAAACCAGCTCAATCCGTGGTGGAGGCTAGACCTGCAGGATTATTACTACATCAACAACGTGACCATCACCAACAGAGCAGACGGCTATCCTGAGCGCATGACTGGAGTAGAGATCCACATTGGAAACTCCCTGGAAAATAACGGCAACAACAATCCCAGGTGAAATGACTCGCTGAGCGTGTCCTCAGATGGGGATTTGAGCAGGTCACCTGATGTGTCGTGGTTTCTCTCTTTTTCTCTCTCTCCAGATGTGCTGTCGTTTCTTCGGCCGTTCCAGCAGGTGGTACTGTCAGTTTCTTGTGCGGTGGAATGGGCGGCCGTTACATCAATATGTTTCTTCCTAACATAATGACTTTTCTCACACTGTGTGAGGTGGAGGTTTACGGAACAGGTCAATTATTTCTAACATAATTCTACACTAAGATGCGGTCTCATTTACCGTTGTTCACCAAGTTTTCATGGGCGAAATCCAGGCATGTAAATAGGAATCAGCGTGATTGGGAATATAATTTCTCCCTGATTTTACAACCGGTTAAAGTTAGCTAATTCTCTGCGTCTGCTTGGTTTGAAAGTGACTGTGTGAGCTGTTGTGCTTCATATATACACTCACCTAAAGGATTATTAGGAACACCATACTAATACTGTGTTTGACCCCCTTTCACCTTCAGAACTGCCTTAATTCTATGTGGCATTGATTCAAGGTGCTGAAAGCATTCTTTAGAAATGTTGGCCCATATTGATAGGATAGCATCTTGCAGTTGATGGAGATTTGTGGGATGCACATCCAGGGCACGAAGCTCCCGTTCCACCACATCCCAAAGATGCTCTATTGAGTTGAGATCTGGTGACTGTGGGGGCCATTTTAGTACAGTGAACTCATTGTCATGTTCAAGAAACCAATTTGAAATGATTCGAGCTTTGTGACATGGTGCATTATCCTGCTGGAAGTAGCCATCAGAGGATGGGTACATGGTGGTCATAAAGGGATAGACATGGTCAGAAACAATGCTCAGGTAGGCCGTGGCATTTAAACGATGCCCAATTGGCACTAAGGGGCCTAAAGTGTGCCAAGAAAACATCCCCCACACCATAACACCACCACCACCAGCCTGCACAGTGGTAACAAGGCATGATGGATCCATGTTCTCATTCTGTTTACGCCAAATTCTGACTCTACCATCTGAATGTCTCAACAGAAATCAAGACTCATCAGACCAGGCAACATTTTTCCAGTCTTCAACTGTCCAATTTTAGTGAGCTCGTGCAAATTGTAGCCTCTTTTTCCTATTTGTAGTGGAGATGAGTGGTACCCGGTGGGGTCTTCTGCTGTTGTAGCCCATCCGCCTCAAGGTTGTGCATGTTGTGGCTTCACAAATGCTTTGCTGCATACCTCGGTTGTAACGAGTGGTTATTTCAGTCAAAGTTGCTCTTCTATCAGCTTGAATCAGTCGGCCCATTCTCCTCTGACCTCTAGCATCAACAAGGCATTTTCGCCCACAGGACTGCCGCATACTGGATGTTTTTCCCTTTTCACACCATTCTTTGTAAACTCTAGAAATGGTTGTGCGTGAAAATCCCAGTAACTGAGCAGATTGTGAAATACTCAGACCGGCCCGTCTGGCACCAACAACCATGCCACGCTCAAAATTGCTTAAATCACCTTTCTTTCCCATTCTGACATTCAGTTTGGAGTTCAGGAGATTGTCTTGACCAGGACCACACCCCTAAATGCATTGAAGCAACTGCCATGTGATTGGTTGATTAGATAATTGCATTTATGAGAAATTGAACAGGTGTTCCTAATAATCCTTTAGGTGAGTGTATCACTACACTTATTAAAAAAATGTATTAATTCTTTTTTTGCCTGCTAAATTTTGCTAACGTGACTGCTGTCCCACTAGGATGATTTATCAGACACAAGTTGCCCAGATAGAATGAGAATTGTTTTTTTAAGCGTTCATTTAAACATGGCATTTAAGCGCTCATGAGTTGAACTGAGCTGAGAGTAGCTGAAAGCATCATTAAACCCACATCCTCTCCTCTCGTCCCTGTAACATATCCTTCCCTAATGGGTGAAAATGACCCGAAGCCCTAAAATTATACTTTTTTTTTTTGTCCAGAAAGGACATGGAGATTGTGTTATTGTGTTATTTATGACTCTTGCTACTAGATGGCCTTATATCTCTATATTGAGCAAATGAGCTATTTCGCTGGGTCCTAAAGTCATTTTCCTTCCATTTTTCTCTTCAGTATGCATTCAGGTGTACACCGATCAGGCATAACATTATGACCAGGTGAAGTGAATAACACTGATGATCTCTTCATCACGTCTCCTGTTAGTGGGTGGGATATATTAGGCAGCAAGTGAACATTTTGTCCTCAAAGTTGATGTGTTAGAAGCAGGAAAAATGGGCAAGCGTAAGGATTTGAGCGAGTTTGACAAGGGCCAAATTGTGATGGCTAGACGACTTGGTCAGAGCATCTCCAAAACTGCAGCTCTTGTGGGGTTTTCCCGGTCTGCAGTGGTCAGGATCTATCAAAAGTGCTCCAAGGAAGGAACAGTGGAGAACCGGCGACAGGGTCATGGGCGGCCAAGGCTCATTGATGCACGTGGGGAGCGAAGGCTGGCCATTCATTCCTATCGGGATCAAAATGACCCACTAGGGAAGGATTTGTTACTATTTTTATTACAACCACATAAACTCCTCAATTCCAGGCCATTTTGTGTGTGTGTGTGTGTGTGTGTGTGTGTGTGTGTGTATTACAAGTTTAAGTGTGACATAAGTCCTAAGGTCTTAGACCACTCCGATGAACACTCAATTGAAAAAAACAGAAAAATAATTTCGGGACAAAATGATGTGGATCTACTCAATTGTGTTTATTTGTGTGTCTTTTTATGTGCTTGTTGTTTCGCGTTTTTTTTTTCAGTTTATAGGAAAAAAATGTTTCTGAGGATGAAATTAGCGTCCAGTGTTGATGCAGCTGCAGTGAACAACACATTTCTGCATCAGGTAAGAAAACGAGCAGATTGAAAATGGACTAAATCAAATATAAGGTCAATTTATTGAATGAGGATGACACTTCCTGTTGTTGTTGATGTTGAATTTCAATCAACATGAACAACAGTGAACAAAACAAAAAATACATTTTGCTATTTCTTTATCAATACGGATTGACTTTTGTTTGCGTCTGGTGTTGTTTTTGGTCTCCAGCTGATGTCAAAACCAGGTTTTGGTGTGTTTTAGCTGCAGTCCGCTCTGGGGTTGAGTTTGGTTTCTGACGTTAAACTGTCCTGGGCGAGACTCCCGCACCAGGAAGCAATGCATAAGGCAAAAAAACCAACAAGGTAAACCTTTAGTACAGAGCAGGTTTATTTCTGAAAGCATGTGTCGACATATTTTCCAACATGCAAACTACAACAAAAACTATAAACTTGCTAAATATATGCAAAGTTTAAGAAAATATATATTTCACATGTAAAATCTTTTTAAGCATTTAAATGCAACATATATGTACTTTGATGGGCAAGAAAATACATTTTGTGTGAATGCATAAGGGGGTCATTCCTGGGATTCAGTGCCGTTTGTGTTCCCAGTAAAGATCATGATCTTACTGCCTTCAAATGTTGAACAACATTAATTTTAAACCTGTCTTAGTCATAAATAACTAATTAAAAAAATTATTTAAAACATTTTCACCATCACCATTTTTCCATATTTCATGATAAATACAACACTTACTATTCATGATTCTTTCCATTTTATTTTTCCATTGTTGGGTATATCAGTAATGAATTATTAAATGTATTTTAACAATTATAATCAAGGTTTTTAGCTTGTCCCTCAATTTATTGTCCATCATGTTATTTTTGACTACTTTCCCTTTAAATGAAAACACTTGGAAAAATTGATTGATATCATATCATAAAGCAGTCATCACTTCTTTAGAGGGAAAACAACTTGGGCCAGTGAGTGAGACCTTCGATTATTTTAAGTCTATTTTTTACCAATTTTATCTTTCAGATTTGATGTGGTCAACCTTAGTACGTCCACACTGTGAGGGAAATATAAAAAAAATTAGTACAAAAATCATATTTTTAAAATGACAGTTTTAAAGACCATGCAGTTCTTTATTAGATAAACCTTCTATGTAAACCTTCTTGTTTTTGCTCAGACAGGATGCAGTGGCTGATTTTAGATCAGAATCTCCACTCTGTTATATCAGTGGACACTGAGAGCGAACATAGTGATTGTGAATGTAATTTATGTTTAAAGTTGAAGAAGTGTATTTAACGTTCTTTGGCAATGTTTTAGACATTGTTTCCCATCTAAATCCAGTTTAAAATAAAGTAATTATGTAACTGGTTGTGTGTGAGAGATATGAAATCATCCATTCATTCTTTATACCACGTTTTCACCGTTATTGTAACATACATCCACTGGAGCGAGTTATAGTGAACCCAAATGCAGTTTTATTTAACATAAACTAAATACAAACTAAACTTGACATGACATGACTTGAAATAAACAGAACACACTGTCAAACTGTTATTATCAGTTTGTCCTCCCTGTTATTATCAGTTTATCCTCCCTGTCATTATCAGTTTATCCTCCCTGTTATTATCAGTTTATCCTCCATGTCATTATCAGTTTATCCTCCCTGTCATTATCAGTTTATCCTCCCTGTCATTATCAGTTTGTCCTCCCTGTCATTATCAGTTTATCCTCCCTGTTATTATCAGTTTGTCCTCCATGTCATTATCAGTTTATCCTCCCTGTCATTATCAGTTTGTCCTCCCTGTCATTATCAGTTTATCCTCCCTGTCATTATCAGTTTATCCTCCCTGTTATTATCAGTTTATCCTCCCTGTCATTATCAGTTTGTCCTCCCTGTTATTATCAGTTTATCCTCCCTGTCATTATCAGTTTGTCCTCCCTGTCATTATCAGTTTATCCACCCTGTCATTATCAGTTTATCCTCCCTGTCATTATCAGTTTATCCTCCCTGTTATTATCAGTTTATCCTCCCTGTCATTATCAGTTTATCCTCCCTGTTATTATCAGTTTATCCTCCCTGTCATTATCAGTTTATCCTCCCTGTTATTATCAGTTTATCCTCCATGTCATTATCAGTTTATCCTCCCTGTCATTATCAGTTTATCCTCCCTGTCATTATCAGTTTGTCCTCCCTGTCATTATCAGTTTATCCTCCCTGTTATTATCAGTTTGTCCTCCATGTCATTATCAGTTTATCCTCCCTGTCATTATCAGTTTGTCCTCCCTGTCATTATCAGTTTATCCTCCCTGTCATTATCAGTTTATCCTCCCTGTTATTATCAGTTTATCCTCCATGTCATTATCAGTTTATCCTCCCTGTCATTATCAGTTTATCCTCCCTGTCATTATCAGTTTGTCCTCCCTGTCATTATCAGTTTATCCACCCTGTCATTATCAGTTTATCCTCCCTGTCATTATCAGTTTATCCTCCCTGTTATTATCAGTTTATCCTCCCTGTCATTATCAGTTTATCCTCCCTGTCATTATCAGTTTGTCCTCCCTGTCATTATCAGTTTATCCTCCCTGTTATTATCAGTTTATCCTCCCTGTCATTATCAGTTTGTCCTCCCTGTCATTATCAGTTTATCCACCCTGTCATTATCAGTTTATCCTCCCTGTCATTATCAGTTTATCCTCCCTGTTATTATCAGTTTATCCTCCCTGTCATTATCAGTTTATCCTCCCTGTTATTATCAGTTTATCCTCCATGTCATTATCAGTTTATCCTCCCTGTCATTATCAGTTTATCCTCCATGTCATTATCAGTTTATCCTCCCTGTCATTATCAGTTTATCCTCCCTGTTATTATCAGTTTATCCTCCCTGTTATTATCAGTTTGTCCTCCCTGTTATTATCAGTTTGTCCTCCATGTCATTATCAGTTTATCCTCCCTGTCATTATCAGTTTGTCCTCCCTGTCATTATCAGTTTATCCTCCCTGTCATTATCAGTTTATCCTCCCTGTTATTATCAGTTTATCCTCCCTGTCATTATCAGTTTGTCCTCCCTGTTATTATCAGTTTATCCTCCCTGTCATTATCAGTTTGTCCTCCCTGTCATTATCAGTTTATCCACCCTGTCATTATCAGTTTATCCTCCCTGTTATTATCAGTTTGTCCTCCATGTCATTATCAGTTTATCCTCCCTGTCATTATCAGTTTGTCCTCCCTGTCATTATCAGTTTATCCTCCCTGTCATTATCAGTTTATCCTCCCTGTCATTATCAGTTTGTCCTCCCTGTCATTATCAGTTTATCCTCCCTGTCATTATCAGTTTATCCTCCCTGTCATTATCAGTTTGTCCTCCCTGTCATTATCAGTTTATCCTCCCTGTTATTATCAGTTTATCCTCCCTGTTATTATCAGTTTGTCCTCCATGTCATTATCAGTTTATCCTCCCTGTCATTATCAGTTTGTCCTCCCTGTCATTATCAGTTTATCCTCCCTGTCATTATCAGTTTATCCTCCCTGTTATTATCAGTTTATCCTCCCTGTCATTATCAGTTTGTCCTCCCTGTTATTATCAGTTTATCCTCCCTGTCATTATCAGTTTGTCCTCCCTGTCATTATCAGTTTATCCACCCTGTCATTATCAGTTTATCCTCCCTGTCATTATCAGTTTGTCCTCCCTGTTATTATCAGTTTATCCTCCCTGTCATTATCAGTTTATCCTCCCTGTTATTATCAGTTTATCCTCCCTGTCATTATCAGTTTATCCTCCCTGTCATTATCAGTTTATCCTCCCTGTCATTATCAGTTTATCCTCCCTGTTATTATCAGTTTATCCTCCCTGTCATTATCAGTTTATCCTCCCTGTTATTATCAGTTTATCCTCCCTGTCATTATCAGTTTATCCTCCCTGTCATTATCAGTTTATCCTCCCTGTCATTATCAGTTTATCCTCCCTGTTATTATCAGTTTATCCTCCCTGTCATTATCAGTTTGTCCCTTGTATAATATTTTGGAAAATGTAAATATTTTTACATAGAAAATATATTTAAAAATAGCATTATATATCATGTACATGATCATCAGGTTTAGTTCATGTTTATGATTATAAACAGTAATGTTATAAAAAAAACTCCTAAATGAGAAAAAAATATATTATCCGAACACTAAATCATTTTATGATTGAATCAATATTTATGTTTCATTTACAGGTTTTGTGCTGATTAAAAATAATCTGGATACACAGACTGAATCGACCAAGCAGACATTTCTTTATTCATATTCTATATATTAATAAACCCTGACACGGTTCATATAATTGGATGAATCGTTCCATATAAATATGCATAAGTAATTAGATAAATGTATCAGTGTAAATACAGTATGGACATTATAGTCATTTCATCAATATAGTGGATAATTCAAATTACTTTCAGTCAATGATAACTGCTGACAATATAAGTATATTTTTATTGAACTGGGATTGTGTATCCTGTGATTAACTTCTTACAGTACAATGTTCATTTAGGCAGTTTTGATGTTCAAGAACTATTTTGCTACACTGTATATTTATCCAGTACATACAACCGATATATGACCATGATTGTCGCATTTATTAACCCTGAACGCCGATTTATGAATGTTATTGTGTTGACTACTGAAAAGACTTCACTAAAGGACTCTCTTTCTCTGTCTACAACTATAAGCACAAAACTCTGATACATAAAACAGAGAATTACACAGTTGTGTTATGAGCTATTTATGAAGATAAGGGCAAATGCCTGATCCAAGTGTGATATTAAGCAAAAAAACTAAAGTGAATATCATGTCACACTACCAGACCAATGCCTCTCTCTCTCTCTCTCTCTCTCTCTCTCTCTCTCTCTCTATACACTCACCTAAAGGATTATTAGGAACACCATACTAATACTGTGTTTGACCCCCGTTCGCCTTCAGAACTGCCTTAATTCTACGTGGCATTGATTCAACAAGGTGCTGAAAGCATTCTTTAGAAATGTTGGCCCATATTGATAGGATAGCATCTTGCAGTTGATGGAGATTTGTGGGATGCACATCCAGGGCACGAAGCTCCCATTCCACCACATCCCAAAGATGCTCTATTGGGTTGAGATCTGGTGACTGTGGGGGCCATTTTAGTACAGTGAACTCATTGTCATGTTCAAGAAACCAATTTGAAATGATTCGAGCTTTGTGACATGGTACATTATCCTGCTGGAAGTAGCCATCAGAGGATGGGTACATGGTGGTCATTAAGGGATGGACATGGTCAGAAACAATGCTCAGGTAGGCCGTGGCATTTAAACGATGCCCAATTGGCAATAAGGGACCTAAAGTGTGCCAAGAAAAGTGTGCCCCCACACCATTACACCACCACCACCAGCCTGCACAGTGGTAACAAGGCATGATGGATCCATGTTCTCATTCTGTTTACGCCAAATTCTGACTCTACCATCTGAATGTCTCAACAGAAATCGAGACTCATCAGACCAGGCAACATTTTTCCAGTCTTCAACTGTCCAATTTTGGTGAGCTCGTGCAAATTGTAGCCTCTTTTTCCTATTTGTAGTGGAGATGAGTGGTACCCGGTGGGGTCTTCTGCTGTTGTAGCCCATCCGCCTCAAGGTTGTGCGTGTTGTGGCTTCACAAATGCTTTGCTGCATACCTCGGTTGTAACGAGTGGTTATTTCAGTCAAAGTTGCTCTTCTATCAGCTTGAATCAGTCGCCCCATTCTCCTCTGACCTCTAGCATCAACAAGGCATTTTCGCCCACAGGACTGCCGCATACTGGATGTTTTTCCCTTTTCACACCATTCTTTGTAAACTCTAGAAATGGTTGTGCGTGAAAATCCCAGTAACTGAGCAGATTGTGAAATACTCAGACCGGCCCGTCTGGCACCAACAACCATGCCACGCTCAAAATTGCTTAAATCACCTTTCTTTCCCATTCTGACATTCAGTTTGGAGTTCAGGAGATTGTCTTGACCAGGACCACACCCCTAAATGCACTGAAGCAACTGCCATGTGATTGGTTGATTAGATAATTGCATTAATGAGAAATTGAACAGGTGTTCCTAATAATCCTTTAGGTGAGTGTATATATATATATATATATATATATATAAAATCTGAATGTTCATATTGGATAGATTCCTCAAATGTTTTTTTCAGACATTATCTTTTGTGGACATTTTAAGCTTTTGTTCCATTACCCTGTCATATAGTTTTAATGGAAATGCATCATATTCATCTTCTGTAGTTTGCGATATCTAGTGTGGCTTGCAACGTACTGATGTTACTGATAAGTGTCAATACACTTTGAGAAAAACTTCTTGTCTCCTTATTTCCTCTGCCTTACAACTAGATTCACCTAATAATTGTTAATTTTCAAAGCACTAAACTGAGATGTACAGTTACCATTCAAAACATTCTACAGTTTTCTTTAACCCGAGGACAATTTATTTAGTAAGTTTATGTGACCCCTTAATCTGTGCAAGCACTACATGTGTAGATTCCTACACAATGTATGTTTAATTTTAATTACAAAAAAAAATATATATATATATATATACATTATATATATTATGGCATGCTGTTCAGGAAATCATAATATTTATAATATGATTGGTTGTATATATTGAATGAAAGTCTGAATATATGGAAAGAAACTTGAAGATATGGAATGAAAATCTTACGCTGTTGACGTAGTGTAAATAGTGCAGCGCTTCTTATTAGTTCTATGACAGAACGGCACGTGCGCATGCGTTGTGGTGCTCACGTGAACAGCGTCGGCCAATGGTAAGCCGGCGTTCTGGAAGCGCTGCACTGTTTACACTACGTCTGACACAGACGTGAAGAAATTGTTGAATAAAGTCGTTATTTTTGTTTGTTTTTGCACACAAAAAGTATTCTTGTGGCTTCATAAAATTAAAGTTGAACCACTGGAGTTACATGGACTATTTTAACGATGTCTTTAGTACCTTTCTGGGCCTTGAAAGTGGTAATTAAATTGCTTATGTGTTTGGAACAACATGAGGGTGAGGAATCAATGACAGAATTTTTATTTTTGGGTGAACTAGCCCTTTAAGTTTACCGCGATGAAATGGATTTCTTCATCGTTAGAAGCGTCCGGGTGCCTCACACGCATTCACCAGCGTGTTTATTAATCCGTTATTACATAAAATAGTTGCTACTAGATTTCATGCAGACTCACTCATAGTTCAACATTAATAACAAATTAAAAACACAAGATGGCACTTTGATGACGTCAGTTTTCATTTAATACACTGCCCGGCCAAAAAAAAAAAAGTCGCTGTTTGGATTTAAATTGGCAAATGCTTAAGAGTCAATGATTGGATCATTATTGCAGTGATTATGATGTTTCTAGCATGTTATATGTTTGGCAACAGTTCTTCTAACCCTAAATGATGGAGTGTGTAGCTTTTCATTTCTTAAACAACCACAAGATCTTGACCAAAACTTGATGCCCTCTTGATGTTGAAATAACATCACAACATTTATTTCCATCAAGAGGTATTGACAATGCAAGAGTCCAACACTCTGTAAAGTCTCCTCCAGCACATCCCAAAAGACTTTCGGTGAGTTGAAGGTCTGGACTCAGAGGTGCCGATTCATGTGTGAAAATGATTCATGCCCCCTCCCGACCATTCTTTCACAGTCTGAGCCTGATGAATCTTGATATTGTCATCTTGATGTGTCTACGTGGCTTTCTACATGGTTGTTTAAGAAATGAAGAGCTACACACTCCATCAATTAGAGTTAGATGAACTGATGCCAAACATATAACTTATAATTTATGTTTAGACATTTCTAAAATCAATATATAACAGTAAAAACAACTGCAACAAGCTGCGATAGATGTCATGGGTCGGCATTTGTGTATGTTTTGTGTATATCTCGCATGTATTTCTGGATTACAGTTTGCGTTTCTGGACGTTATTGTTTTCAATCGATATATAATGGAAATTCAAGCTCTTCTCGGGCAAGACGGCCGGATCATTTTTAGATGATCATTTATTTATTATTATTTATATATTACTGGATAATTTCAGGTACGTTAACACAGCTTTATCCATTTCAAAGTTTCTGTTATGGCATCTGTTAAAGTAACGGTTTCTATTCAGATTTTCAGTCAAAATCACAGTTCATCATTCCAGAAGTTCTGTTAGAAATTAGACGCGCACCGATGGAGAAGCATTTCCATTGGCTGCAGTCTGCCGGTATTGGCCCAAAAGCTGACATTGCACAGCCAATATCACAGAATATCACGCTACGTTTTTATTATTATATATTACGCTACGTTTATGTGGCTATTATATTGTAGACTTTTGAGTGGATAAAATATAGAAATTCTTTTAATAAAAAAAAAAAATTCTAACCATTTTTTTTTCATCTGGAAAGCCGTTCCCCCCTCAAAATTCACTCCCCGGACTCTGTCCCCCCGCATCAAAATACATAATTTTAGTGAGAGAAAAGCTTAATGTTGATATTTATTTAATTATTAAATGACATTGCTTTCCTTTTCTTTCCTGATTTAATCACTCAAACGGCATCTTGCAGTAACTGTATGAATAACTGACATGCATGAATGATGAACATAATGAAGCTCAGTCGCTCCAGAGATCTGCTTCAGGAATCTAGAAATGAAAATCACAGGTCTTCAGGTCTTCCTCATCATTAACCTCATCATCACGGAGGGATTTTACTGCGTTTCTCCTGGATTCACTCAAGACTCACTGCCTTCGACTTGTCTTCTTCCTCAGGTGTTTGAGACCAGCTCAGCGTCACATTGGTGATTCCTCTCACAGCCAGCGCTGACGTCAGCTGCAGTTAACACTCGTTAATATCATATTGATGCATCAGAACAGGATGAGAGACTCACGTCACACTCTCACCTCTTTAAGCACTTGCTCCGTTACTGTCGGGTCGGTCAGATTAGAGCTGGAGTTAAACGCTAGCTTCATAAATGATTGTCTTATACGATCTAAAGAAACACAAACATTCAAAAATTGCATCAAACAAACACGAGTATCAGGCACACATACTCTATCTTTATTATTATTATTATTTTTTTTAAATATGCAAACACAGTTACAACTATCTACGCCAGGGGTGTCAAACTCAGTTCCTGCAGAGTTTAGCTCCGTGTAACCGGTCCTACTCTACCCACTCTACCCGGGATTCGAATCGGGATCTCCGGTGGCACTCTAACAAGGACGCTAAAGACCGAAACCTCTAGCTTCAGTTACTAATGCGACTCTTGAGATCCGGGCAGTGAGGTTTACACAGCTCTTAACTGGCCTACAACAGTTGCATCCACATCTGATCCAGCTCCTCAAGTCCTTCAGGCTCACATGTGTGTGTGTTGGAGCAGGTGGAAACTAAGCTCTGGAGGGCCAAAGTTTTGCACCCCTGATCTACACAGAAGCTTGTAAATGCATTTGACCGTTACAGTATATCTGCACAGAAAAATAAATCATGAATGATTGGATTTGAGTGTGATCACCTGTCTCATATACCTCCACCTCGCACACGGATAGATACCACAATGTATAAATTGTGATGTACCGTCCCTCCAGTTCACCGCAAGTGTAGGTGACAGTGAAGGCTGCTTTATTACTTGAGATCATGGCACATCTACACAACCCCACACACACACACACACATCTAATCAATACCATCGTTCTTTTTCTTCACACTATTTACCAGTATAAATCTTACACACAAACACACACACACAGACACTCTCTCACACACACACTCACTTACACACTCACACACACACACACACACTCACACTCAATCACACACACACACACACACACACACACTCACTCACACACACACACACATACACACTCACTCACTCTCACACACACACACACACACTCACTCACCCACTTACACACACACACGCACACAATCACACACTCACACACACACTCACACTCAATCACACACTCACTCACACAGTCACACACAATCACACACACACTCACTCACTCACACACACATACACTCACTACCAGACTCACCCACACACAAACACAGACACAATAATTCAGTAAAATAAAGTTATTAGTTCAGATGTAAACACTGATGTCTACAGAAGCTAACAAAATATATCAAATCACCTTTTGAAAGTAACTTGGTGCATCAAATACAGATTGAATCGATTATATTGGCGACAAGTGACTGTTAAAAATCAACTGATTCATTCAAAATAGCTGCTTCAGCCAAATAAAGGCTGCTTCCAAAATCGCATACTTCCCTATTATTGTCACCGTTATGTTCAGTTAGTTTCTGTTTTCATGGACTTTCAGTTTGTTTTCATTTGTCACGTGTCTTCCTTGTTCAGATTCCCGCCACTCATTTGTCTCCTTTGTTACCGTCGTTATTAGTTAGTTTGTTTCAGCTGTGTTTGATTAATTATCTTGTTTGAGTTTGTTATTTATATGGTACCTTCTCCTGCACTCATGTTCCTGTCACGTTTAAGCATATGTGTGTGTGTTATTCTGCTACCTGTTTTGGATTATAATATAAGTAAACTTTGTGTTGGGACCTTACATCTCTTCATCTGCCTGCCTACACATAACATTGACAGATGACCAGACCTCAAGAAATGGATTGGAACGCTAAGTTCATCCAGGTGGCTCAGATTTTCTCTCATTCACTGCTGTTTTTTTTCGTCTTGCCGTCACCAGCCTACTCGACGATGAGACCCTGAAAACCTTGTTCTGGATCGGGATGACCTTTCACCACCCCATAGACCTCATAGAGGTCTATGGGGTGGTGACGGAACTGGAGGGAAGCCGCCGCTAGGAGTCTGGAGAGTGTCCGGCCCTGATTTAAAGCACAGAACCGGATTTGCCTTTTTTGACTGCAAAGAAATAGCGAGAGCCCCCCGCAGACGTTGAGGCACCACCCGCCGTGACGAGTGAGCCAGAGCTAGAGGACAGAGCTCACCATCGCCCCTGAAGTGGAGCCCGTGGGCGAGTCTGATCAGGGGTGTGAGCCTGCAACACCAGTGGCCGAGATAAGGGGTACCGAGGACTGGCTGATGGGCTCCCGCCCTAGCCCACCCAGCATTTAATGCTTCATCGCTGTTTAAGGATAGCACTGAGAATGATAATTCTTCTGTTGTACCTTCATCGCTGTTTAAAGACAGCATTATGAGCGATATGGATGGTGATTTGCTCATTGTCTTACTCACCATCATCCTGTCCAGTCTCATGTCACAGAGCTCAGCCAGTCCCCCAGCCCCACCGCTGCTAAAAGCTTGCAGCCCTGCGGTGTCTCTGGAGATGCCCTGTCGGCGCCGTCCTGGCTCCTCCCACCTTCGGCTCCACCAGAGACCCTCGGCCTGGCAGCTCCACCGGGTTCCCTCGTCCCACTGGCTCCCCCTTGGTCAGTAGTCGCTCTACCTACGCCACGGACATACAGGCCGTCCACTGCACTCCATCCCTCCGTCCCTACGGCTCCTTCCTCTATCGGCCCTCCGTCTGTGCCATCAGATCCTGGGTCCTCGTCTGCCATCACTATCCCATAGCCACATCCTGCCACCATCCCTTCGCCACATCCTCGTCCTCCTCCTAAACCCCCTCCATCCCTCCCTCTGCCATCATTCTACTACGACACAAGGTTGCGCCTTGCCGGAAGGGGGCGTGATGTCACCATTATGATATAAGTAAACTTTGTGTTGGAACCTTACTCTTCTGCATCTTAGTCTGCCTGCCTGCACACACCGTAACAATTATATAGTAGGCGAAAAACATTATGTAACAAAAGAAGTATGTTCGAACTCACAGTCCTCATAAAAGGCAAAAAGTCCCCGGATGACCTACTACTTCCAGCGGGATTCTGAAGTGTGCATATGATGGACACTTTACTATCCCATGAGGCCACAGGAGAGGATTTATGAATGGAAGTGAAGCAACGCAACTGGCGCTAGTAGCTCACATGATAATGACAAGGCGAATGTAGTACGTCAGGATCACATTCATACTTTTAGCGCTTGCAATTCAAATAAGTACCTACTCATGAGAGTATGCGATTTCAGAAACAGCCTGCATCTTTATAAGTGAGTCACTGAATCATCCATTTCAAAGTGAATGAATCAAAATTAAAAAAATTTAAACAGACTGTAACAATTAACATTTTGTCAGAACCTCAAGTAAATTACATGTTACTTAGTTTAGTTTAGATTAGTTTAATTTTTACTCTTGTGCAATTTTTCTCTCATGGTAATTTAAATTAATTTATTCATTTGTGATTTAATTATGGCAAATATTCGGTAACGCTTTAGATTACAGCCCGGAGAGTACTGTGCAAGTAAAAGTTACAGCGTAATTATAGTGTAACTATAAAGTATGTATATGTAGGTATAAGGGAACAATATGTAATATTTGGGGAATAAAGGGGGAACTACCAGGAAAATTAACAAATTATTTATACTGTATGTATTTTTTTAGGGGTAATTATCCGTGTAGTTACAGGGTAAGTATGAATCTGCGGGCTGTAAACTAAAGTGGTGTTTGTTCCCCTCTTGTTTCATTAAGTTACAGGGTAAATACAATAAAAACACATACACAATCTGATTTCACTCGGAAACATTTATTTGAAAAGCAACTTAATTCAAAATAAACATTTTATTTCAAATACTAACGTCCTGACCTTTTTTGTTTCTCTTGCTTGGCTTCTCCTCCTCTTGTTCCTCTTCTACTTTTTCATTATTTCCACTGAAGGAATCCCATGTCTTTTGCTATTCTGTATTAATATTTATTAAAAGAAAAAGTACACCCAGAAATGCTCTCATAATTGTCTAATCTTTTCGCTTCCGACCAGCTGTTACCAGCTCATGCAATATAAGTAAAGAGCAACGTGAAGCTTTAAGCGTTCATGCCGTTCATCTGAAAGTCACGCGAGAACTGGTGCCTCTGTCTTGTTTGTTTCTCATTGCTATTATCATATATTATGTTATTGTTTGTATACTGTTGTGAGCATTAGTTAAAAAAATTTAATAAAATAAAAACTGACGGCATCAGACATCCACGTGACCAGAGTTTCTCTGCGTGCTCACATCACGCTTCAAGTTATGTCAAGCGTGAACTTAACCCTCTCATGCACGCACAGATGACTGTTGGTCGGAAGCGATAGTCTACAGTTTAACATTTTTTAAATATTGTCATTTTTCTTACAAACACTTATCGTTTCACTTTAGAAGACATTGATTCATCCATTGGGATCGTATGGATTGCTGTAGTTATTGCTGTATGTGCTGTTGATGCTTCAACTTTTAGGAACCCAAATGAGTTTTCATTATCAGAGATGATTTAATTTTCTGTGTTCATCTGAAGAAAGAAAGTCGAACACATCTCGGATGGCATGAGGTTAAAAGACGAGTAAACGGTGAGGACATTTCTGGGTGTACTGTATTTTATTTTAATACACAATACAGAATAGCTGGAGATATAGGATTCCTTCTTAAGATTCATCTGTGAACGTAAAAGAAGAGGAACAAGAGGAGGATGAAGCCACACAAGAGAAAATAATAAGTGTTGTAAATCTGTTTTGAAAGTTGTTCTTTAAATAAAGGTTTCCGAGTGATATCAGATTGTGTACGTATTTTTATTTATTTTATTTAGGGAAAAAAAAATACCACTTTAATTTACAGCCTGTAGATTCATACTCACCCTGTAACTACACGGATAATTACCCCTTAAATAAAAAATACTTACATATGTAAATTTTCCTTGTAGTTCCCCCTTTATTCCCCAAATATTACATATTGTTCCCTTATACCTATACGTACGTATTTTATAGTTACACTATAATTACCGAAAGTTACGCTGTAAATTAGTTTTACTCACGCAGTACTTTCCGGGCTGTAATCTAAAGCGTTACCAAATATTCTACTGACTTTGCAAGTACATGTCAACTTTTCTACTATTCCTAACCCTAACAGTCTACTAATACTCTCAGTGCTGGTCCTCCCTATACGCAAAGTATGCAAGTTGAGTAGGGCCCCCGAGCCACCAGAGGGGCCCCCTTACTCTCAAGAATGATTTAGGGCTGTGTTTTAGTTTTGTTTTTGATTTTGGCTTCCAGCGATTATGAAGACAAGATGCCGTTTAAAAAAAAAAGAAAGAAAAATTGTAAAAACTTTTTTTCTGGTGTATTTTTCCTATTGTCCTATTGAACGTTTCAACTAATCTGCTCTAAAAGAACAGATTAAAGGTGCACTATGTAAAAAATTTTCAGTAAAATATCCAAAAACCACTAGGTCAGTGTTATATATTTTGTTCAGTTGAGTACTTACAATATCCCAAATGTTTCCAACTATTTGTAAATCGTGAGAAAATTGCTATTTTAGCCAAGGAACCGGGACGTGTGAGGGAGACGCCTGTCAATGCCTTCATATCTGCATATGTAACGTCATAACATAATTTTCAACACACTCAAATGTATCTAATATGATAAACAGAGCTGCATATAATAATCGCATCCATGAACATGATTTCTGCCCGAGTCATATCCCGATTCTTTTGCACCGGCTGTGAGCTGAAGATTCTGCCCAAGATTCTGTGCTCAAACTAGGCGTCATCAAACTACACCTTTGTTTTGAATAGGCGACCTCTAGTGGACGGAAAAGTTACATAGTGCACCTTTAAGGGGTTGGGGGTGATTTTGGTGTTTTTTTTTAACACACTGACAGAGGCCCCGAGACAAAGTTTTGCTTAGGCCCCCCAGAACGGCACTGGATTCTCTAATGGATTCTCTAGTTGACAAGTAGTTGCAAAGACACTTATAGTTAGTAGAATGTCTAATCAAAATAAAGTGTATCTGAAGCGCCTCACATGGTACTGTAGATGTTCTTCAGAGATTTTCCGAAAAAAACTGAGATTTTTCTGTTAGCTCCTGGAAAGCTGTCTTCTCTGTAAGTGACAACCACGATGCTCACTAGATGCGCTGATTGGAGATCCAGCCTCCACCACTGGTAAATAAGCACATTGGTTGCGGCGCAAGAACTAGAAGATATAGAGAAATCCTTCCCGCCGTCGATGGCGAGGTCCGCGGTCTGACCATTGTTTGTTGTTGACTGCGTGGCAGTTCCAATTTGTGCCAGATTCTCTGGAAAAAGCAGATTATTTTGATGTGGAGACAGTCAGGGAACTTTCATTTAAAATAGCTTTTAATTCCAGTGGATCTTAAGGTGAAAAACAAGTTAAAATGAACAAAACTTCTCCTTTGTTTTTTAATTGTAAATTTTTTTTTAAATCATAACGTTTATTTAGATACTGTTACATTTGTGTGTGTAGTTGAAAACCTTAATTTTTTGCCCAAAACAAACTAAACAGTTGCTACAAAAAGTTACTGTACCTTTAGCACCATCTGCCTGTTCCTGAACACAAAACAGCCCTGCATGTGCAAACAATATTTAATGACAAATCAATAATATAATAAACAATCAGATGTAAAGAGGCAAAGAGGCAAATGAGCATTCCTGCTCCATTCTTTAGACTCTGTTGCTCCCCTTAAGCCCAGGAAAGCTAAGGGAAAGGGCCCCGCTCAGCCTTGGTTAAATGATTTTACTCGCTCTCTTAGACAAGAGTGTCGTAAGGCAGAGCGGAAGTGGAAAAGAGATAAACTCCAAGTATCTTATTAATGTTTAACTGCATGCTTAACCAGTTACCAAAAGTCAGTGAAAGATGCAAAATCTAAATTCCTCTCTAAACTCATCACTGAAAATGCAAATCGACCGAGAATGCTGTTTAAGACAATTGATTCAGTCTAAAACCCTTACCAGCTCCTTCTCTTGTTCCATCTTGGGAAACCTGTGAGAATTTTTTAAAATTTTTTAATGATAAAGTGTTAGCGATCAAGGCTTCCATTAAGCCAGCAATACATCATCCCCCCTGATCTGTTCACCAATCAATTCACTAACTTGTTTTCATCCAGTTACCTCTGCTCAGCTAGTTGATATTGTTTCTAAGGCTAAATGTTCTAGCTGTGAGTCTGATGTCATCCCTACTCGTCTTTTTAAAGATGCTGTAGTTCACCCTCTGCTTAAGAAACCCCATCTTGACCCATCTACCCTCAGCAATTTTAGACCTATCTCCAAGTTTCCTCTTATTTCTAAGCTCTTAGAGAGAGAGTCGTGCATTGTCAGTTGAATACCTACATCAGTACATCCAATATTTCTGATACTTTTCAGTCCGGTTTTAGATCAATGCACAGTACGGAAACTGCTTTGTTGAAGGTCAGCAATGACCTTTTGCAAATCCTAGATCTTGTTGGATTTCAGGGTGTTGCCTTGCAGTGGTTGGCCTCTTATCTCAAAGACAGAACCTTCTCTGTGAGCATGGGGAAGTCTTTCAATTTATATGCTGCCATTGGGTGCCATTTTTAAGAAATATTGGATCTCCTACCACTGCTGTGCTGATGATACACAGTTTTATCTACCGGCAAAAACTGACAGTTCTTATCCCCTGGAGATACTGTGTGACTGTTTTGTGGAGATTAATTAAATTAAATGAAAGCAAAAGCGAATTTTTTATTTTAGGCCCATCCAGGTCTTCATCTACTTTTAACTTCTATCTCCGCCACTGTAAGGAAACTCTATCACCGGACTGGCTTATCCGACCGTCTGCTAGCTGTCTCGCGTCACAGAAGTCAGATAAATCCCAGCACATAGAGACTCTTTCACCTAGATATTATCACATAGAGACTGTGTCTGTTCCACGAATTAGTAAATACAAAAAACCACCAAAACTATTCAACGGTAAAAATGTAATCGATGTCCAACAAATAAACAACAGATATTTTGTTAATGATATGATTACAGATAATAATCTAGATGTGCTGTGTTTGACAGAAACCTGGCTAAAACCTGACGACTACATTACTTTAAATGAGTCCACCCCTCAAGATTATTGTTATAAACACGAGCCACGTCTGAAAGGTAAAGGGGGAGGTGTTGCTGTAATTTATAATAATATCTTCAGTATTACTCAGAAGTCTAGTTTCAAATATAATTCTTTAGAAGTTTTGGTGCTTTACGTAACGTTATGTAGTGAAATTGATAAATCCTGTTTAACATTTGTGTTGGCTACTGTATACAGGCCACCAGGGCACAATACACACTTTACCAGAGAATTTGCTGATTTTCTATCAGAGTTAGTACTGGCTACAGATAAAGTCCTAATTGTTGGTGATTTTAATATCCATGTAGACAATGAAAAAGACGCATTGGGATTGGCATTTAGAGACATTCTAAACTCTATTGGAGTTAGGCAACACGTATCAGGACCCACTCATCACCGTAATCTGACTTTAGACCTAATATTGTCACATGGAATAAATGTTGATACCGTTGAAATTCTGCAGCAGAGCGATGACATCTCAGATCATTACCTAGTATCATGTATACTTAATTTAGCAAAGGCTGCAAAGCCGTGCCCTCGCTTCAAATATGGCAGGACTATCACTGCTGAGACTAAAGATTTCTTTATAAATAAACTTCCTCATCAGTTTCATCTCCTCAGCATCCCAGATAGCCCAGAGGAACTCGATGTTGCAACAGAAACTATTGACTCTCTTTTCCAGCACTTTAGACACAGTTGCTCCTCTGCGCTTAAAGAAGATTAAAGAGAATAGTCCAACGCCGTGGTACAACGAGCACACCCGGGCCCTTAAAACAGCAGCCAGAAAAATGGAGCGCAGCTGGAAGAAAACAAAACTGGAAGTTTTTCGCATTTCGTGGAGAGCATGATTTCATACAGAAAGGCCGTAAAAACTGCTAGATCTGCTTATTTCTCGACTCTCTTAGAAGAAAACAAACACAACCCTAGGTATTTATTCGATACAGTGGCTAAATTAACCAAAAATAAAGCTTCAACTTCTGATGTCTGCCAACAGCACAGCAGTAATGACTTTATGAACTTCTTTACTTGTAAGATTGATAATATTAGGAAAAAAATGTATAATTAAAATTATAACCATGCAGCCGTCTACTACAGTATCACATCAGACAGAGCATTGTAGTGTCACTGAGGAAAAATTACATTCATTCACTGCTATAGGAGAAGAAGAATTGGCTAAACTCGTTAAATCATCAAAATCAACAACATGTATGCCGACTAAACTACTAAAAGAGATGCTTCCAGAGGTCATAGATCCTCTTCTTAATATCATTAATTCATCCTTGACTTTAGGATATGTACCGAAAACTTTTAAGTTGGCTATTATTAAACCACTTATTAAAAAACCGCAACTTGACCCTACAGAATTAGTCAATTACAGGCCAATCTCAAATCTACCCTTTCTGTCAAAAATACTAGAAAAGGCAGTGTCCTCACAATTATGCTCCTTTTTAGAAAGAAATGGTATCTGTGAGGATTTCCAGTCAGGATTTAGACCACATCATAGTACTGAGACTGCTCTCATTAGAGTTACAAATGATTTACTCTTATCATCCGATCGTGGTTGTATATCTCTATTAGTGTTACTCGATCTTAGCGCTGCATTCGATACTATCGACCACAACATTCTTTTGAATAGACTCGAAGATTATGTTGGCATTAGTGGAATTGCATTGGCATGGTTTAAATCATACTTATCTGACCGTTATCAGTTTGTAGCAGTAAATGAAGAGATGTCACACCGATCACAAGTTCAGTATGGAGTACCGCAGGGCTCAGTGCTAGGACCGTTGCTTTTCACCCTGTACATGCTACCACTGGGAGATATCATTAGGAAGCATGGCGTTAGTTTTCATTGTTATGCTGACGATACTCAGCTCTATATTTCTTCACGCCCTGACGAAACTTACCAATTCACAAGATTAACGGAATGCATATCTAATATAAAAAATTGGATGACTAGTAATTTCCTGCAACTTAATTCAGAAAAAAATGAATTTTTAATTATTGGACAAAAAAACTCCACATGTAGTAACCTAGAATACTGTCTAACACTTGATGGCTGCTCTGTCAAGTCCTCGTCGTCAGTTAGGAACCTGGGTGTGCTCTTTGATACCAATCTTTAATTTGAAAGCCACGTTTCCAGCATCTGTAAAACTGCATTCTACCATCTTAAAAATATATCTAAATTACGGCATATGCTTTCAATGCAAAATGCTGAACAGTTAGTTCATGCGTTCATGACCTCAAGGCTAGATTATTGTAATGCTCTACTGGGTGGTTGCCCTGCTCGCTTAATAAATAAACTGCAGCTGGTCCAAAACGCAGCAGCTCGAGTTCTTACTAGAATCAGGAAGTATGACCATATTAGCCCAGTTCTGTCAACACTGCACTGGCTCCCTATTAAACATCGCATACATTTTAAAATCTTGCTAATTACTTACAAATCACTAAATGGTTTAGCTCCCCAGTACTTGAGCGAGCTCTTAATGCATTATACTCCATCACGTCTATTGCGGTCTCAAAACTCTGGCCAGTTGATAATACCTAGAATATCAAAATCAACTGCAGGCGGTCGATCCTTTTCCTATTTAGCACCCAAACTCTGGAACAGCCTTCCTAGCATTGTTCGGGAAGCAGACACACTCTGTCAGTTTAAATCTAGACTAAAAACGCATCTCTTTACTATGGCATACACATAAAACATTTTTAATTTATATTTTATTCAAATTGTTAGGTTGCATTAACTAGGTCAGCCGGAACCGGGAACACTTCCCATAACACCTGATGTACTCGTTACATCATAAGAAGAATGACATCTATGCTAATGTTAGTCTCTCTGTTTATCCCGAGGTTTACTGCAGTCAGCCGGATCCGGGCCGTATCCAGATCAGATGGTGGACCAGCGCCCAGACATTACCAACGCATCCCTGAAGTGTCTGCAGAGACCGTGTCAATTAGTCTACCCTCTGAAATTGCTCATCGACATGGCATCCTCAATGGATCCATCTCCGGCGTGATGACTCCGATATTTCGAATATTCCTATTTAATAATTGTTTAATCGACACGCCATCCTTAATAAACCCGTCTGCGGCGTGATGCCTCCGATCTTTCGAATAATCCGATCTAATATGACTTCTGACCTGTAAGGCTGCCAAAATAATAATCATACACTGTTTGTTAATTGGCCAGAGGAGAACTGGCACCCCGACTGAGCCTGGTTTCTCCCAAGGTTTATTTTTCTCCATTAGGACACCTGATGGAGTTTTGGTTCCTTGCCACTGTCGCCTTTGGCTTGCTCAGTTGGGGACACTAAATTTTCAAATAAATATCCAAATAAATGTAATTACTAAACTAAATTAACTATATCAACTACATTACTTGAATATATATGATAAATGAAATGAGCTGATGACATCACCGTTTTCTCCAGAGCGGCTGTACAGCCGAATCAAATTCTGTTCATTATTTTCCTGTTTAACACTGTGAAGCTGCTTTGAAACAATCTGCATTGTAAAAAGCGCTATATAAATAAAGTTGACTTGACTTGACTATCAACCTAGTGTATGGAATCTTGGGGTTACATTCGATTCGTCACTAAATTATGAGAAACATATCAGTTCAGTGGTAAAGGGCAGTTTCTTTCACTTGAGATCGATTGCGACAATCTACAATCTACAATCTCTTGCTTGCAAATTGTCCAAAATGCTGCAGCGAGACTTCTTACCGGCACAAAAAAGAGAGATCACATTTCTCCCATTTTAGCGACTTTACATTGGCTTCCTATTAAGTTCAGAATCGATTTTAAATTTGCAGTATTTGTGTACAAGGCTCTATCTGGTGCTGCATCAAAATACACAAGTGACCTTCTGATTCCTTACACTCCCCAAAGAACTCTTAGGTCTTGCAATCAGCTTCTTTGAACTGTCCCACGTTTTCGCTGTAAAACTAAGAATACTCTGGAATAGTCTGCCCTTCAATGTGAGGTCTATTAGCCAGCTTTAAATCGGCTCTTAAATCTCATCTGTTCTCTCGATATTGGTAGATTTTTATATTTATTTATTATTTTGGATTGTATCGGGTCTAATGTGTTTATATTGTGTATCAGCCTTGTTTCTTTTTATGCTTTCTTTTATATGCACATTGACTTAATGTACAGCACTTTGGCGTAACACTGTTGCTTTTAAATGTGCTATAGAAATCAAATTTGACTTGAGCATTCAAATGGCGTTAGATTTGTTTTGTAAAGCAGTGAATGAGCAATGAATCATGCACTGATGCACAAAAGTCAAAGTACAATATGCAAAGTACAACAAACAGAAATACTTGAATGTAAATGGTGATTTTCTTGATTCTAATAAAAAAATACATTTATACGCACAGATAAATGTGCTTATAAAAATTATTGAATGAGCTCAACTTTCATATCTTCAGAAAGGCCATACAAATCTGAAAAAATACTATGGAAGTCAATGGGACCCATCAACTGTTTGGTTACCGATCATTCTTCAAAATATCGTCTTTTGTGTTCAGCAGAACAAAGAAACTCATACAGGTTTGGAACAACTTGAGGAGTAAATGATGACAGAATTAAAAATTTTTTGGGGTGAACTATCCCTTTAATGCACGTTCACACCAAGAATAACTATAACTATATTAGCATCCACACCAGCGCACGATATTAATCTGTTTATTCTAAACGCGCACTGCAGTTTTGTCGCCTGTCGCTTTAAATACTCGTTAAAGCGGGAGTCATTTTGATTTGCTGTCAATGTTTTTATCATAAAACATAGTTCTGAAAGCGATTCCAACAATATCATTCCTCTGTGCGGTTACTGTTAAAGTTGCGGTGTGGACTCGGCTATTCTTATATTTAGAATGATTTTTAGAACTATATCTTTATTGTTATTATATCTTTTATAGTTATCGTCCTCGGTGTGAACGGGCCTTTATTCTTTTACTGTCATTAATGAAAGTCTTACGTTACCGAACAATAACAGCCAGCGCTCGATGATCCCCATCATGTAAAAATGTATATTGCTCTGTAACATTGGAACAAAAGACAAAGATGTGAAATATGACCAGTGCTTACAAACTGTAGTCCGTTACTGGTTACAAATTACAGTTAGTAACGTAATGGGGTAATGTATTCTGATTACTTTTGACAAAACTCATTTATCATATTTATTATATATATTTATTTATTTACTCATATGAATAGAATTATTGTCGTACCAAATTAATACGACAAAGAATATATATTTCATTCCTTCTACATATCCTTCTCCCTTTTTTTTCTTTTCTTTTCTTTTTTTTAAGAATTAGGGGGAATCCATAAAATTGTAATGTAATCAATAAAAAATAACTGTAATCTGATTATGTGCATTTACAAATGTTATATAATCTAATTACAAGTACTTCATTTTTTGGAATCTGATCATATAATCCAGATTACATATAACCAGTTAGTACCCAGCATTGATTATGACAAAAATTAATTGTTTTGACACTTGTATGCTTTGTAATCATTGACTGTCGTCACTAATGATATCTGCGTTTTTATTAAAAATGAACCGGACTAACCTGTCCTGTGAAATCCGTACGTTCTGGATCAGCAGCTTCTGTTAGCAGGATGATGGAGTGGTTTTACAGTCAGTTTGTAATCTGATGGTGACCACGACTGGTTTTCTTTCGGTGTGTGATGTCACAAGGCAGGGCCATTTGGGCTGGGAGTCGGATTGAGAGATTCTGTTCTGAGAGACCAGATTCCAGGACCAGACAAATAAAGTTAAATACAATACTGGAATTATAATTGTATATTCTTGTTTATAATTATACGTTCTGAATCACAAAGATATATTGATATTAAGATACATTTTAAAAATATGTAAATATGTAAAAAAATTTGAGTTTTACATGTGAAATCGTTTAGGGAAATTTTCCAAGGTTTTGTTCCATTTGCATGTGCATAAATGAATCCTGTGACCTGTTTGTACTTTAACTCAAGTATCTGGACACATTTTAGTTTTAGCATTTTTTTAGATGTCACGAATGTTCAGAAAACACAATGCTTGAAGAAATGTTCCCTTAACATTTGCTTTCTTTTTAAAACTGGACATTTTGAATGGTCAGAAATAACATCTTCATGGGAATGTTAGCAAAACGTTTGTTAGCTGAGGTTATGCCTCGGGATGCTTCAGTCACAGGTTTGACAGGAGACTTTTTGCGTTTATGTGTCGAATGGTTGACAGGTTTTACATTAACAAACAAAGAGTGACTGAGACAGACAGACATCGGTTTGGTGCTGGGAAATCCAAGCAAACACAGATAGATGATGCCAGATGACTTTTAATATTGACTTTGAATAAAGCTCATGTCACATCCAAGGATATTATACGAGACACACTCTTAACACTCGATATTAAATTGTGCAGAATTTGTACCTGTAGATGATAACAGCTGTTACATGTAGAGTCTGATAAAGTGGATAGAAATCTATAATAAATATACATATTTACTTATGTTTAGTTTCCAACCTATTCAAATAGCAAACCACCCATTTTCCACCCAAATCCATCCATTTTGAAATTATGACTGTCAGATGATCTTTTTGTCGATTTCGACTTTTAATAACTTTCATGACATAATTATGATTTAAGTAATTTAACTTTAATTTCATAATTTCTAATTTAATGTCAATTTCGACTTACTATTTCATAATTCTTACTTTTTATGTCAATTTCCACTGTCATAATTTGTACTTTTATGTCAGTTTTGTCTTAGTATGTCAGTTTCAACTAAGTATGACAATTTTTGACTGTCATCATTTCAACTTTTATGTCAATTTCGATTTATGTCAACTTAGACTTTGACTTTTTGTCAACTCATTCTTTATAACAACCTTTTAAAGTCATATTTTCATCTTACATGTCACAATTACTGTCATAATTTCAACTTTTGTCAAATTCAACAATTTCGTCAGGTAAATTTTGACTTAGTATGTCACAATTCTTACTTTTTTGTCAGTTTCGACTTTTATGTCAATTCCGACTTATGTCATAATTTTTACTTTTTGTCAATTTCTATTTAGTATGACAATTTTGGCTTGTTAATTTCAAGTTTTATGTCATATTTTTTTACATTTTATGTCGATTTTAACTGTCATAATTTCAACTTTTGTCAATTTTGACTTATTAATGCCATAATTATTACATTTAAAGTCATGTTTTTATCTTTTCATGTCATTTAAAAAAATAATATTTACTTTTTATTTCGTAATTTCGATTTATGTTTACCAAAGGATTTCTTTTTTCTTATGTGGCAGAAATGGGCTTCCATAGTTATACCTGTCCATAGCCATAATCTCAGTCAGACCCGTCCATTCGGCGGAAGCCTCCATTCCAGTCGTATGCCATTCCCAGCTCATCCAGTTTCTGCTTCAGCTGAAGAACAAACATGTTTGTCACAAGCGGGATAAACACACAAAAAGACCTGAAGGAAGAATGACACTGACCTTCTATCTCCAGTAAATGTATCTTGATTTAAGAATGTTTAGATATTTGTACTGGAAAACAAGACAAACACTGAGGAAGAACACATTTTGTAGTGTAAATCAAAAGAAATCAACATTGATTTATATAGCACGTTTAAAAACAACACAAGTTGACCAAAGTGCTTTACACTCTCAACATTACAAAAAACAACTGACAATACACCCAATACAAGTAGCTTCTCAAACTCCAAACCCCTATGGGCAGTTGTAAGCAAGAGAGAAGAGATGCGTTCTCAACACAGATTTAAAACGTTCCAACGAGTCACAGGATGTAATATGCGGAGGAAGGCTATTCCAGAGGCGTGGCGCTGCCACAAAGAAAGCATGATCTCCTTTAGTCTTCAACCGTGATTTAGGAACACTCAAAAGGAGACTCCGCGACGATCTTAAAGGTCTAGCAGTACAGTGATGTTTTAACAGACCAGAAATATACTCTGGAGCAAGACCATGTAAACCTTTTAAATCTTGTTCTACAACACAAAACCACTACAGGTGTACAGAAAAACACTCATAAGCGTTGCTTTTACACACAGGCGGAAGAGAAGAAGGGCTTGCGACTGCTGCACTTCTGATGCACCACACATTCTCCCAATCCACCCGGTTGACCAGAGTCCCAGTCCCACGCACCCGGCCATCCACGTGATGTAAAAGAACACGTGATTCCTCAGACCAGGCCACCTTCTTCCATTGCTCCGTGGTCCAGTTCTGATGCTCACGTGCCACTGTTGGTGCTTTCGGCGGTGGACAGGGGTCAGCATGGGCATCCTGACTGGTCAGCGGCTATGCAGGCCCATACACAACAAACTGAGATGCACTGTGTATTCTGACACCTTTCTATCAGAACCAGCATTAACTTCTTGAGCAATTTGAGCTCCAGTAGCTCGTCTGTTTGATCGGACCACACGGGCCAGCCTTCGCTCCCCACGTGCATCAATGAGCCTTGGCCGCCCATTCTGGACGGAATGGATTAATATTTCAGCCTGTATTGAAAAAGGAGGTGCTTGCCAGAGAGCATGCAAATGGTTTAAGGTCAAGCGGATGATGTACAAACAACACCTGACATTGTTAGTTAGTTGACTAGTTCATTTGCAAACTAATCAACAGAAGATTTCAGCTGATTACCAATCGTCTTAATTGCATTACCTTAAAGTATTCTTTAATCCAAAGCCATTAAAAATTAGGAACATCGCAAGCAATATGTATGCAATGCCAGATTTATTAAAAACATGTTGTAAGAGACGCTGTATGAGGGAAACAGGTCTATTTAGCTCAAATGAATGAATTAATTAATTCATAGGGAATTTTGAAAGAGTCTATTTTACGACCGAGCAAATGACTCGCCCAGCGTTCGTTTGAACGGGCCGTAACTATCGACTCTGCAGCTGATATTAATATCCACACAATAGTGACACACTATTTAACAGCCAGGTAACATAGATCAGCAGTTTAAGACATTAAATTCGTAAGCACATAACACAAGAACACTTATCTTTAGAAATAAACAAAACTTTATTGATTACTCTAACACGTAAAACTAATATCTAACACAAACACACACACGTTGCAGAAAGGAAGAAAGTGAGGAAAGAATACGTTTTAAGAGTGAAATGATGAAATCCCAAGTTTCTAGCAATATATGCATTTATAACATGACCTGAACGAACCACCAGTCATTAATTTAACCCTCCTATCGTTGCTTAGGCGGGGTTATTAAATTTGATATCAATTGCACCAGTTCAGTTTAGAATCTGGAGATATTACTTGCGTTTGTGTCTAGTGTCGTCTTTGAATGGGGATTCCCTTTTTCTTTGGTCCTGGCTGCAGGGGTTCCCCGGTGCTTTGAAGGTCTTGTCGTGTCTTTTGATCAACGTCTTGGGAAGCCAATCACGTGGCGTGCTGGCGGCTGGGTGAAAGTCTCGTGGGCAGTGTTCGAAGTTGAAGCGCGCTCTGCTGTAGATTCGTCGAGAGAAACTTTGCGGCAAAACTTAACTTAGAACACGTGACTCAACGGAAAGAAAATAAACTTAAGTAAAAGAAAGGAAAGTGAGCGGAGAGTTTAGATGGCTTGAATGAAATGAACCCATTTCTCAGATCTTGGTCTGCCTCAATCATCTGATCGTCTATTTCTCCTTTAGACTGACTTGAACATTATTGAACTGATTTTCTTCTTCAACTGGTTTCAACTCACTCCTTTGTTCGTGTGCTGAGATTAAAACTCAAATTTGTTTGCCCATCCTCCTGGATGGATTGACCAATTGGGAATCATCTTTGGATCAGAGGTGTTTACACCCTCCCTATAAATTAGGTTATCTGTGGTCATTTACGTTCCTGCTCTAAGCAGTGAGTAAATTTAAACATGATTTCTCATTATAAGAACACGACATTCTAGACAGATTTCATTCAAACCATCTTTTGAATTATGATCATTCAATCACACTGATATCAAGAAAGGCATATTTTCAATCAGTCATTCAATAGTTACATGAATTACACTAATTGTGAGTGAGTCTAAGCATAGTGGTCACATATATTGGTTACATACATGATAAAGAATTATGCAGTAGAAGGATGTATGATTATAAGTCCAATGATCAATGATTTGATGCAGTTTATGTGTAACACGGTTTCTGTGACTTTTTCCTTTGTTTCACCCACTAGTGCTGGGGTCCTGAGGAATTTTTATGGCAGTCACAGACTAGGACATTAGGGATTAGTTTCTAGATGGGTGAAGGGCAGAAAACCGCAGGTGGACCAATGAGAAGTCCTTCCTGGGCTTGGTACCAGAGGTGGTCTTCTTGGCCTCTAAGAGCACACACACACACACACTCACTCACTCACAGACACACATTTACACACACACTCTCGAACAAACTTACACAGACACACACAGATGGTCTCTCTCAACTACACACACACTCTCTCTCTCTCTCTCTCTCAACCACACACACACTCTCTCTCACACACATACACAGACACACACATTCTCTCTCACACACACACACACACACTCACTCACTCACTCACAGACAGACACACACTCGTTCTCTCTCACACAGTTAGACACACACACACTCACTCACTCTCTCACACACACACACACACACACTTGTGCTCTCTCTCTCTCTCTCTCTCTCTCTCTCTCTCAACCACACACACACACACATATTCTCTCACACTCACAGAGAGACACACACACTCACACACAGTCTCTCTCTCTCTCATACACACACTCTCAGACTCACACACACAGATACACATACACATACACACACTCATTCACTCACAGACAGACACACACTCGTTCACTCTCACACACATACAGACACACACTCGTTCTCTCTCACACACACACAGACACACACTCACACACACTCTCACTAACAGACACACACACACACACACTTGTGCTCTCTCTCTCTCTCTCTCTCTCTCTCTCTCTGTCACACACACACAGTTTTCAGTATTTAGGTTATGCATTATATTTCATATGTTCTTTCTCCAGCAAGGAACATTTTATGTAAGATTTCTTTTTTTTTATGTAGTGAATATAAATTCAGGTAACCCTCAACCCTCACCCCGATCATTTGAAGTGGAAAGAGAAACACGTGATGTCTGGCTTGAGCTCGTGTTTGTGTTTATAAGCTCACCTCCACCTCACATCTCTCTATATAATCACAGGAGAAAGTAAAAGGTGCCCCCTGCTGGAGGACGGGAATACACACAAATACACACTTCACAAGTTCACACATCACATTAAATGTGATGTGTGAACGGGGGAGGAATTTTGGCCCAAACCCAGAGTATACCCCTCGTGATAGAGATAGTCTAGAACTAGACTGCATTGTATTATGGATTGTGTTGACGTCTAATCAAAATGTGTAAATCAAAGTGAGGAGATGGGGTGGTGGAGGGATGCTAAAAAACTGTCAACAAAAAGAAGGTAAACTGCAGTATATATACACCTCTTATTGTTGATTAAATTGATTAACTTAATGTGCTCCACTTTTGTTTAATTAGGATTAATTATCTGAACGTGCTCCTCCTGAAATTTGTTAATAAAACATCACTTCACGAGTTCACACTTACATCAAATGAAATAGAGTAAAGATTATGCGTATTTGGCGTGCTGTCTAGGGGAGGGCTCCGGGCTCGAGAATTTTGGCCCGAACCCAGAGTATGCCCCAAAATGCAAGAGCAGAGGACAGCCACCAGAAAACCCCCCAAATACGCAGATAATTGGTGGGCTGGCGTTTTTGAGAAGCCTGGTTGCTTGACCAGGAGGGCCCGTGTTGTTGATGGGAGCAGCTCACGGCATCGGCCGGACAGGCCCTACTGACCGATGGACTGGGAGCAACCTTGAATTGGAACGACCGATCGGGAAGGCTTTTGCAACGTCTGAGGGGAGGCCAGCTTACTGCAACAGACGGAAAAAACCCTACCAGCCGATAAATGAGGAGCAGCATGGTTTGGAACCACATGACCAGGAGGGCCCGTTGTTGCCTCCGACGGGAGCAGCTCACAGCGCTGGACAGACGGGCCCTACTGGCTGATGAATGTGGAGCAGCCTTAATTTAGAACGACCGATCGGGAAGGCTCTTGCAACATCTGAGAGGAGGCCAGGCTCACTGCAACAGACGGGAAAAGCCTGACAGGAGATCAGACTCGCGTCGTCAGATTGCTGAGCCCTACCAACCGATAGACGGGGCGGCGCAATTAAAAAGGATGACTGACTGAGGGGGCCCACCTTCCTGGCGTCAGGTGAGTGGCTCCTATCGGCCGACGGTACGGTGAAAGAGATGTGAAACACCCGACAGGAGAGCTCTCATGGCATCCGGATGGGAGATCAAGACTCACTGCAATCGGACGGGTAAGCCTCGCTGGCAGACGGGTGGAAGCTAAAGAATGGATGTTTGTCCTTGCAGTGTCCGAAAGGAGATCAATATTTACGGTATCAGACGAGTAAGCCTCACTGGACGGAGAAAGAGAAAAGATAAGTATCGACCAGGAGAGCTCTTGCAGGGTCCAAAAGACAAGTAAGCCTCGCTGGGTGGGAAAAAGATGGGTAGTGACTGGGAGGTCACTCGCAGCATCCGATGGGAGATAAAGACTCATTGCATCGGGTGGGTAAGCCTCGCCAGACGGAGAGGGAGAAAAGATAGAAAGGTGCTTTTTAAAAAATATATATATATATTTTTGGAGGCATCTATGAAAAGGGGTTCAGAAGGAGATTTAGCCTGCGATATCCTAATTTGGAGGTACGCAAGAACAGTTTGGTATGATTGGATTGGATTGGAGACGGGATGTTAAAAATATAGATCAAATGGCTTTTTTAGCTTAGTCTGTCTTGCTTCGTTTGATTAAGTATGATATTGTTTCACCATCGAGTACTGATAGGTCTGAGATAGTGGGGTGGACTTCGAATTTGGAGGTGATCGCGATTTCTGAGCATCTAAGGAAACCGAAAAAGGCTATAATAAACATGGTGTTGCGTGTGCGGGCTGCATTGAGGGCCTGTGCGGAGGACGTGAATACATTTGGTGAGAATGTCTAGCATTATGGGTTATCTGGTGTCGGGACGGGTGGGCTGGGATCTTTGAATCCCTTTGATCAGGAGGGAGGTTTGTGAATTGTTTGTTTATCTCAGGGGAGGGAGCGCCATACATCAATTGTGGAAAAAACTGAATGCCGCTCAGGTAACCTTTGATGGACTCAACTTGGAGGCCCTTAACGGTATTAAGGTAGGAAATAAATGAGGTGATTGAAAGGAGAGAACGGCATGTTATAAGAGAAGTGGAATGCTTTAAAACATCTCCAAGCAGTCACGTAGTAAGGTTCAATGCAAGCCTGTAGCACTCCTCCCAGAAACTGAAGCCTATGCGCCTCAATCTCCCCCAGGTGGTTGGTCCCAGTACAGGTCATAACCCCCGCCCCTCCATGTATTCTAACGGACGCGAGACAAACTAAACAATCAAGTTACACTTCAAATAATTTTTTCCCAAAATTCGTTTCTGTCATTTTAGGCCGTTTTTATCACAGTGATTTAAATTCAAGTGTTTGTTTTTTAAAAAAAGTTTAGTTTTGGTTAGTTATTTGATGCTATAAAAACAGGGGTGTGACGTAATGATTGACAGCTGAGATTTATTGACAGCTTCTCTGAGTGAAGTTGTCAGTGAGGCACTAACAGACTTGTTTTGGGATTTTTGGGAGGAGATTGGAGCTTTAGCTTTAATTTCTGCATTTCCATAACTGTTTATTTCACACCAACATAATGAATTGTTCTGCATCTGCGAGAGTGTGGGTGGGCTTTTGATATCGCACCTCTACTGTGCAGACTGTCCCAAATCTGCGCAAGATGACAAGTCAAGTCAAGTCAACTTTATTTATATAGCGCTTTTTACAATGCTAATTGTTTCAAAGCAGCTTCACATTGTTAGCAGGAAAATAATGCAACAGAATTTGATTCGGGTGTACAGCCGCTCTGGAGAAAACGGTGATGTTATCAGCTCATTTTAATTATCATATAGTGTCAATGCGGGCAGATCAGTATTATAGTTGAAATTTAAGTGCCCCAAACTGAGCAAGCCAAAAGCCAAAGGCGACAGTGGCAAGGAACTAAAACTCCTTCAGGGCCAGAATGGAGAAAAAAACCTCAGTTGGGGTGCCAGTTCTCCTCTGGCCGACGAACAAATAGTGTATGATTATGATTCTGGCAACATTACAGGTCAGAAGTCATATTAGATCAATAGATATTCGTAAGATTATTCGAAAGATTGGCGTCATCACGCCGGAGACGAGGATTTACTGAGGATGTCGTGTCGATGCGGCATTTACAGGGTGGAGTTAATTTAACGCTCTCTGCAGATATTTCAGGGATGCATTGGTCATGTCCAGGTGCAGGTCCACCATCTGATCTGGATACGGCCCGGATCCGGCCGACTGCAGTAAACCTCGGGATAAACAGAGAGACTAACATTAGCGTAGATGCCATTCTTCTTATGATGTAACAAGTACATCAGGGGTTATGGTAAGTGTTCCCGGTTCCGGCTGACCTAGTTAATGCAGCTTAACAATCATTTAACTGATTTGAATAATATAAATTAAAAATGTTCTATGTGTATGCCATAGTAAAGAGATGTGTTTTTAGTCTAGATTTAAACTGACAGAGTGTGTCTGCTTCCCGAACAATGCTAGGAAGGCTGTTCCAGAGTTTAGGTGCTAAATAGGAAAAGGATCGCCGCCTGCAGTTGATTTTGATATTCTAGGTATTATCAACTGGCCAGAATTTTGTGACCGCAATAGACGTGATGGAGTATAATGCGTTAAGAGCTCGCTCAAGTACTGGGGAGCTAAACCATTTAGTGCTTTGTAAGTAATTAGCAAGATTTTAAAATGTATGCAATGTTTAATAGGGAGCCAATGCAGTGTTGACAGAACTGGGCTAATATGGTCATACTTCCTGGTTCTAGTAAATATTTTTAAGATGGTAGAATGTAGTTTTACAGATGCTTTCAAATGAGAGATTGGTATCAAAGAGCACACCCAGGTTCCTAACTGACGACGAGGACTTGACAGAGCAGCCATCAAGTGTTAGACAGTATTCTAGGTTAATACTTGTGGAGTTTTTTGTCCAATGATTAAAAATTCATTTTTTTCTGAATTAACTTGCAGGAAATTGCTAGTCATCCAATTTTTTATATCAGCTATGCATTCCGTTAATCTTGTGAATTGGTAAGTTTCGTCAGGGCGTGAAGAAATATAGAGCTGAGTATCGTCAGCATAACAATGAAAACTAACGGCATGCTTCCTAAAGATATCTCCCAGTGGTAGCATGTACAGGGTGAAAAGCAACGGTCCTAGCATTGAGCCCTGCGGTACTCCATACTGAACTTGTGATTGGTGTGACATGTCTTTATTTACTACTACAAACTGATAACGGTCAGATAAGTATGATTTAAACCATGCCAATGCAATTCCACTAATGCCAACATAATTTTCGAGTCTATTCAAAAGATTGTTGTGGTCGATGGTATCGAATGCAGCGCTAAGATCGAGTAACACTAACAGAGAGATACAACCACGATCGGATGATAAGAGTAAATCATTTGTAACTCTAATGAGAGCAGTCTCAGTACTATGATACAGTCTAAATCCTGACTGGAAATCCTCAGCAATACCAATTCTTTCTAAAAAAAAAAGGAGCATAATTGTGAGGACACTGCCTTTTTTTTGTATTTTTGACAGAAAGGGTAGATTTGAGATTGGCCTGTAATTGACTAATTCTGTAGGATCAATTTGAGTTTTTTTTAATAAGTGGCTTAATAATAGCTAACTTAAAAGTTTTCGGTACATATCCTAATAACAAGGATGGATTAATAATATTAAGAAGAGGATTTTAGACCTCTGGAAGCATCTCTTTTAGTAGCTTAGTCGGTACAGGGTCGAGCATACATGTTGTTGATTTTGATGATTTAATGAGTTTAGCCAATTCTTCTTCTCTTATAAAAGTGAATGAGTGTAATTGTTCCTCAGTGACACTACAATGCTCTGTCTGATGTGATACTGTAGTAGACGGCTGCATGGTTATAATTTTTTTCCTAATATTATCAATCTTGCACGTAAAGAAGTTCATAAAGTCATTACTGCTGTGCTGTTGGCAGACATCAGAAGTTGAAGCTTTATTTTTGGTTAATTTAGCCACTGTATCGAATAAATACCTAGGGTTGTGTTTGTTTTCTTCTAAGAGAGTCGAGAAATAAGCAGATCTAGCAGTTTTTACGACCTTTCTGTATGAAATCATGCTCTCTTTCCACAAAATACGAAAAACCTCCAGTTTTGTTTTCTTCTAGCTGCGCTCCATTTTTCTGGCTGCTGTTTTAAGGGCCCAGGTGTGCTTGTTGTACCACAGCGTTGGACTATTTTCTTTAATCTTCTTTAAGCGCAGAGGAGCAACTGTGTCCAAAGTGCTGGAAAAGAGAGAGTCAATAGTTTCTGTTGTAACATCGAGTTCCTCTAGGCTATCTGGGATGCTGAGGAGATGAAACTGATTAAGATTATTTACAAAGCAGTCTTTAGTGGTAGCAGTGATAGTCCTGCCATATTTGAAGCGAGGGGACGGCTTTGCAGCCTTTGCTAAATTAAGTATACATGATACTAGGTAATGATCTGAGATGTCATCGCTCTGCTGCAGAATTTCAACGGTATCAACATTTATTCCATGTGACAATATTAGGTCTAAAGTAAGATTACGGCGATGAGTGGGTCCTGACACGTGTTGCCTAACTCCAATAGAGTTTAGAATGTCTCTAAATGCCAATCCCAATGCGTCTTTTTCATTGTCTACATGGATATTAAAATCACCAACAATTAGGACTTTGTCTGTAGCCAGTACTAACTCTGATAGAAAATCAGCAAATTCTCTGGTAAAGTCTGTATTGTGCCCTGGTGGCCTGTATACAGTAGCCAACACAAGTGTTAAACAGGATTTATCAATTTCACTACATAACGTTACATAAAGCTCCAAAACTTCAAAGGAATTATATTTGAAACTAGACTTCTGAGTAATACTGAAGATATTATTATAAATTACAGCAACACCTCCCCCTTTACCTTTCAGACGCGGCTCGTGTTTATAACAATAATCTTGTGGGGTGGACTCATTTAAAGTAATGTAGTCGTCAGGTTTTAGCCAGGTTTCTGTCAAACACAGCACATCTAGATTATTATCTGTAATCATATCATTAACAATAAGCGTTTTTGAGGAAAGGGATCGAATATTTAGCAGCCAGAGCTTTATCATTTGTTCATCTGTATTATATCTGTTATTTATTTTTTGGACATCGATTACATTTTTTACTGTTAAATGGTTTTGATGTTTTTTTTGTATTTACTAATTGGGGGAACAGACACAGTCTCTATGTGATAATATCTAGGTGAAAGTCTCTATGTACTGGGATTTATCTGAGGTCAGTGCCATATTCAGACCTCTGGAGGCTTCACTTTTCCTCAGTGGAAGCGAATTAAGTCGTGTTGTCTGTTTTTTTTTTTTTTTGACGGTCTATGGCTCTGGGAGGGAACATCACTGGTGCTGCAGTGGAGAAAATTAGCCAGAGAAACTGGGCTCCTGCGGGAGCAGAGGGAACATCACTGCTGCGGCAGGCAGCAGAGGAGAAAAGGTTAGACGGACAAACAGAGAAACACATTTGTGTTACCAAATGTGACTCTAATTTTGAAATGTCTATGCTTTATTATTGCAGTATGCTCCTTCAAATTCGTATGAGGGAGATAATATATGCTGTCTTACAACTGTATACAACTTATTACAATATATTCACAGTAAAGAAAACATTGTCATTGTTAATAAGAATTTGCTTGGCATAAGTGTGCGCTATTCATTGATTGCGAACTGCTCTGAACTGAAGCATTCTGAAGAATTGTTGTGCAAGCCTGTAGAACGCTCAGAATCTGAAACCAGTGTTGCCAACTTAGCGACAAATCTAGCGACTTTTTGGACAAACGTCAGCTACTTTACAAATGTCGCCAGTACTGTCCTGCGAGCGTGAGGTCTTGCTTCCCCCCTTCTGTCACACCTCTCTCTGTGTCTATCCTGTTCAGTGAATGGCTGAGAGGAGCAGCAGCGCATGCCGGTGAATGCACACAGCAGGCTGACAGACGTGAATGAGAAAGCTACATATGAGCACACAGTGTTGCCACGGATTTATCACTTAGCTTCCTTTGTTTTTATATTTAAAGAATTTAGTTTTACCCGTTATGATTTCCATTCTTCTCTTGTGCTTATCACTTATATTACTCACTATCACAAAGCTTTAGTTTATCCCGTTTCTGACATCTCTCAATTCAGATTATTTTTGTCATTCGTTCTATTGTATGATAAAAAGATATAGGAAATGAAAACATAATTATTGGACAGTCGGCTGTATTATTATTTTAAAATACAGTATGTGAGCACAGATTAGGAGAGAAAGCACATTAGGCAGGCAGAAAGCAAGGACGACGAGGTGATGTCACGGATATGCTAATTGACACATGACGTCATCTAGCGACATTTTGGGCAGGCTTTAGCTACTTTCCTTGGAAAATAGTTGGCAACACTGTCTGAAACTTGAAGCTCACATTTATTTAATGAAATTATAGCCTTGAAGTTTGCAGTATCGTGATATATGTTTCTATCCCCAAAATATAAGATGGATATAAGAAATCATTAATACGCTTGTTATACAATATAGCCTACTGTAAGGTATTGATGTTACATTTAAGAAAATGGGTGCTCCAAAATACATTGTACAGTTCGCACACGTCTATTTTAGTCGCAAATGCAAGTAAAATGGTCTCACTGTGTGACTGAGCTTATGTGAGCGTCGAGTTGACAAGTATTGAATCAAAGGCAGTGATTATCAGCTGGTTCCAACTAGTGGCTGATCATTTGGTGTAAAATGCGCTGTTGTATTGTCATCACTTTAGTGATTTAGCCTCATGATACGTTCATTCGCTTTACCAGCAAGTATATTTATTGTTCATCACCACGGCAACTGTGTGCGCGTCCATGATGAACGCACTTCTCGTGTGTGAAAAGTATCTGCAGTACACATAAAGAGGCGGTAAGATCGCAAGAAAGCTTGATGTGTGCCGGTAACAATACATTATTTAAGATCATTTTCTATTTCTTAAGACAGGAACTGTTGTAGTTTTCCCTGTTGCAAGTCTGTGCGGTGTGCACTCTTTACGCTGTCCGAGCGCTGCTCTCACATGACTCGTCGTGGTTCCAAAAACACCACGTTATTAACATGCCTTTAAAACATTGATTGTGAATCGATTAGAATTGTTAAAAGACAGACTCGCAATTGTGAATCGTGTCAAACACAATTACATTCTCGGGAAAAGCAGAAATTATTTTACCGTGAATGCTGATGGAAGTAGCTTAGAAATTTGTAAGGAAAATATTTTAGCATTGTAGAATTGCTTCGAGCGGCGTTTGGAGCCATGTATACAGCGTGACTGGGCAGTGGGCGAAATGCCTTGCTAAAAAACGGTCAACAGTATATATACACCTCTTATCGTTGATTAAATTGATTAACTGTGCTCCACTCGTGTTTAATTAGGTTTAATTATCTGAACATGCTCCTCCTGAAATTTGTTAATAAAACATCACAATAAGAGAGAAGACGTGTTTTGAGAACATTACTAAAGACCAGATAACTCTGAACCTATTCTAATAGTTTTTCTCGATTGTTTACAAACAATTTCCGAAGGCATGCCTCATACTCTCAGAACTCTACACACAAATCAAAAAACACACACACAATGGGCAAAACCCCTCAATTCTTCTGCAAAATGAAACTTTACATTCAAAACTATGTTATTTCTTCTCAAAATGGTATTTTGTTTTCAAATGACACACACAAACCATCATATGAATAGACATTTGTAAGAACCAGTTAAACACTGATGTGCTCAATGTAAAATTTATGATGAATGGAAAACACTTCTTCTCCATGCATCATCATGACTTAGGTCTTTTTTTGGTTCAGTGTTACACTTACTAAAGACAGTACATACATAAGTGTGTTGTAAAATATTTGAGAATATTGTTTTTATACTCAGAACACATGGTAAATACACAGTAACAAATATATTTTATTTTTTCCCACAAAAATAATGTACACAGTGTACATCCCAACCAACACAAAGTTGCACTTACAGTGGTCTACAAACAACACCACAGAAGAATTTACTGTATACAGTTACAGTAAAAAAAAATCCAATGTTGGCATCCATTGCTCCAAAACAGAAGAGCTCACCTGTAGCTTTTATGCTAAAGCTCTGTTTGTTAATTGTAAAACTGTATGCAAGGTTTTTGCCCATGTGATGAGTCCGTGTGCATATTTGAATGGTAGTGTGTTCCTTGTGAAAACAAGAACATGAAAATTTCTGCATGAAAATTGTGCCAAATGCAGAGAATTGTGTGTAGTGTTTTGAAAAAAGTACCGCCTCTTTTGATACCTACTCCTCCTCCAAGGGGCCACAAGAGAGGCGACGCTGGCTCTCTGGCCCTGTCTCCAGAAAAAGTTCAGGCCCTCCCGGCTGCCTGGGCACAGACCTGGATCTCAGCGGTATGCAGGTTTTAAATGCTGGTCAATGTGCCTTCGAAGAATTTCCCACCACCACCCGATAGAGGTGGTGAAAAAGTTCGGAGGACGAAACTGGTGAATCGAGGAGAAAGCCCTTTTCTTTCTCCCCGATATCAGCCAAGTTCAACCACAGATGTCTCTCCATGGCCACCATCGCCACCATCGATCGACTGATCGCGGCAGCCACTTTCTTTGGTGGCACGGAGAGCTGTGGTGCGGCGTCGTTCGACCACCACATCAGGGGACAAACCCACCCCCTGATAGAGATCCCGCAGCAGATCTGCCTGGTACGCTTGCAACACTGCCATGGTGTGCAAAGCAGCACCAGTCTGACCTGCTGCCATGTATGCCCTGCCATTTAAGCGAGACATCATTTTGAGAGGCTTAGATGGCAGGGTTGGAGCCCTCAGTGTCGATGCGAGATAGTTTGCAAACTTCCTGTACCCATATTCCCATATTCCCTCGACATCAGCAAAGTTAACCTGCTGATGTCAGTGAATACGGGCCGAATATAGGCTCCTCCATGCCCTCTCGATCTCTGTGTGCAGATCGGGAAGGAAAGGAAGGATCAATAGAACTGGAGGATTATGGCCGGAGAGAAATCAATTGTCAAGGCGACTGCAAGCGATCTCTCCCCTAACGCGCGTTCCATTACCTCTAACAGCTCCGCATACACGGGGCAGGGTGGCTGAGAGGATTCAGGATTTATTTTCTCATTTTCCACCCTCACCAGCCATCTCCTGCTCATCCATAAGAGCACTTGCTGCTGGGCCTCATCTGCTGCTGGGCCTCATCAGCTGCTGGATCGTCTGAGAGGATTACACCCCTCTCGAGACAATCGGCAAGCTACATCTGGGAAACCTATGATGTGCGTCGCTGCTCTGCCTTTATCTTGAATGACAGCACCACCAGTCCCAGATGCTGGACTCTCCTCCCTCGAGAAGAGAGCCAGACAAGAACGGAACGTTCTCAAGGGAAAACACTCACAATTCACACAGGCAGCTTCCTCAAGAACTGACTGTGCATGCTCTTCTCCCAGGCAGTAAACACACAGCTTGTGTGTGTCCACCGGTGTAAAATATCTAGGACACTAGGAATATCTAGTGTCAGCACACTTATGAAAACACTTGGTCTTCTCTGTGCATTTCATATTGAATTTGTATTACCTTAATTTGAAGCGCTTCAGACAGAACAGTCCCTGAAGACGAAAATAGTGTCATGGATGCCTTCCGGGTCGCACGTTGATGACATCATGGGCTAACTAACATGATAATAATAATCTGCAACAAACTGTTTGAATTTAAAGTCAGACAAGAACACGTTTGTGTGGAATCACCACCTGACAAACACAAACATCAAGTAGACTGTCAAACTGTTTACATACACAAACGAGCATCTATTTAACATAAGATTTGATTAGTAAAGTAGATCTAATGAGTAAACTGAGAAATACTATCCCAGAGATGGCAAGCAACCTCTAAAAATACTGAAGACTGGAGTAATGATGCTGAAAATTCATCTTTGATCACAGGAATAAATTACACGTTACTATACACTCACCTAAAGGATTATTAGGAACACCATACTAATACTGTGTTTGACCCCCTTTCGCCTTCAGAACTGCCTTAATTCTACGTGGCATTGATTCAACAAGGTGCTGAAAGCATTCTTTAGAAATGTTGGCCCATATTGATAGGATAGCATCTTGCAGTTGATGGAGATTTGTGGGATGAACATCCAGGGCAAGAAGCTCCCGTTCCACCACATCCCAAAGATGCTCTATTGGGTTGAGATCTGGTGGCTGTGGGGGCCATTTTAGTACAGTGAACTCATTGTCATGTTCAAGAAACCATTTTGAAATGATTCGAGCTTTGTGACATGGTGCATTATCCTGCTGGAAGTAGCCATCAGAGGATGGGTACATGGTGGTCATAAAGGGATGGACATGGTCAGAAACAATGCTCAGGTAGGCTGTGGCATTTAAACAATGCCCAATTGGCACTAAGGGGCCTAAAGTGTGCCAAGAAAACATCCCCCACACCATTACACCACCACCACCAGCCTGCACAGTGGTAACAAGGCATGATGGATCCATGTTCTCATTCTGTTTACGCCAAATTCTGACTCTACCATCTGAATGTCTCAACAGAAATCGAGACTCATCAGACCAGGCAACATTTTTCCAGTCTTCAACTGTCCAATTTTGGTGAGCTCGTGCAAATTGTAGCCTCTTTTTCCTGTTTGTAGTGGAGATGAGTGGTACCCGGTGGGGTCTTCTGCTGTTGTAGCCCATCCGCCTCAAGGTTGTGCGTGTTGTGGCTTCACAAATGCTTTGCTGCATACCTCGGTTGTAACGAGTGGTTATTTCAGTCAAAGTTGCTCTTCTATCAGCTTGAATAAGTCAGCCCATTCTCCTCTGACCTCTAGCATCAACAAGGCATTTTCGCCCACAGGACTGCCGCATACTGGATGTTTTTCCCTTTTCACACCATTCTTTGTAAACTCTAGAAATGGTTGTGCGTGAAAATCCCAGTAACTGAGCAGATTGTGAAATACTCAGACCGGCCCGTCTGGCACCAACAACCATGCCACGCTCAAAATTGCTTAAATCACCTTTCTTTCCCATTCTGACATTCAGTTTGGAGTTCAGGAGATTGTCTTGACCAGGACCACACCCCTAAATGCATTAAAGCAACTGCCATGTGATTGGTTGATTAGATAATTGCATTAATGAGAAATTGAATGGGTGTTCCTAATAATCCTTTAGGTGAGTGTATATTCACATAGAAAACATCTGTTTTACATTGTAATAATTCACAATACTAAATCACTAAATCACTAACAAGTCTATTTTTTAATGTCAAATAATGATCCATTACATTTTTATTGCTAACACTTATGTCAAACACTTTGTAAAACTTTTAATTGGGTTGATATAATCCCTCTATATTTGTGAAAATATGTTGTCCAAAATGGTGCTTGTGCCGGTGTGTTACCGAAATGTGTGTTACTGAAATGTGAGCCATTGAAGCCCTGATGTTTGACGGGGGAACTACAAATTATGTTGTTAAGAATTGTTGTTGTTTTATGTTTTGTTCAACACTTGGGTGTACTGTGCAGTTTAAAGTGTTAGAATGCATGAAAGAATAAACGGACCCGTACTAACAAATAAATATCAATATCAAATCAAACACATTAGACGGAAAACATTTTAACTGGCCAATTTATACGCCAGAGGCGTTGGTGGGAATCCATCCATGCTGTGTTTACATCCTTTATGCAAATTTGAATGTTGAATTGTCAATACAACTGAAACATTAGAGAGAACATCACATAAGCTGATTTCATGAATTGATGTTGACTGAAGTCATCATTATGGAGATCAGTGTTCCCTTTGGTTGGACACTTGAACTTCATTTATATTATTGTAATTATCTTCCCATTAATGCAACAATAAATCAGAGTTATTTGATTTCAAAGAAAGGGAAGTAATAAATAGATTGTTTTTAAAAGGTGACCTAACTTCTAACTAAATCACTAACTAGTTTATTTTTCATATCAAATAATGGTCTTTTACATTTTTATTTATTTATGCACTAGACTCAGAAGCAGCTTTTGCTTTGTTTCACCTGAAACAGGCCTCGCAACAGAAAGGGCTTCCACTTGCGCTCTTTGTATGTTGTTCTATTTGTTGTTTCCATATGGAAACTATTTAAGAATCACATATCACTGGTTAGGACAAAAAGTCTGATTAACATGGAAAATAAACCTTTTAGTTGTCACGACCCGTCTGGTTAGGACACAGTGTAAGTATTGGGGTATTCTTACTGACACGCCCCCAACTTGTAAAGATCAAGGATAAAAATGTAAAAACTTTTTTTTTTTTTTAAACTGTCGTTTCGTCACACATGCGCTGTTCTCCATCATCATTACAGCTCCAGTGGAACTTTACCAAATATGCACAGCATGAAAATGCAGGGAATTTATAAAAAATATTTAAACTTACAATACATAGATATTTGTCACAAACTGGTTGCAATAATGAGGAGAAAAGGATCTAAATGCAGAAGTCTTCATTTTATTAAAACTCAGAAACAGAATAACCAACTCTAACCAAACACAGAGTAGAACTGACAATGAACTGAAAGAAGATGAGTGAACAACCATTTATTTCCATTATATTTATTACTATATGTTTTTAATGCTATATGTTGACATTATACAATGTTTTATAGTTTTTAAAGGTTTGAATCAACAGAAACAGTGAAGCAGAAGCGCTGTAAACATGTAGTTATATAGACATTTCAGAATTTTAGTGAGTCAAAGACAGTGTTGATTTCAGGGGCATTATTTTCTGTTATCACAGCGACCTGTAAATGAAACACTTTTGCTCATTACAATAATTGTATAAATCACTTCCATTTGTGCAGCTTATTCCACAAGTTACCGTACAGTTGTGAGAACAGACTCACGTTTAGCAGCGTTCTCCTTCTGGATCACCGGTTTAGGAGTTTGGGACCATCGCAGTTTCACATCTGTGAATCCTCTATCAGCAAGAGCAGATCCCAACTGAAATAACATTCATACTAAACTGATTAGATCAGAATGTGACAAATACACTTCCCTTGTGCCGTGTCTCAAAGAAACTCTACAGTATCAATCTTATTTTCATTAGTTTGAGGTCATATAACAATACATTAATGTGAATACAGAGGTTCAGGATTTGCACTGTCAAACAACATTTGAAAATGTTTTGAAATGTTTCACTGTAAATTAACTAAAATGATTATTCTTCAAAACACAAAAAAATAGTTCCAAAAGGGGGTTTTCGCAGCGATGCAATAGAACAGTGGTTCCCAAACTGGGGTACTGGTGAGATAGTGATGTAGAGGGTACATGTACATAAGTATTCACAGCCTTTGCCATGACACTCAAAAGTGAGCTCAGGTGAATCCTGTTTCCACTGATCATCCTTGAGATGTTTCTACAACTTGATTGGAGTCCACCTGTGGTAAATTCAGTTGATTGGACATGATTTGGAAAGGCACACACCTGTCTATATAAGATCCCAGTTAACAGTGCATGTCAGAGCACAAACCAAGCCATGAAGTCTAAGGAATTGTCTGTAGACCTCAGAGACAGGATTGTATCAAGGCACGGATCTGGGGAAGGGTACAGAGAAAATCCCAATGAGGTCCCAATAAGCACAGTGGCCTCCATCATCCATAAATGGAAGAAGTTTGAAACAACCAGGACTCTTCCTAGAGCTGGCCGCCCAGCCAAACTGAGCGATCGGGGGAGAAGGGCCTTAGTCAGGGAGGTGAAATAATGAATTTAATAAATTTTGGAATAAGGCTGTAACATAACATAATGTGGAAAAAGTGAAGCGCTGTGAATACTTTCCGGACTGTAAGCGTGCGCCCCCTCTAGTGTACAAACAACAAAAAATGTAAAATCCATGACATCCAATCAAATTACCTCATATTTTGCTGTCAATTAATGCATCCACTCAAGTGTCATGCATAAATGCATGTCTTGACATACCGCATGTAATTTATTGACAGCACTAGAATAAGCTATGATTTAAAATGGATAAGTAGCTACAAAGAACAGATAAAAGGTCTACTCCGAGTCCCAGCAACTCGGCTGATCCACAATTCTACAGCAGTACACCAGGTCCCTCTGACAGCACTTTAAGCACGAGTGCACCACATGCTATGGTTGACACCAATACTGTCAGCAATGCATCCGAAGCTAAAATGCCATCTCACCATTGTAAGGGTGGATGGCCTACAGTGGTTCAGGCTGCAGGGTTGCCGAAAGACTAAAGAAACGTTATCAGCAAGATTGTAGAAAACTGTACATTTCTCGTCTATAACTGTAACGTACTGCTCCGAGAGACACAGGTAGAGGATCCAAACGCAGCTTTAATAGAGGGACAATCCAGACACGTAATCTAAAATACAGGCAAAGGGTCAAAAACAGGCAAACAAAACACACAAGGCTGGGAAGGCAAACGGGTAATCCAAAGAACAGGCAAGAAATCCAAAAAACCAAGAGACAAGAACCAGGAAAAAAATCGCTCAGAGATGCGGCAGTAACACATACAAAACCTTGCAATGAATGACAGGGTGAACAGGCTAGATATAGGCAGAGGTAATGAGGTGGATTTGTTTGTTCAGCACATCCCACAGATGCTCGATTGGATTGAGATCTGGGGAATTTGGAGGCCAAGTCAACTCCTCAAACCATTCCTGAACCATTTTTGCTTTGTGTCAGGAGCATTATCCTGCTGAAAGAGCCACAGCCACCAGAGAATACCGTTTACATGAAAGGCTGTACATGGTCTCAACAATGCTTAGGTAGGTGGTACATGTCAAAGTAACATCCACATGGATGTGTAGCGACTTGGCTGCATATAATAATAATAAATTAAATTAGCTCAATAGGGAATTATGATTATTAATATTTAATTATTTATAACTAATCGCAACGGGTTATGATTAAATTATAAATCTCCAAATCACCCAAAAAGGGAAATACCTAACCTAGGTATTTATGAAATATATATATATGGTTAACAACAATGGGTTGCAATTAACTACGAATATATATTAAATCATTACAGAATAACCTTTGAATTAGAATTAATTCAAAATTCATCTGATCCGTTCATTTAATGAACGAACAGTACTACAATCTTTTATCAACTCTCACAAAGTTTTATTCTTTCTTATCAAATCTTCGGGAAGATTATCCTTCTGGTCACGAAGAATAAACTTTCCGAACTATTAGGATATTAATTAAAGTATTCAAAGATACTTATGAGAGCTCGTAGCTAGATCTGAACATTAAAGTGACCATGCTTTGTGAGCGGCAACAATGACAATCGAACGTGGATACAATGGTTTTAATAATTGATACTACGAATACATACGACTAAACAAAGAATACATGTATATACAGAACAACGAATAGTAACGAAAGAGAATGAAAAGAAGAGAATGAAAGAGAGGAAGGAAAGGTTCATGAATGGCAATTTCACAAACATAACCACAGAGAGCCAGCAACGAATAATATCACCTTAAACAGGGGTACACATCTTAAAACGCATCTAAATTTCGATGGAATTTATACTTGCATGGGTTGCTTTGTGCGGAGTATAAAGAATGCGTGTGAGTCTTCTCAGAGCGTTCTTTGAGCTGGAGTGTGTTCTATTTTGGCCCTACCGGAGCGTTATCGATCCGCGGGAACTTTGAAGGTGGTTGAAGCGAATGCCAAAAAGGGGAGGAAAAGAAGATTGTCTCGTCTGAGTTTTTGAAGATGACTGAGCGCTGAGATGGAGCGCGCCGACTTCAAAGGAACCAACCCACGTGACTGAGCCGCCAAGCCAGGGCCGAAGCCGCCTGGCCAGAGGACGAGCCGAGATGATAAGAGGGTTGTGTATCGAGACTGCACTGACTGAGCCAAGATATGCTGGTGTTACTGTCCTTTAAAGAAACATTAACATCCGCCAATCTTTTCTGAAATGACCAATCAGATGTGAGATTTTAGGCAGGAGAACACTTTCTTTGTCTCCGTTTATGACCTCATTTGCCTAATTTATGGTGGTGTCATACTTGGTACATTTCTACTCAAAAGGGGGGGTAACATAATGTGATGCATTTCATAATCATCTACTATGCACCGTTGGTTAAGAGAAAGAGAGCGGAATATTTAGATATCAAACACAGTATGGCTGGGAGATATTAGAGCAGAGATACAGTCTTACACATGAATACAAGCATCTTAAATGACTTTACATTGTTCGTACATTATGACTATGTTGGCAATGACATAGGGAGCATGCGTACACACAGGGATCATCATATACATTCTGGGATAATTAAAGTTACATGAAGAAAATGTTTGTGTCTGTGTATTGGAAGGAGCCTGTGTGTCTAGGCCTCCCTATCTTTTTGATTGAGGAGGGGGGGTGATAGTGGGAGAGATTGTGTCCTGATTGAAGTTCTCACAGGATTCTAACGGTGCTGTCTGTTCTACCTCAGCCAAGCCACAAAACTGTCCACGATGCCATCTTCCTCAGACTCCTCGGTACCGGAACCTAATTTATATACGGCTAAAAGCTTTCTGGCGTTTATAGTGGAACCGACTCATCTTTGATCCTGTCCAGAGAGACTCCAGACGCTACAGATGGCAGGACCCAAGGTTTCCCAGCAGAACATTGCCCAAAACATCACACTGCCTCCGCCGGCTTGCCTTCTTCCCATAGTGCATCCTGGTGCCATGTGTCCCCAAGCCACGCACACACACCCGGCCGAACACGTGATTCCTCAGACCAGGCCAGCTTCTTCCATTGCTCCGTGGTCCAGTTCTGATGCTCACGTGCCACTGTTGGTGCTTTCGGCGGTGGACAGGGGTCAGCATGGGTACCCTGACTGGTCTGCACAACAAACTGAGATGCACTGTGTATTCTGACACCTTTCTATCAGAACCAGCATTAACTTCTTGAGCAATTTGAGCTCCAGTAGCTCGTCTGTTTGATCGGACCACATGGGCCAGCCTTCGCTCCCCACGTGCATCAATGAGCCTTGGCCGCCCATGACCCTGTCTCCAGTTCTCCACTGTTCCTTCCTTGGAGCACTTTTGATAGATCCTGACCACTGCAGACCGGGAACACCCCACAAAAGCTGCAGTTTTGGAGATGCTCTGACCCAGCCGTCTAGCCATCACAATTTGGCCCAAAACTCGCTCAAATCCTTACGCTTGCCCATTTTTCCTGCTTCTAACACATCAACTTTGAGGACAAACTGTTCAATTGCTGCCTAATATATCCCACCCACTAACAAGTGCTGTGACGAAGAGATCATCAGTATTATTCACTTCACCTGTCAGTGGTCATAATGTTATGCCTGATCGATGCATGTCCGGTACATTTTACAAAGGTACAATTGAATGCCATTGAAACAAGCCATTGAATGGCAGGGTGACTGGGGAGGAGATTTTCAAAGTCTCAGATGGCTTTGTAACATCACAGGCTTCTGTGGACAAAATGTGTGGGCATCTGTGCTGATGAAGTGAAAGCCATGACAGGAAAGCATAGTGGAGTGGTTACACTCGTGCAAGCAGCTGCATCCTGTGCTGTGGCTTGGGTACATTGCAGCATCCACAGAGAGGCATTGGTCACAAAGCGAATGCCTGGCCACCTGAAGGACGATGATGCTGGATGATGCTGTGAGAATTGTAAACTTTGTTAAAGCAAGGCTTTTGAATTCCTGTTTGTTTTCTACATAGTGTGACGTGGTCGCTGCCCATTTCATTGCACAGTCACTCCATACTGATGTTCGATGGCTGTCCAGGGGAAAGGTACTGACGTGACTGTTTGAATTGAGGGACAAACTTAAAGCTTTTTTTCTTGGCCATCCTTTTGAATTGTGCCACCATTTACACCAGTGGTCGACAACAGGTGGCCCGCCGGCCAAAACTGGCCCGCCAGCAATAATATCTGGCCTGCGCCCGCAGCCAGATTATTTTGATAGTGGCTGGTTCTGAAATAGATCTGTAATGACAGCAACAGCTACTAACAATCTTTAGTGATTTTGCAGTATTTCATCTACACTCACCTAAAGGATTATTAGGAACACCATACTAATACTGTGTTTGACCCCCTTTCGCCTTCAGAACTGCCTCAATTCTACATGCAACAAGGTGCTGAAAGCATTCTTTAGAAATGTTGGCCCATATTGATAGGATAGCATCTTGCTAGATTTGTGGGATGCACATCCAGGGCACGAAGCTCCCGTTCCACCACATCCCAAAGATGCTCTATTGGGTTGAGATCTGGTGACTGTGGGGGCCATTTTAGTACAGTGAACTCATTGTCATGTTCAAGAAACCAATTTGAAATGATTGGAGCTTTGTGACATGGTGCATTATCCTGCTGGAAGTAGCCATCAGAGGATGGGTACATGGTGGTCATAAAGGGATGGACACGGTCAGAAACAATGCTCAAGTAGGCCGTGGCATTTAAACGATGCCCAATTGGCACTAAGGGGCCTAAAGTGTGCCAAGAAAACATCCCCCACACCATTACACCACCACCACCAGCCTGCACAGTGGTAACAAGGCATGATGGATCCATGTTCTCATTCTGTTTACGCCAAATTCTGACTCTACCATCTGAATGTCTCAACAGAAATCAAGACTCATCAGACCAGGCAACATTTTTCCAGTCTTCAACTGTCCAATTTTGGTGAGCTCGTGCAAATTATAGCCTCTTTTTCCTATTTGTAGTGGAGATGAGTGGTACCCGGTGGGGTCTTCTGCTGTTGTAGCCCATCCGCCTCAAGGTTGTGCGTGTTGTGGCTTCACAAATGCTTTGCTGCATACCTCGGTTGTAACGAGTGGTTATTTCAGTCAAAGTTGCTCTTCTATCAGCTTGAATCAGTCGGCCCATTCTCCTCTGACCTCTAGCATCAACAAGGCATTTTCGCCCACAGGACTGCCGCATACTGGATGTTTTTCCCTTTTCACACCATTCTTTGTAAACTCTAGAAATGGTTGTGTGTGAAAATCCCAGTAACTGAGCAGATTGTGAAATACTCAGACCGGACCGTCTGGCACCAACAACCATGCCACGCTCAAATCACCTTTCTTTCCCATTCTGACATTCAGTTTGGAGTTCAGGAGATTGTCTTGACCAGGACCACACCCCTAAATGCATTGAAGCAACTGCCATGTGATTGGTTGATTAGATAATTGCATTAATGAGAAATTGAACAGGTTTTCCTAATAATCCTTTAGGTGAGTGTATGTTGATTATGAAAAGTGAACAGCATGAGTAAGAAAGGTCACATCATAGGATGCGCAATTTGTCAGAAGACATGGAGTGGATCAGAAATGATTTTGATCCCTTCATTAAGTTTTGTTTAGTAGAAATCCTTTCTTTAAAGTGAATTTCATTTTGTATAAATTGTATGTTAATTTTAATCAATGTTTCATCAACTAATTGTCTGTATTTAATAAATAAGAAGCAAATATAGCAGACAATAATCATGACATGAACGCGCCGGCACGATCACTTGCACGTGAAGCATCCACTGACAAGCCAACACTGACACAAAAAACACTAGTTTATTAATAAACAATTAAAATGTCTCCTATTTTTGCCACATTCATAATAATTACTTTTTCCGGTTCTTTTTAGCAAGCTTTATGCATGCGCTTGAGTGCTCAACAGGCAAACTGCCTATCCTATTATGTAAACTCTCATTATAGTTTTGAATACTGTCAAGTATACATTTAAGTAATTAAATTAATATAAATGTCGACTAATGGCTTAAATGAACAACTACTAGTCAAGTAGAAAAAACTTTAGTCAGGGGCAGCCCTACTTATTTCACATATTTTTTAACCACCATGTCACAAAGGGCACGAGTTGAGCGAGTGGCACTGAGCGGAATGACCAAACCAATAAAACATTTGCTTATAACGCGGAGCCTAAGCACCAACGCGTGAACAATAACAAAGCAAATTCAGCTTCCTTTTTATCAAAAAGATCGACAAGACAATCAGCAAAAAAGGTTTCTTTGCAAACAGCGACAACTTCGTTGCAGATAAGACACACCGGCTTTGCATTCACAAAACTAGGTTTGATGAACACGTAGTTGTCTTTCCATTCTTCTTTGTATGTCCTATTTTCGCTGTTAACTTTCCTCTTTAGACTCTTTGATAGTACCTCACCAGCTAGCTTAAATGTTAACATCACCCTGCACACATCATGAGCATAATAGCATACTTCCAGCATGCAAACAACTAAAAAAATGCAGTTTAGTACGTGAGGATGCCAAGGAATAATTGTAAAAGTAGGCTACGTCAAATAATTATTACAGTAAATTAGGCTCCATTGTGTAAAAAGCAAATCAAAATGATACACGTTTATTATTCACAATATGGAAATGCAATTTTCGCGACAACGTACCTTTGCGAAAGTGGGTTCTCAGCACTTACCGGCATAAAGAACAAAAGAGTTAGGCATGTCATATCAAGCACACCCATCTCATTAAACTGTGAGATGAAAAATATATACGATAGATTGTATACAAATGATGTGTTTGATAAAAGTATTTTACAAAGTTAAATGTGTTACATGTGCACTTTTTCTAAATACTTTGTGTAGTCTAAGTGTGAGAGAGGGGGTACGCAAGATCATGTTAAATGCCTGGGGGGTATGTAACTGCGGAAAGTTTGGTAACCACTGCCATAGAAGAACCATATTTGGTTCCCTAAAGAACATTTCAGTGATCACTTCTTAAAAGAATATTTTTTTCATAGTGTGAAGAACAAGAACCTTTTGTGGACTGGAAAGATTCTTAATGGAACCATCAATGCCAATAAAGAACCTCTATTTTAATGTTTACTATAAAATGCAGCAAAAATCAAATGACTTGAGAACAATTGAGTCTAATACACAGTATTTCTGCTCCTCACTGTAATCATGAAGGTTGAATGTTTCTTTCTCTCACCTGTTTCAGAAGATTTTCTCTCATTGAAGGGTCAGTCAAATCATTGATGGAGTTAAACTGCATTTTTACAAATGATCTTTTTAAACAGGGACCTAAACCAACACAGTCATACATGTAAACACATAAAACTTCAACTTCAATTAACAATGACATTTTAGAAATATTGGAACCTAAACATTTGCATTTATTAAAACACATCCATGCTCCTCTGTGGAGGACCAAACCTGCATTAATTAATTAATGAATAAGTAAATAAATAAATATACAAATATGTAAATGAATAAATAGATAAATAAATGTGATAATAGGAAAATAAATAACAGAATAAATGTCTTATAATAATGACTTATAAAATAAATATGATTCATTTTTAATCAAATTAAATTGTGTATTATCTTTCCCTTAATTTATTATTTTCTGTTTATATACATTGAATTTTTATTTATTTTTTAATACTTTTTAATATTTTTATATTTATATATTTATTTTTAGATTTATTTATTTATATATTGATTCATTTATTTTTACATGCACCTTGTGTAGTTTCAGTGCATCATTGGTTGAGAGCTCACGCATAGAATCGTCAGACCAGAGATAAAGAAGTGTTCTTTCACAGACACCAAACAACTTTGCAATGTTTCCAGCAGTTTGACCCATTGAGAGATACATTTCAATGGTACTTATTCGAAAGCAAGTACGATGGACGTCCCACCGTAGTGCACATCTAATCTAAAAAACAGTCATTTAATGCGTTGTTTTCGACTTAATTTGCTAAGCTGCGCTACTATCTAACGTTAGCTATTTGTGAAGCGCCCGACATAGTATACATGCAAGAGCTACAACCTGTCGAATTCAAAATCTGTGTGAATCAGATGGCACTACGGTGGGACGTGATGTCCATCGTACTTGCTTCCGATAAGTACCATTGACTTAACTTATCTCTCAATGGGTCAAACTGCTGGAAACATTGCTAAGTTGTTTGGTGTCTGTGAAAGAACTAACCGGCCGCCATTTACTCTGAAAACTCTTCTCTATTGCTGGTCTGATGATTCTATGCGTGAGCTCTGAACCAATGATGCACTGAAGCTACACAAGGACCGCTCTCCTCATTTCCATGTTGCACGCAGAAAAGTAAAAATAAATGTTCAATCAATAAATAAATATAAAAATAAATGCATGTGGGAATAAATAAATATAAAAATAAATGAATGCATAAATAAATAAATATAAAAATATATATGTAAATATAAAAATAAATATATAAAAATAAATATTAAAATGTATTAACAAATAAGTAAAAGATAAAAATATATTTTTTAAATGTATAAAAGCAGAGGGAAAGATAATACAAAATTTAATTTGATTAAAAATGAATCATATTTATTTTATCAAGTCGTTTATTCTGTTATTTATTTTCCTATTATCACAATTATTTATCTATTTATTCATTTATTTACTTATTCATTCATTAATTTATTTATTTTTAATTTCTGGTCCTCCATACTCCTCACTGTCTTGTTGACAAAAATATATGACTAAGTTTGGGAAGACATTATTATTATTATCTGATATCATAAACCAATATGACTGATGTACCTTCTCCATAAACCTCCACCTCACAGAGAGCGAGTATCTTCATGTCTCCAGGAATGATCAGATTCACATAACGTCCCTCCATCCCATCACATGAGTAGCTGTAGGACTCGCCTGCTGGAATAGCAGGAATAACAGCACATCTACAGACAGAGAGAGAGAAACAGATGGAGATGAAGATACTGTCATATTATCTTCACATTTCTACTCACGTTCTTTCAACCTCAAGAGTCTCACACAGGATTGTTGTTGCCGTTGTTCTCCAAAGAGTTCCCAATGCGAATCTCCACTTCATTTATTCGTTCTGCACAGCAGTCGTTTCTGTTAGTGACGACCACTTTACTAACTCTGTAAATATGCCGCAGATCCAGCCTCCACCATGGGTTAGTCTCATTAAGGGTTGAGGAGCATCCTGTATTCACCTGCTGGAGACCTCGATTACCATCAATGGCCTTTTCAGCAAACCAGTCCCCAGATGTTGATGACTGTGTAGCAGCTCCTTCTACTGCCCAATTTCCTGGGAAATTAATAAAAACCTGTCGTGACCCATCTTTATGCAACACAACACCTTATGTTTTTTTTTGCAAAACACAGCAGACACATTTTCTGCAACTCTTACCCCCTTCTCTGTCTTAGTCTTTGTGAGTGAGCAAAGCTCCTAAAGCTCCTAAATCAAGTTAACTTCTGCTTCTGTAATACAAATTTGTGAAAAATCCTAAATCGAGTTCTTATATCTTAAGTTAGGACCTGAGATAGAAAGCTTCTGTAATTCGCCTGGTGGTAAAACCATAGTATTACATTTGATTTTATTTATTTATTTCCACCAGATAGCACTAATTTATGGAAGCTTGTTCCTCCACTGAATATAACTTTTTTTATCTTGCAATTGCAAGTTATAAAGTCAGAACTTTGTGATATAAAGTAATTGGGAGTTATTAAGTCAGAATTGGACTTTGTAAAATTCGCAATTCTGACTTTTTTCACAAATTTGCAATTGAATTACATTTCAAAATAAAAATGTGTAAATAAACAGTTTCTAGTTGATCTAAAATAAAAAGCTATAACATATGCTATATTAATAAAAATTCCTATATAAACAAAAATGCTCTGTGAGCGAGGAGCCCGGAGCTTGTGGCCAGTGGCGTTCAGACCAGAGTTTAAACCTCTGCTCAACAAAATATAAGTGGAAATCCCCAACGAGCCGTCCCAGTGCAGCGCGTGGGAGCGTTTTACTCTATCGCTGTGTTCTGAGCAACGGGGGTGTTGGGGAGTTACGGACGGCCTGGCTCGGCGATCTTATGTCACATAATCGTATTTATTGTTTATCTCCTGAAATGCCATTTTCTTTAGCACGCTATTCATTTTCAAGCATGCATGTCATGTTCCGGTCTGTCAATGGGAGGAAATCATGCCCTATTTTGGAGCTCCCACCCCATTTTGGAGATATGCAGCTTTACCCTTCTCGCTCTACTGACGACAGTCATGTCGCGACTGAACAATCAGGTTTAAGCATTTCAGAGAGCCAATATTGATAAGTGCTCAACAACAATGAATTACCTGCCAAATACCCATAGACCCCAGCTTCAAGAATACTAAGAATCCTCTTTTGTCCATGAATATGAACAACCACGTAACGTCCCTCCATCCCGCCGCATGAGAAAGTGGCCGTGGCACTGGATGCTAGAGTAGAAATGACACCACATCTACAGACAGAGAGATCATCCGTTATCGGTTTCTGTTCATCTGCAGCCTCATTAAACAAAACAGTTAAAGAAAGCCTCACATGGTGTTGCTGTAAATGTCAAGGAAGTTCCCGACGCGAATCACTGCCCCGTTTATCCTTGAACCCAAGTTGTTTCTGTTAGTGATGGTCACTCTGTTCACTCTGTATATCTTCAGAAGATCCACTCTCCACCACGGGTCGGTCTCTGGGTCAGTGTGGGTCCAGGTGTCGAGTGAGCCATCAAGCGCAAGTTCAGGGTAAGAGCTTGCGTAAATTGATGACTGAGTAGGTTTGCCCCAATGTGCTGCATTCTCTGGAAAATGTTTCAAGGACAAAGGCAAAAATGGTCAACAGGCAATGGTAACAGAACAAAGATTTAAATAAAATGGATGATTCTTACCTTCTTGTCCATTTGCCCTTTCCTCAATCAATAAAAACCCTGTAGAATCGAGATTCAGATTATCAGAGTGAGTATCAGAGAACCATGTTTTGTTGTATTTTTGCTTTAATTTACTTTGATAATAAAACATTGATCTGTGTAATGAGCATGTTTACAACAATTTACTATTAAAAAGAATAATAATCTGCAATGAACAGACGTTTCTGTGGAATCACCACCTGACAAACATCAAGTAGACTGTCAAACTATTTACATACACAAATGAGGAAATATTTAACACAAGATTTGATTAGTAAAGTAGATTTTTTTTAAAAACAAATAAACTATCCATGAGATCAAGTGACAAACAACCCTGCAAGTCTGAAATCAGTAAAAAATAAAAATCATGTATAATAAATAAATATAATACATAAAAAAATTAGGAACTTCATAGTTTTATTTTGCAAGTATGCATTAAATTGTTCAAACAGTAATGACAATTATAATGTTACAAAAGATTCTATTTTAAATAAATGCTGTTCTTTTGAATTTTCTATTCATCAAAGAATCCTGAAAAATACAATTTATCAGTTTTCACAAAAATATGAACTGTTTTCAACACTGATAATAATCAGAAATGTTTTCTTGAGCATCAGATGATCATATTACAATGATTTCTGAAGGATCATGTGACACTGAAGACTGGCGTAATGATGCTGAAAATTCAGCTTTGATCACAGGAATAAATTACCGTTTAGCTAACACATTAGTTTAGGGCCCAAAACTCACTATTAACTAGTTGCTTATTAGCATACATATTACTAGCATATTGGCTGTTTATTAGTACTTATAAAGCACATATTAATAGCCTTATTCTGCATGACCATATTCTACATCCTTAATCCTATCCCATACCTAAACTTAACAACTACCTTACTAACTATTAATCAGCCGTAATGAGGAGTTTAAGGCCAAAAATCATAGTTAATAGTGAGAATTGTGACCACATATTCACACAGAAAACATCTATTTTAAATTGTAATAATATTTCACAATTATGGTTTTCACTATTTTTAGTCAAATAAATGCAGCCTTGGTGAGCAGAAGAGACTTTCAAAAGAAAGAAAAGAAATGAAAAATCATACAAACAGAGCAAACAGAACAAAGGAAAACCTTGCAGAAACCTCAGTTAGTATTAGTGTGTTTGTTGTACTTTACCCAGTAAGATCCACAGGCACTTGAAGAGCTTCATCATGGCTGATTAAAGGCTTCTGTCTTTCTTTTGGGATGGAGAGTGAGAGTTATATACGTTTTATGGAGGACGACCCATTTAAATGTGCATCACATGATCAACCTTGTCTCTCCTCCCTTCCATCTCCATCTCCATCATCTCATCTCTCTCTCTCTCTCTCTCTCTCTCTCTCATTCATGAACACAGAGAATATACAAGTTTGAGTTAAACATTTTAGTTTTTAAGCTTTTTAAAAAGAGTTTGAGAAAGGCAAGGAAAATCATCATTGTGTTCAGTGATACTTCAATGATACTTTCCATCAAGGGCTAATTAAATAGCCCATACATGGAGTGGGGTAGCATGGGCAGTGGCATACTTCCCCTAGAAGATGGATCGGACCCACAAGAGATTTATTGAGCTAGTGAATTGTTTTATGCTGCTTTGATTGTCGCTGGCCAGAACATACTGAATCGTTTGTTGGATTCTGGCAGTATGGCTTGCAGGCTGAGTACAGCAGGTGAATCCAAGTTGCGTACAAACAAAGTTCTCCCACAACCTTCAGTGATTTCTGATAATGTGGCCTTAGTTGGCTGTGGAGGTCTTACTATTCAGCCCAAGTGTGTGTATGACCTGGAAATCGAAGTCTACGGGTTTAAGTTCATTGTACCAACCTTAGTGGCAGAAGGATGAGTTAATTATTGGCAGTAACATCATCAAATGCGTTTTGCAAAAGATGAAGGCCGGAAAGAAGTACTGGGAACTCATCTTCTGTCAAAAAAGCAAATCTGAGTGTGAGGAGTTTCTTGAGCTTCTTGAGCTGCGTCTCTCGTTGGTCTGGTTCTCAACAGCCTGCTAAGCTCAGCATGAGTATGGTTTGGGGGACATTGATATCGACGGGTGCGAGGTCTCGAAGTCATGGAAAGAGTAGTTGACAAGTCTTATTGTGTCCTATCGTGATGTTTTCTCCAGGGATCGGCTTGATTGTGGACAAGCAAGAGATTTTGTGCACAGTATTCATCAGTGCAATGAACATCCATTCCGCTTACCCTATCGCTGTATTCCTCCTGCCTACTACCAAAAGTTGAGAGCGGTTCTTTCTGAAATGGAAGAGAAAGGCATCATTAGCAAGTCTGTCAGCGAGTACGCATCTCCTTTGGCAATGGTCTGTAAGAAAGATGGATCTTTAAAAGTCTGTACAGACTTTTGCTGTATTAATGCTAGCAAAGACTTTCAAGGATGCCCGACCATTGCCCCATCAGGCAGATTGCCTTGCTGCTCTCGATGGGAAACTTCTTTTTAGCTCTATGGATTTGACATCAGGATTTTACAACTTCCCACTCCATGTGTCTGATCGACATTACACAGTGTTTACCAAGCCCACTGGCTTATATGAATATAACCATTTTCCCCAGGGCCTGAGCAACAGTCCAGCATCCTTTATGCATTTGATGCATATTAGGAGACCTTAACTTTTCCAGGCTCCTTTGCTATCTTGATTTAGTGGTTTTTCGCCCATTTTGAACAGGAGGCCTTGAAACTCTTGGAAGTGGTGTTTTCACAGTTGAGAGCTTGTAATTTGAAATTGGCTTAAAAAAAAAAGTGTCACTTTCTCAGACCAGTTTCTGGGCCATGTGATCAGCGGAGTTTCTGTGGATGTCCACAGAACATGTCCTGTGCATGTGTGCATGTCCTGGTCCTGGCTGTCTCGGTGTTCCTGTGTTTTGTGTCTGGATCCAGTGTTTGCGATCCTGGTCATCTTGTTCCTTGTGTTTTACGGAAGACTGGTTGCCCATTCGCATCCCTGCGCTGCCAAGGGTGGACTTCCGGGCACCTCGATTCATTTGACCCACTACTCTCTTTGGACTTTTTTAATAAACCCTGTTGATTTACACTCACTATTGAATCCTCTTTTATTGATCCTGACATTAAGTGTCTTATTCAACTCTAAGATAGCCTGATGCAAAAAAGAGTGCTTCAGCCTCACTCTGTTAAATCTTGGAACCTTGTACCTCCGGTTTGATGGTAATAATACAAACTCATTATGATTCGGGTCAGAGACTATATTATTATTATTAGCCAGCCTCAACAAATATAATCACCTCATTCTCCAATTACTGTAGTAAGGGCTACTGGTCTAAATTCTTTTAGGTAACGGTTTTATGTATGCAGTCTTCCATAACACAGGGACATTATGTGTATCAACTGAAGCCTGAAATATGGATTGCCACACCGGACCCAATTCGTATGCGAAAAGACCTTTAACTACATCCATTTGGACCAACATCTTTTTTTCGGTAACACTGTAGAATAATCGTCTGTCATTAATAGGTAACTATGCAGAAAGTAATGCAGGACTATTGAGTAGTATTACATTAACACTTCAGCTACTACTATTAACTAATATAGAAACAAGCTTAACTAATCAGTAAGTAATATCAAATTTAAGACTAAGATAGTTCCTTATTAGGTAATCAATAATTACTGAAGGAGATTGGCATCAAACAGGGAATTACTAATTACAACATTAACGTGTCTGAGATGTGAGCAATTGTCTTTTTTTACTCTCAACATGGTCATAAAAGGCATCACTAATTACTCAAGTGTTACCTAGTCACTATGTAGGAACTACTAGTGATCTGGACCATTATTTTAAAGTGGAAACATCTTTTTCACTTTAAAATAATGGTCCAGGTCACTTGTAGTTCCTGCGCAGTGACTAGGTAACACCTGAGTAACTAGTGATGCATTTTATGACTTTATTCAGAGTAAAAAAAGATGACTGATTACGTCTCCGACACACAGACACTTTAGAATTTTCAGTTGGTTAATAGTTATTAATGAGGCTAATCTCATTCACTGATTATTGATTACTTAACAAGGAACTATCTCCTAAATTCGATATTGCTTACTGATTAGTTATGCTTATTTCTATATTAGTTAATAGTAGTAGCTGAAGTGTTGAAGTAGTACTACTCATTAGTGCTGCATTACTTCCTGCATAGTTACTTATTAATGATAGACCATTATTCTAAAGTGTTACCCTTTTTTCGTATTTATAGACTGAAACATTTTCCTAACATCCTCAACCTCAATAACAATTCTCTCCGATGATGATGAAGCAACAGTATCTATTATTTCATTGCATTTAGCATATTTACCTATTGACTCCAAAACAAAATTTGTTATCAATTACAATAGATTTGAAGATGACGATGACAATCCAGTCATTGATTTCATGATATCCCAAACCTTCTTTGTATTGCTTTAAGCTGTCTTCCTGTAAGGTCTCCTAACTTATTTTGCTTCCTTCCAATTTAGGATTAGTTCACTTTAAAATTAGGGTAATTTGGAAATTGTTAGGGTAAAAGTACCTCAGTATCCTCATTCTTAAACGCTACTTTCATCAAATTTATAACTTCGATACCTTTAGTTATAAAGGTATCTTGCTGACAAAAATATGACGATGTTTTACCTTCTCCATAAACCTCCACCTCATAGAGAGAGAGTATCTTCATGTTTCCAGGAATGATCAGATTCACATGACGTCCCTCCATCCCATCACATGAGTTAGCTGTAGGACGCGCCTGCTGGAATAGCAGGAATAACAGCACATCTACAGACAGAGAGAGAAACAGATGAAGGCGAAAGAGTGTTGAATCTTTGCATTTCTCATGTTCTTCCCGAGAGATTGTTGTTGCCATTGTATTCACCTGCTGGAGACCTCGATTACCATCAATGGCCTATTCAGCAAACCAGTCCCCAGATGTGGATGACTGTAACGGCTCTATCTACTGCCAGATTTCCTGGGAAATGAATAAAGTTCTGACACAAGTTCTTGAACATGTACTTGTGTGAATGAAATTTGAGAGCTACAGGATTATTGAGGTGAATTGTGTAATTTCTAAGGCCATAATAGTTGACTAACCGTTAGTCGACCCAAATTTTATTAGTTGGTTAAAATAAAAAACTCCACAGAGAAGAGAAAATAAAACACACACAGGCTGTGATGGACAGATTGTTAATGGCAAGAAATCCAAACATTTGCATATCATTCATCGACCTCGAATATGGCTTATCACTTGAAACATGTAAGTAGAAGCAACATTACAAGTCCGCTCGCTCTAATGTTAACCTAGATAAATGTGCGCTATTAGGCGCATATCCAAGTGTTCGTGTGTAGAGTGCGCCGGCGCCTTTACAAAGCCCATATGAGAAGAGGTGAACGATCATGAATAATGCTGTGATTTACACCTGAAAGGACAAAAGAACCACATAATGATCCGCATAATGAATGAGCCTTTGAGTCAGGTATGTGACTGAGAGGGAGCTACAAGAATACGAGGACAAAACAGGACAAAAGAAATATATTTTTTGCAGTTTATTTAGAAGGACAATATAAAGTGAGAGCCAAAGGACAATGCCCTATATGGGCCAGTATCAGGTCACTATGATTCTCAAATCTGAGATAAAAGAAGAAAAAAAAAAGATACTCTGTGAGGATACTGGTAACAGGATCAACTATTGTATTAACCTTAATATAATGTCCACTCTTAACAGAAAACATGATTTTTCTGATCTCATGCATGCATTATTGCACAGCATGTGAACAAAATTGTATAGGCCTATTATATTTAAAATTCTATACAGTACCGGTCAAAAGATTGGACACATTACTATTTTTATTGTTTTTTAAAGTCATCTCACGCTCACAAAGCCCGCATTTATTTGATCAAAACTACAGAAAAAAAAAACAGTAATATTATGAAATATTATTACAATTTCAAATAATGGTTTTCTATTTTAATATACTTTAAAATATAATTTATTTCGGTGATATAAAACTGAATTTTCATCAGCCATTACTCCATTCTTCAGTGTCACATGATCCTTCAGAAATCTATAAAAAATTTTATAACCTGAGATACTTTTTCAGGATTCTTGGATGAATTAATAAAGTAATGGCTGAATTCAGCCAAAATTCAGCTTTGCATCACAGAAATAAATTATATTTTACAGTATATTAAAATAAAAAAACTATTTTAAATTGAATTTTTCTGTATTTTTGGTCAAAGAAAAGCATGCTTGATGAGCATAAGAGACTTCAAAAACAATAAATCGAATAGTAATATTTTGACAAGTACTGTATTTATAGCATCTAAGCAGAAATGTGCGAACAAAAGCTTTATTGATGCAACACTAGGCTACTTTCGTAGTCCGTAGGCTATATTCTCTCATCGCCCCACTCTCATCGAAATAAGTCTAGACTGTGAAATAACTTCCAGACTTTTGTGATATTCAAAGGCAAAGATCCTCAAATCATTTACATGCACAAGTGAGCACTGATTTCACATTTGATTTGTCTAGCAAAGCAGATCTGTAAACAGAATAAGAGGAACTATAGAGATCCAGTGACAAGCAAATCTCATAACTTTGAGAGAACCTTGCTAGAACATTCTGAAAATCGTCCCTGTTTGCTGGGAAACCAATGCTGTCTTTTAAAAACCAATCTGTTGATCTTCAATAAAGAAACCCATTTGGAATGAAAATTAAGTTTCCATTAGCACTGAGAAATTTAACTTTGCTTTCTAGCAGAGAATTTGTCCATAGGTCATAGACGCTAATCAAATTAATGATTTTTGTCCACTCGCCATTTCCTCAATCAGTAAAAACCCTGTGGGAACAGATGATTGTTTTTGTTTTTTTATAATCATTCAAATGTGTAGTTATTTATTTAGTTCACTTTGATATTGTTGCTAATAAATAAAACATCATCTGAATGATACTGACATCACTAAACATTGATCTGTGTAATGAGCACACTGGAGAAACTACTGACACGATAATAATAATCTGCAATAAACTGTTTGAAATTAAAGTCAGACAAGAACACGTTTGTGTGGAATCACCACCTGACAAACACAAACATCAAGTAGACTGTCAAACTATTTACATACACAAACGAGCATCTATTTAACATAAGATTTGATTAGTAAAGTAGATCTAAAGACTAAACTGAGAAATACCATCCCAGAGATGGCAAGCAACCTCTAAAAACACTGAGACACTGAAGACTGAATTGTTGTTGTTTTATGTTTTGTTCAACACTTGGGTGTACTGTGCAGTTTAAAAGTGTTAGAATGCATGAAAGAATGAACGGACCCGTACTAACAAATAAATATCAATATCAAATCAATATCAAGACAGAAAACATTTTAACTGGTCAATTTATACACCAGAGGCACCAGAGGCATTAGTGGGAATCCATCCATGCTGTGTTTACATATATTTTTATGCAAACTTTGAATTGTCAACTCTCAAACATTTGCATCAACGTTTATGCACTAGACCCAGTAGCGGCTTTTGCTTTGTTTCACCTGAAACAGGCCTCGCAACAGAAAGGGCTTCCACTTGCGATCTTTGTATACTGTTCTATTTGTTGTTTCCAAATGGAAATGATTTAAGAATTGTCACATATCTCTGTCGCGGCTGGTTAGGGCAAAACGTCTGGTTAACGTGCACTGTAAAAAATTTCAGACCTCTCTAACTCAAATATTTCTAGTGACTGATCACATCTAAATTTTCCAATTGGCCTAATTTAATTTCTGTGAATTGAATTTTATATAATGAATAACTTTGCATTTTAGCAGAGAATTTGCCCATGCAGAAACAATGTGTTTTATGAGGTTATAGAAGTTAATAAAATGATTTATTCTTACCTTCTTGATTAGTAAAGTAGATCTTGAATGTTGAATTGTCAATACAACTGAAAAATTAGGGAAAGCATTACATAAGCGGACTTCATGAATTGATGTTGATTTTTCTAAAATGTTTTTGTTTGAACTCACCATTATGCTCCCCAACTTCAGAAGCATCCACCTCCACAATAAATTGCAGATAAGGGTCTGGAACTGACAGGACAGGTGCAGAGATTAACATTTTTATACGTTTCTGGAAAGATCCCTAAACCTGGTCCGACCATCTGAAAGGTACACAAATGGAGGTTAGAGCTGTCAAGGGTGCAGCGGTTTGACTGAAGTTGCAGATGAACCATCTGTAGAAATGAGCAAAATCAAGGAACCACTGCAACACCTTGCAGGAGTCAGGGACTGGCCATTCGGAGGCAGCCCTTACTTTCGCCGGATCTACCTTAATTCTCTCCGCCGAGATTATTTGCCCCAGGAACAGAACAGAGTCAGCGTGGAACATACATTTCACCGCCTTGACATACAACTGGTTTTCCAGAAGACGCTGCAGCACCTGGCGTACGTGCTGAATGTGTACCCGTAACAAAGGAGAAAAAATTAAGATATTGTCAAGGTACACAAAGACAAATCTATTGATCATGTCTCGCAACACATTGTTAACCAGGGCCTGGAAGACAGCCAGGGTATTAGTAAGCCCGAAGGGCATCACCCTATATTCAAAGTGCCCAGTGGGGGTATTAAACACTGTCTTCCACTCATCACTCTCCCTGATCCGAACCAGGTGGTAGGCATTGCGGAGATCCAACTTTGTGAAGACCCGAGCTCCCTGCAACAGCTCATGAGCAGTTGACATCAATGGCAGGGGGTACCGATTCTTTATGGTGATGTCATTCAGCCCACGGTAATCGATGCAGGGATGGAGTGAGCCATCCTTTTTCCCCACGAAGAAGAAACCCGTGCCTGGCCAGGCCAGCCGCCAATGATTTATGGATATACTTATCCAGTGCCTCCCTCTTTGGTCCTGAGAGGGAGTATAGGCGGCCTTTAGGCAGAGAAGTGCCTGGGAGGAGGTCAATAGCACAGTCATACAGCCGATTTGGGGGAAAAAATGCAGCCCGGGACTTGCTGAACACGCGTCGCAGACCAAGGTACTCCACCGGAACACCGGTTAGATCCACCGCCTCCTCCTGTAACAGAAGAATTAGAGCTAGAAGACGAAGCAGCAGCAGCACCCAGACAAAACTTATGACAAAAAGAGTTCCACGCCAACACAGAATTTTCTGACCAACTCACATGGGGATTGTGCTTAACCAGCCATGGATGTCCCAATACAATGGCGGTGCTAGGAGACTGAAGGAGGTAAAACACCATCTCCTCACGGTGGTTGCCTGAAATGACCAGGCTTATAGGGTCAGTGACATGGGTTATTTGGGCCAAGATGGAGCTGTTAAGTCCCCTCGCTGTGATGTATTTCTGGAAAAGGGAGGCAGGAGTTCAACAACAAGCCACCAAATCAGCATCAATAAAGTCACCTTCAGCACCAGGACCAACTAAGACTGAGCAATGTCTAGGGGGCCCAACTGACAGTGGCAGGAAGGAGGGTGCAGGAGCAGGGGGAACAAGTCAAGGGGGTAACGCTCACCAATACTTTCCCCACTACTGGCTTTTAACGGGTATTGGGCTGCAAAATGTCCTGCTTTGCCGCAGTAAAGACAGAGTCCCTGGGCTATGCGGCGTTGTCTCTCCTCAGCTGCCAGACGCATCCAAATTACCCTGAACAGGGTAACAAAAGGGCGGGGTGACAACTGACAGTGAATGCATGGCAGCACAACAGAACACACGTGCCGAAGTACATGACGAACAAACACCACACGCGAAAGCACGTGCGCGGACAAAAAAGACAGCCATGCGCTCCGAACAAACAACGGCACAAACACAAAAAGACTGATCAAACCGGCGTCCTGACAACTTCTAACTAAATCACTATCAAGTATATTTTCTGTCAAATAATGATCTTTTACATTTCTATTGCTAACACTTATGTCAAACACTTTGTAAAACTTTTAATTGGGTTGATATAATCCCTCTATATTTGTGACAATATGTTGTACAAAATGGTTCTTGTGCCAGTGTTACCGAAATGTGAGTTACTGAAATGTGAGCCATTGAAGCACTGATGTTTGACGGGGGTACTATGAATTATGTTGTGTTGAGTCAAATGACCCAAATTATATAGTGACTTCTCATAGTAAATCCAAGTCAGAAATTATAGTTGAGGGTTATTATAGTTGAGAAATTATTGTTGAGTGACTTGTATGTTTAAGTCTTCCAGAAGCAGCACGAAAAAAGGTCCAAGAAAGAAATCTGTAAAGGAAAGACAAGGAATCGGAAAAAGAAGAGGATCAAGCCTGATTGGAGAGGGCCTGATTGGAGTAAGATGCATCCTGTTAGAAGCGTTAAGGATTTTGCAACATCATATATGAGTAGGTGTTCCCTTTTTAGTACTTCGGAACTGACCGATGAATTGGGGATCATTTTCAGAGACCAATCTACTTCGAGTGTTTAAAAACGAGCCAATGAACATTGGCATGCGGTTCACGCATTCCACGCTCCGCCCTGCAGCGCGGGTATAAATAAGGAAGTGGAATATGTTGGAAATTCTCTCATGTTAAAAATAATTTAAAAATAAGATTGTTTGATTTCAGAAAGGCTTTATTCAAATCAACAAAGCCAAGTCTCTCCTGCAGGAGACAACTCCCGAGTTCTGTCCATTCAACAATATATATACCATAGCTACTTTCCTAAAATGGTAACTTAGGCTATGGCTATTTTTCGATTGTTATTCCTCAGCTCATTTTGCATGTGATACCATGTCATCACATTCCATGTGATACCATGGGTGGTCGCTTCAGAAGCAACAAAACAGCCGTTTTCACAGCTTGCTGGGCGTTTTCTGAGCGCTCACAGCAGGCTTGCACCCTTGAACTGCTGTGAGCCGCGGCCATCTCCCCTTTGCGCTTCAGCACTATTAGAGCAGTTTTTCCTTTTCTAAAAGAGCAACACGATTTGACCCTGCGTCTTTTTCAAGATGTCATTCAAACCGTATGTTTCTGGATGCCATCGTTTTCTGTCCCCAGTTGATGGTCATGATCGCTGTCTCACCATAGAGGTCCCATATCCATATACTCATGTTCCCACTGCGGGAGCATGACCATCACAATTTTACGGTCTAGGCTCGAATACCTCAAAAGGGGTGGAGTCCCATTGGATATCCCCTAATCTAGTGGTCCTCCTGCTGCAAAGCAGAGGGCTGCTACTTTGGGTTACAGTGACCTAAGGGTTACAGTGAGGGCTTCCCCGACGGGACAACAGGCTCATCGGGCCCCTCCGCTTTCCCATCTCGCTGGCTTATCCGTACCATCAGACTTGGCTATGCGATTCAGTTCGCCTGTCCCGAACTGAATCGCGTACTGTCCCGTACGGACAGAACATCAACCGACAGGGTGGTCTACGCTCCCGCCGCATGCTGCAACTCGCCCACCATCTCCTCCTTTGGAGTCAGAAGCATCTGAGGTAAATTCGGGCCATTCACATCTCTGGTGCACTCAATCGGACAGCCGACGAGCTCTCACAACAGTCGACATCTCCGGGAGAGTGGCGACTCCATCCCCAGGAGGTCCAGCTGATATGGGACCTCTATGGAGCCGCACAGGTAGACCTGTTTGCCTCTCCGGACCCATTGCCAGTTGTACTATTCCCTGACCGGGGACACCCTCGGCACGGATGCACTGGTGCACAGCTGGCCCCGGGACCAGCGCATGCGTTTCCCCCAGTGAGCCTTCTTGCACAGACTCTGTGCAAAGTCAGGGAGGATGAGGAGCAGGTCTTGCTTGTTGCGCCCTACTGGCCTAACCAGACCTGGTTCCCCGAACTAACACTCCTTGCAACAGCCCCTCCCTGGCCCATTCCTCTGAGGAAGGACCTACTTTCTCAGGGACGTGGCACTCTATTGCACCCGCGTCCAGACCTCTGGAAACTCCATGTCTGGTCCCTGGACGGGACGCGGAGGTTCTAGGTGGCCTGCCACAGGCTGTGGTAGATACCATCACTTCGGCTAGAGCACCCTGTGAAGGTAAGTCCGTAAGAAAGCACGACCTGATCGTCAGGTTCCTTAGTGGTGCGAGTAGGCTAAATCCTCCTCGTCCAAACTCGGTACCCTCTTGGGACTTAACTCTGGTGCTCAGGGCACTTCAAAGTCCTCCCTTTGAGCCTTTGCAGTCTGTAGAGCTAAAAATCCTGTCCATGAAGACAGTAATCTTGACTACATTGGCCTCTATCAAAAGGGGAGAGGACACACCTACCAGTCCCAAGACGTGCCTTGGCCGCTCGGGTTGCGAGCTCACTCAACTAGGAGTGTGGCTTCCTCCTGGGCACTAGCTCAAGGCGCCTCGCTGACAGATATATGTAGAGCTGCGGGCTGGGTGACACCTAACACGTTTCTAGAGATTCTATAGCCTCCGTGTAGAGCCGATATCTTCTTGTGTACTCGCCCCCAGTGGCCAGTAGCGCTAAGTGCCCGTTCTAGTGTCGGCTTGCAACGCCATTCTTACCCCTGGGCTGGATACGTGCGTCTATTGTCTCCAGTTGTGTTTCCCAGAAATGGCTAACACTGTTGAGCTCCTTTGTCAACCCTCGGCGAAAGACGCCAGGCTTACACCCGTATGCATGTGGAACGTGTGTGTAAGCTGGGTATCCATATGTAGCGGTTCCTACGGCAACCCCATATGTATATTCCTCCATGGTACCAGCTACCCTACTCGGCTAGCCCCGTGTCTTTCCCTTGACAGAGCCCACTCTGTCGTCTCTGATGGTGTTCTTTCCCCCCTGGGAACAGGTTGGAACCACCCCAGAGACTGCCATATGATGCACTACCCTGCAAGGTTAGTCCTTATGTGTATCTGCCACCTCTCCTTCCATTTAAGGATGTGGCTCCGCAGCGTTCCATCTCCCGCTTTCCCAGCGTTATCCAATAGTCACTCTGAGTGGGTCTTGCAGGAACAGCAGTGACTGACCTTCTCTGCTTAGAGGCCTAACTACCCGCTCCAACAAGGGGGCGGTTCAGTGAGTTTAAGCAGAGCGCTGGAAGAGCCAGCATTCCTGGCGTGTTAGTAGGATCCCCAATTCGTTGGTCAGTTCCGACGTACGTCGAACATGACCGACTGAAAGGGAACGTCTCGGTTATGTATGTAACCCTCGTTCGCTGAAGGAGGGAACGGAGATGTACGTCCCGTCGCCAGGTGCTGTGCTTCCGGTGAAGGGCCGTTTTCGAGTAGGTGTTTTGCTATGTTGGTATGATTTTCTTATGTTTTGTTCAACACTTGGGTGTATTGTGCAGTTTAAAGTGTTAGAATGCATGAAAGAATAAACGGACCCGTACTAACAAATAAATATCAATATCAAATCGAACACATTAGACGGAAAACATTTTAACGGTCCAATTTATACGCCAGAGGCGTTGGTGGGAATCCATCCATGCTGTGTTTACATCCTTTTTTAATGCAAACTTTGAATTGTCAACTCTCAAACATTTGCATTAACGTTTATGCACTAAACACAGGAGCAGCTTTTGCTTTGTTTTACCTGAAACAGGCCTTGCAACAGAAAGGGCTTCCACTTGCGGTCTTTGTATGTTGCTCTATTTGTTGTTTCCAAATGGAAACTATTTAAGAATCGTCACATATCTCTGTCGCGGCTGGTTAGGGCAAAATGTCTGGTTAACGTGCACTGTAAAAAATTTCAGACCTCTCCAATCAAATTTCTAGTGACTGATCACATCTAATTTCTGTGAATTTATTTATTTTTTTATTTGTGGCAACAGTCTGCTAACATTGTCTCAATCAGAAATAATATGTTGAGCCAATTGAAAATGTTAGTTTACCAAACTGTGTTGTTGGTCCAATTAAATGTTTTAAATTGTAGTATAATTTATTTAGCAGTTTATTTCTCTCCGTCCCAAAATATTTTTTTTTTAATGAAAAACAAATACATTAAGCAAAATACAGAACACAGACAACAGGTTTGACATTTTATCACATTACTTTATTAAATCAATTCCAACACATGATGTTTGGTGAAAGTGCCTTGTTTTAAATAAGGAAAAACACTGAATACATTCAAGAAGTCTTCTGCATAACAGGGTGTTTTGATGTGGTGAAGAAAACTTTCCAAAGCGGCACTGCATAGGTTAAAAATCTGCAAACACAAATAAAAACAAACATTAATGACAAAATGTGACCGAACAGAAGTTACTTAATTATATAATGAGGATGAGACTTGTGTCAGTCGATGTAGATTTAGCTTTATCCTTTATTTCGTTGTATGTAAATATTTCCAACTTCTTAGGACTGCTTAAAGTTACTGACACAAGTGATACAAAAAATTAATGGATGAATAAGAAAATCACAAGCTTGATGCGTTTGATATTAAAAGACAATAAGCCCCGAAAGAGGCCGATGCCGACTGCAAACACTGTTCAGCGGTCGCATGGCAAACATATCACACAAATTGCTTATTACTTGTTATTTTAGACATATATGACAAGGAAAATAAAACTCTTGGCTACCATCAGATAATTATGTGGTAACCGGGAAAACACGATCATGAAACCAATGAATGCATGAACTCGCGATTCAACAAAATGCCTTTTAAACTTCATCCTAAAGCAAAATAAGTTCCGTGCTCATACTCACCATAACATCTTGAAGCTTGTGACAATGAGTATCTGTATTCTCTTGGGAATGTTTTGTTTCAGTCTTCAGCACTGGCTGGTTCAGCTCCACTTGCTCTCCTGCGCATCTGCATTTTAATTCTTCATTCCAACGGTTTTCCTCAGGCGCATTTTGTGCATGCGTATACAGATTTTTCACTTCGACTTGATAGATTGACCCGAGCACAATTAAATACGTTCTGTGAATCTAAAGGTTTAATTTGAAGTAAAGACCTTAAGCTATGATTAGTACAATGCATATTTTTGCATGGGGATAATTATTTGTAAGTCATTTATTGAGCCAATATGTAATTGTCAAGTTCTACATTTGTTCATAATATTTTTTTTTTTCAGTGTGGAAAAGAAACCCTCTACCTGTCGCTGCACGTCTGGTTAGGACACAGTGCAAGTATTGTGGTATTCCACCATTTTTCTTACTGACGCCCCCCATTCGTAAAGATCAGGGATCAATTTAAAAAAAAAAAACATTGGTCATTCGTCACACATGAGCTGTTCTTCATCATCATTACAGCTCAAGAGGAACATGGTCAAAATATGCACCGCACAAAATTGCATGGAATTTAATAAAAAATAATTAAAATGACAATACATAGATATTTGCCACAAATTGGTTACATTAATGAGGAGAAAAGGATCTAAATGCAGAAGTCTTCATTTTATTTAAAGAAACTCAGAAACAGAACAACCAACTTAAAACGCAAAGTAGAACTGACAATGAACTGAAAGAAACACAGGGCTTAAATAGACAGAACAAACCAATCAAAGAAACGTGAAACAAACCATGTGTCACATAGGAGAATATCTGAAACAGAGAAAACTGAGGCACAGAACTAAAACACCCATCCAAACATAATAAACTCAGATTATCACTAACAACATTACAATAAACTGCCAAATAAAATAGCAATATCACCATGAATAATATTGAAATGAAACCATGAATATACAGAAAAATTTCACTTTTTATTAGAACTATGGGTTTCATTGTGAACAACCATTTATTTCCATTATATTTATTACTATATGTTTTTAATGCTATATGTTGACATTATACAATGTTTTATAGTTTTTAAAGGTTTGAATCAACAGAAACAGTGAAGCAGAAGCGCTGTAAACATGTAGTTATATAGACATTTCAGAATTTTAGTGAGTCAAAGACAGTGTTGATTTCAGGGGCATTATTTTCTGTTATCACAGCGACCTGTAAATGAAACACTTTTGCTCATTACAATAATTGTATAAATCACTTCCATTTGTGCAGCTTATTCCACAAGTTACCGTACAGTTGTGAGAACAGACTCACGTTTAGCAGCGTTCTCCTTCTGGATCACCGGTTTAGGAGTTTGGGACCATCGCAGTTTCACATCTGTGAATCCTCCATCAGCAAGAACAGATCCCAACTGAAAATAACATTCATACTAAACTGATTAGATCAGAATGTGACAAATACACTTCCCTTGTGTGTTTAAAGAAACTCTACACACAGGTGTTGAATTAGCATCGCTCGGTGTTCATATAAGAACTACTACTAGCAGGGTGTTAAGCCGGATACACACTGTGCGATTTTGGCCACAATTTGGCCGTCTGAGACAAATTTTGCAAATCCTAAAAGATCTCTCTGATCCTAGGCTAAAATCTGAAGTCTTTGATCGTTAGTTTGACGTTCACCGGCAGCCGATAAATGACTGCTGCGATCAAATTTTACCTCAGACGAAATTCTGGCAGTGTCAGAAGATTTGGTGCACAATCCTGCAGTGTGACTTCTCCTACGACAACAGTCAAATTATCTTCGTTTTTCAAAACAAACCATGATCAAAATGAGCGCTAGAGATTTCTTTGTAGCCACCATTTCAATCCCGTGTGTAATGCAGCTCCCCGTCACCGAACACATCATTCATTGATGATATAAAACTACGGACGAGTTTTCTTGCGTGCGTCCGTTTTAGCGCACCTCAACTATCACACAGTCTGACATTAATGACAACTTGGATCTTACAGTGTGACATGGCTTACAGAGGGGATCATGCTGGTACAGTCTGACTAGAAACAATCGGAAAGGACTATTATAAATCGCACAGTGTGTACCCGGCTTTAAAGTAATGATTAATTAATTAATTAATTGCAGCATTAAGTATGTCACCATTGTTGAGATTCATATGCTGATTCTTGATATCTGTGAGCATCTAAAAAAAATTTCCACCAAAATATATTTAAAAATCAAAAATCAGAATGTCTGTATAGTATTCTCACTCAGTATTGTTGGTGAAAATCTATTAACAACAAATGACTAGTTTTGGTCAGTGATAAGTTTAGTCAATGTTTTGTCATCTGATAATTTTGGTTTATGGCTTTCTTTGCAACAAATTATGTGTTTTAGTAAACACTGTGACAAAAGCCACAAACTCAGATAAAAAGTCAAGAGTCAAACTGCCCAACTAAAGGAAACACTGATCACCATAATGGTGATCAAACATTTTCAATAAATCATCAACATCTAAACATGTTAATTCTCAACAAGAACTGTAGACATGACAAATAAAGTCAGTCTGGTTTGTAATGAGATTTAATGTCTTTTCAGTTGATTTCATCTAAAGCTGTGGCTAAAGTCAGTTGTAGTTCCTTCCGTGATTCTGCTCATTATCATCAGGTGTCTTCAATAATCAAACAATCAACACTCATTTAATCACTTAAGTATCTAATTAACTCTAACACTGCTTCCGTGTTACTTTAACATCCTGCTGCTGGTTCCCAAATGAACACTAATTCAACACCGGGGAATTTACTGTGCAGCATCACCGTAAACCCATTAGTGCTTAAAACAATGTCAGAATATTGTGAAAATATTCAAAATCAAAAATCATAATTTAAACCAGTTCTCTTTTTGTAAATGCAAATGCATTGCATGAAAAACGTCTCGGTTACGTATGTAACCCTCGTTCCCTGAAGGAGGGAACGGAGACGCCACGTCGGAGTACCGACGAATAGGAATCTCGCTCGCGAGAGCCAATCTACTTCGAGTAAAACTAAACGAGCCAATGCACATTGGCATGCAATGATTGCACCAGGTGCTCATGCCACGCAGCGCGGGTATAAATGAGACACAGGTGTTTCCATCAAGTTAGCTTTTTGCTGAGGAGCCGAGTAGGTAGACGGCACCCCAGCAGGGTGCAGAGGGCATGGCGACGGGACGTGGCGTCTCCGTTCCCTCCTTCAGGGAACGAGGGTTACATACGTAACCGAGACGTTCCCATTCAGTCGGTCACTCTCGACGCCACGTCAGAGTACCGACGAATAGGAATCCCTACCAAAGCACCATGGCCTCTGGCCCCCGTCCAGTGCCCTGTGTGAGCCTCCTGAGCTCTCTTACCTGATGAGACGGGGCTCACACAGAGAATCCATCACTGCTGTTCCGCATGACCCGTTCAGTGACTCTTGGATAACACTGGGAAAGCGTGCCCTAGTGAGGGGAACGCTGCGGAGCCCACATCGTACCCCGAAGGAGTTATGTGGAGTACAATGCTGAGCCGTAGCCCGCAAAGGAGAGAGGGGGCTCAGTCCCAGTGACGGGAAGGCTCTCCCAAGGGAAAGACACGGGCTTCCCGTAGGAGCGACCGTGGAAAAATATATGGGATCCCCGCAGGGTCACTCATATATCCCCAGCCCAGTACCGGTTCTCAAGGATTCAGCGGTAAGGGGCCTGATGCCAGACGTTCCGCCACGTCCGGCACCGAGGGAGATGGAGGACTCGACAGAGTTTGCTTCTGGAGAATAAAAGCGCCGGAGCGCAGCAAGCCGACAAGAGCCAGGGCCTCTCAGTGCTTCTACCCGTTTGAGGCGAGAACACAGGAGGACACTGGCTCTACACGTAGGCTATAGAATCTAGCGAACGTGTTGGGTGTCGCCCAGCCCGCAGCTCTACAGATGTCTGACAGCGAGGCGCCACGTGCCAGCGCCCAGGAGGATGCAACACTTCTAGTAGAGTGTGCTCGCACCCTGAGCGGACAGGGCACACCTTGTGCTTGGTAAGCCAAGGTGATGGCATCCACTATCCAGTGGGCCCTGAAGGGAGTGGTAGGAACCTTGGGCACATAGCCAGGCCGGGGTCTCAGTACCACGTGGGTGTCACCCGGCCCGAACTCTAGGCACGATTCGTCGACCGAAAATGCCTGCAGGTCCCCTACCCTCTTGATGGAGGCCAGTGCGGCCAACAGCAAAGTCTTCATAGACAGAATCTTAAGCTCTGCTGACCGCAAGGGCTCAAATGGGGCATTCTGAAGTGCTCGGAGCACCAGAGCAAGATCCCAAGAGGGTATGGAGGGGGGTCGAGGAGGATTTAACCGTCTCGCCCCCGAGGAACCTGACGACCAGGTCGTGCTTCCCAACTGTCTTACCTTCTACGTGGTCGTGATAGGCAGATATTGCAGCAACATAGACCTTGAGGGTGGAGGGCGACAGCCTACGCTCCAACCCTCGTTGCAGGAAGGAAAGCACAGACGCGATCGAACATCTTCGGGGGTCTTCTCGGCGAGAAGAACACCACTCGACGAACAGGTTCCACTTCAAAGCATAAGCCCGTCTTGTAGACGGTGCTCGTGCCGAAGTGATGGTGTTAACTACCTCTTGGGGTAAGTCACCTAGAACCTCCGCGTCCCGTCCAGGGGCCAGACATGAAGCTTCCACAGATCTGGACGCGGGTGCCACAGGGTGCCCCGTCTCTGAGTCAGAAGGTCCTTCCTCAGAGGAATCGGCCAAGGAGGGGCTGTCGCCAGGAGCATAAGTTCTGGGAACCAGGACCGGTTGGGCCAGTAAGGCGCCACCAACAGGACCTGCTCCTCGTCCTCCCTGACCTTGCACAGTGTCTGTGCAAGTAGGCTCACTGGGGGAAACGCATATTTGCGCAGCCCCTGGGGCCAGCTGTGCGCAAGTGCATCCGTGCCGAGTGTACCCTCGGTCAGCGAATAGAACCACTGGCAGTGGGACGTTTCTGGGGAGGCAAACAGGTCGACCTGTGCCGCCCCGAACTGTCTCCAAATCAGCTGAACCACCTGGGGGTGGAGTCGCCATTCCCCTGGGAGCGCAGCTCGTGAAAGCTCGTCGGCCACACGGTTGCTCACACCAGGGACATGAATGGCCCGAAGCGACCTCAGACACTTCTGACTCCAGAGGAGGAGATGGCGGGCGAGTTGCGACATGCGACGGGAGCGTAGACCACCTTGTCGGTTGATATACGCAACGGTCGCGGTGTTGTCCGTGCGGACCAGTACATCTTTGCCCCGTAGCAGCCTTTTGAGGCGGCTCAGAGCGAGATGCACTGCTAGCAACTCGAGGCAGTTGATGTGCCAATGCAGGTGCGGGCCCGTCCAAACCCCTGACACTGCATGCCCGTTGTACGTGGCTCCCCAGCCCATGGCAGAGGCATCCGTGAAGACCACAGCATGCCTGGACACCTGTTCCAGAGGCACTCCGGCCCAAAGGAACGAGGGGTCTGACCATGGGCTGAAGGATTGGCGGCAGGCCGGTGTGATGCTCACCCGGTGAGTGCCGCGTTGCCACGCCCATCTCGGGACTCGGCCGTGTAGCCAATGCTAAAGCGGTCTCATATGAAGCAAGCCTAGCGGTGTTACTGCCGCTGCGGCTGCCATATGCCCCAGGAGCCTCTGAAATTGTTTCAGTGGAACCGCCATCCTGCCTTGAAACGTGTTCAGGCAGTTCAGCATCGACTGGACGCGCTCCTCTGTGAGGCGCGCTGGCCGTCCGACCGAATCTAACTCCATACCGAGAAAAGAGATCCTCTGCACGGGGGCGAGTTTGCTCTTCTCCCAGTTGACCCGAAGACCCAACTGGCTGAGGTGTCTGAGCACCCGGTCCCTGTGTTCGCACAACTGATCCCTGGACTGTGCTAGAATGAGCCAGTCGTCGAGATAGTTGAGGATGCGAACGCCCTGTTCTCTCATGGGCACAAGGGCCCCCTCCGTGACTTTCGTGAAGACACGGGGGGACAGGGACAGCCCGAAGGGCAGGACTTTGTACTGATATGCTCGACCCTCGAACGCAAAGCGCAGAAACGGCCTGTGTCGAGGAAGAATCGAAACATGAAAGTACGCGTCCTTCAGGTCGATCGCTGCAAACCAATCTTGGGGACGGATGCATTCGAAGATGCGTTTCTGCGTGAGCATCTTGAACGGTAGCTTGTGAAGGCTCCGATTCAAGACTCGCAGGTCCAAGATTGGCCGTAACCCACCGGTCTTCTTGGGTACAATGAAGTACGGGCTGTAGAAGCCTGTCTTCATATCGGCTGGAGGGACCGGCTCTATCGCGTCCTTCGCCAGTAGGACTGCGATCTCCACACGCAGGACATGGGCGTCTGCGGCGTTCACCGAAGTGAAGCGGACGCCCTTGAACCTGGGGGGACGCCGGGCGAACTGAATCGCATAGCCGAGCCTGATGGTCCGAATGAGCCAGCGAGACGGACTGGGGAGCGCTAGCCAGGCTCGCAGAGACCGTGCAAGCGGGACCAAAGGGACCACCGGCGTACCCACCGTGGGGCAGCGAGGTGGAATGCAGGTACCAGGCTGTGGCGGCTGTCTCGTGGAGGCGGCCCGCAGCGAGGTGTGAGTGTGCGTTGCAACACTTACCTGATTCCACAGGTGGGCAGAAGGACCGTGAGGGGATCGTCCACTGCTGCCCGCTGGCGAAGGGGGAGGATGAGTGTGGTCCGGGGTTTGACCGGCCACAACCCTCCGAGCCCCCTGGGGACCCGGAGATAGGGGAAACTGCTCTTTTATTGAGAATTTGGGTACAGAAACAAAACGGAACACAAGATTCTCCACCCGGCCCTCCTCCGGGGGATGGAGCGGTGCGGTCACCGTCTCCAGAAGAGCAGTCCTCCCCATCTCCAGGTCGCCCGTCTCAGGGCCGCTTGCCCTTGCTCTTGCCACCCCTCTTGGCAGAGGCCTGGACGGGCGGGGCGGCCTGCTTACGCCCGGCTCCACGACGTCGCTTGGGTGGAGGCTGCTGCTGCGACGCGGGAGCGGAGGCAGACGCAGGCGGCCGCCCTCGGCGACGAGCAGGCTGAGGCGCTGCCGGCGGCGGGGTGGAGACAGCAGCTGTCCGCCGTGGCAGGATGTGACTGATCGCCTCAGTCTGCTTCTGTGCGGCCGTGAACTGCTGGGCGAAGTTCTGGACCGCGTCGCCGAAGAGGCCGGTCTGGGACACGGGGGAATTAAGGAACCTGATCTTGTCGGTTTCCCTCATGTCAGTCAGACACAGCCAGAGATGGCGTTCCTGGACCACCATAGTGGACATCGCACGACCCACTGCCCGCGCCGTAACTTTCGTCGCACGAAGCGCGAGGTCCGTTGCGGTTCTCAGTTCCTGGAGAACTGCGGGATCGTGACCACCCTCGTGCAAGATCCTCAGTGCCTGGGCCTGATGGACCTGCAACAACGCCATAGCGTGTAAGGAGGAGGCAGCATCCCCACAAGCCTGGTAGGCCTTTCCGATCAGATCGGACGAGTACCTACAGGCCCGGGAGGGGAGACACGGGTTCCCCCTAGAAGTGGAGTTAGGGCACAGTTGCATGGCAACGGCCCGTTCCACGGGAGGAACCTGCGTGTAACCCTTCTGCGCTCCCCCATCGAGGGTGGTGAGGGAGGAGGAGCCACTGGGCCGGTTTCGGGCAGTGAAAGGTGCCGTCCATGACCTAGTGAGCTCGTCATGCACCTCCGGAAAGAAAGGAACCGGGGTGGGGCGCTGAGAACCAGCACGGGCCACCCCGAGAAACCAATCGTCCAGCCTTGAGGGTTCGGGACACGGTGGAGGGTTCCACACGAGCCCGACTCTCTCAGCGGCCCGGGAAAGCATGGCCATCATTTCCGGATCCGTATCGGGCACAGCGGATCTTCCCGAAGGAGCCCCCTGCGCTGACACGTCATCTCCAGAAACTTCTGACCCTCCCTCCGATGCAGCGTTGGACATCTGATCGTCAAGAGGAGCCCCGAAGGATACGGATGGTACACACCTCGTGGGTGGCCCACCGCGTTCCAACGGCAGCTCTACTGGCTGCGAAGTGCGGGAGGAGTGAGGGTTCCCCGGGGGTTGGTTCCCTGGGGGAAGCGCGCTCACCGTAACCCTCAGATCACCCGTGCTACTGCCTGAAGTAACCCTCTGTGGAGGATTAGATCGAGGCAGAGGCACGGGGACTCCACCCCTTACGAGATGGAGTCTCGACCGCAACTCCGAGATGGTCATGTTCCCGCAGTGAGAACATGAGTCATCCACGAGCGCTGCCTCAGCGTGCTGAACGCCCAAACACGAGATACAGCCGCTCTCTCTCACACGAAGGCGCTCTCTTACCAGCCGTAAGAACGGCTTTTCAGCGCTCTCCACCTAGCGCACCGAACCAGCTGTGAGAACAGCCTTTGTGTTTTGCTCAGAAAAGAGGAAGAGAGATGATCACAGAACCACACGACCCGCTGCAGTGCCGTCACACCAACACCGACTGAAGAGATCGCTTCCAAAAGGGCAGGCTTCTTTCCAGTCAGGACTGCGACGTAGAGAGTGATATCTGGCTGAACCATCTACCACTCGGCTCCGAAGCAAAAAGCTAACTTGATGCAAACACCTGTGTCTCATTTATACCCGTGCTGCGTGGCATGAGCACCTGGTGCAATCATTGCATGCCAATGTGCATTGGCTCGTTTAGTTTTACTCGAAGTAGATTGGCTCTCGCGAGCGAGATTCCTATTCGTCGGTACTCCGACGTGGCGTCGAGAGTGACCGACTGAATGGGAACAACAACTGATTTAGTTCCAAAAGGGTTTTTTCGCAGCAGTGACATAGAATAACCATATTTGGAACCCTTTAAGTAATCACTTCTTAAAAGAACCATTTTTTTCCTAGTGTAAAGAGAATTTTAACACTATAAAGAAATTTTTGTGGACTGGAAAGATTCCATGAATGTTGAAAATTCTTAATGGAACCATCAATGCCAATAAAGAACCTTTTAATGTTTACTATAAAAATGCAGCAAAAATCAAATGACTTGAGAACAATTGATGGAGTTAAACTGCATTTTTACAAATGATCTTTTTAAACAGGGACCTAAACCAACACAGTCGTACATGTAAACACATAAAACTTCAACTTCAATTAACAATGACATTTTAGAAATATTGGAACCTAAACATTTGCATTTCATAAAACACATCCATGCTCCTCTGTTTCTTGTTGACAAAAATATATGACCATGTTTCTGAAGACATTATTATTATTATCTGATATCATAAACCAATATGACTGATGTACCTTCTCCATAAACCTCCACCTCACAGAGAGCGAGAATCTTCATGTCTCCAGGAATGATCAGATTCACATGACGTCCCTCCATCCCATCACATGAGTAGCTGTAGGACGCACCTGCTGGAATAGCAGGAATAACAGCACATCTACAGACAGAGAGAGAAACAGATGGAGATAGAGATACTGTCATATATTCACATTTACATTTGTACTCAAGCTCTCACGTTCTTTCAACCTCAAGAGTCTCACACAGGATTGTTGTTGCCGTTGTTCTCCAAAGAGTTCCCAATGCGAATCTCCACTCCATTTATTCGTTCTGCACAGCAGTCTAGTCTGTTAGTGACGACCACTTTACTAACTCGGTACACATCACGCAGATCCAGCCTCCACCACGGGTTAGTCTCATCAAGGGTTGAGGAGCATCCTGTATTTACCTGCTGGAGACCTCGATTACCATCAATGGCCTTTTCAGCAAACCAGTCCCCAGATGTTGATGACTGTGTAGCAGCTCCTTCTACTGCCTGATTTCCTGGGAAATTTATAAAAACCTGTCGTGACCCATCTTTATGTGACAACACCTTGTTTGTTTGTTCTCTGTCTTAGTCTTTGTGGGTGAGCAAAAATCTTAAATCAAGTTCTTATATCTTAAGTTAGGACCTGAGATAGAAAGCTTCTGTAATTCTGGTGGTGAAACCATAGTATTACATTTATTTTCACCAGATAGCACTAATTTATGGAAGCTTGTTCCGCCACTGAAATTTATTTAAAAAATATAATTTATATCTCACAACTCTGACTTTTTTTCTTTCGCAATTGCAAGTTATAAAGTCAGAACTTTGTGATATAAAGTAGCAATTAGGAGTTATAAAGTCAGAATTGGACTTTATAAAACTCGCAGTTCTTACTTTTTTCCTCGCAATTGCGAGTTTATCACACAATCCTGACTTTTTTCTCGCAATTGCGAGAAAAAATGTCAGGATTGCGTGATACGATATGATGCGATAACATGTACAAAAAAAATCGTTCTAGCAACAAAATGAACACTATGACAATATTACGGTAGACCTACTGAAGTGATTTAATTTAAAATGTAGTCGACAACTGAGCAGTAAGATGGCAGCAGATGCTTTTGAATAAAACAAAGACATGAAAGAATCGCCAGATGAGCGATCAATATACAGCTCTGTTTCCAGTAGGTATAGCTGCAGAATGGAGAAAAAAATGGGCAGAACTTCCAAACATGGGCGGGGTCTCCACATGCAAAGATTTTTGCCATTGGCTCTGGCTTCAACTAATTGAACTACATTTCAAAATAAAGGTTTGTAAATTAAACAGACTGAATCAGAATCAAATCGCCCCCTATACCCTCAAATAGGGCATTATTTGAGGGGACAGCCATTTGTAGAGGTGTCCGAAACCATAGTGGACGTTATTGAGTGCACTCATTCAATCCCACAATGCACCGCAATAACGAGTGTACAGCCGATGTACACTCAACGGCTGTCCGACTTCACGCACTCGTTTTCATTCACTGCTTCAAGTAAACTATATTAGTGGACTAACATAGGGAATAGTGAATGAGGGTTTAGGGGGCGATTTCGGATTCAGCCATAGTTTCTAGTTGTTCTAAAATAAAAAGTTATAAAATATGCTATATTAATACAATAATAACAAATTTGCTCCGTGAGCGAGGAGCCCGGAGCTTGTGGCCAGTGGCGTTTAAACCAGAATTTAAACCTCTGCTCAACAAAATATTAGCGGCTATACCCCACGAGCCATCCCAGTGCAGCGCGTGGGAGCGTTTTATTGATAAGTGCTCAACATAAATGAATTACCTACCAAATACCCATAGACCCCAGCTTCAGTAATACTAAGAATCCTCTTTTCTCCAGGAATATGAACAACCACGTAACGTCCCTCCATCCCGCCGCATGAGAAAGTGGCCGTGGCACTGGATGCTAGAGTAGAAATGACACCACATCTACAGACAGAGAGATCATCCGTTATCGGTTTCTGTTCATCTGCAGCCTCATTAAACAAAACAGTTAAAGAAAGCCTCACATGGTGTTGCTGTAAATGTCAAGGAAGTTCCCGACGCGAATCACTGCCCCGTTTATCCTCGAAGGAAAGGTGTATCTGTTAGTGATGGTCATGCTGTTCACTCTATATATCTTCAGAAGATCCACTCTCCACCACGGGTTGGTCTCTGGGTTAGTGTGGGTCCAGGTGTCGAGTGAGCCATCAAGCGCAAGTTCAGGGCAAGAGCCTGCGTAAGTTGATGACTGAGTAGTTTTGCCCCAATGTGCTGCATTCTCTGGAAAATGTTTCAAGGACAAAGGCAAAATCTTTGTCAAACAGACAAAACAGAACAAAGATTTAAATAAAATGGATGATTCGGTAACACTTTACAATACGGGTGCACTAATATGCATTAATTCATGCTTAACTAATGCACAGATAATCATGAGTTAATGTATGACTCATGAAGAACTAAACCATTTATTAATGATTACTGCATCAGCAACTAATGAATATTATATATGATTAATAGATTAAATAATATATGAATTGCTATTAATTAAATGTGTCATCAAGTATTAATTCCATAATAACATTATATTAACTAAAAATGTAAATTCATATATTAATTACCACATTGGTCAAAGCTATGTACTTCAACTTCCAGTTGTCTGCTTTAATTAATCATTAGCTAAGCAAAGGTATCATTATGCTATGACTTTACTTGTTGAGGCACATGACTATTAACTAATTGTCAAGTAATATATCATTGTGGTTACGGGTTTTGAATTCATTTTGAATTAGTTAATAGTCCTGTGCCTCAGTAAGTAAAGTCATAACATAATTATACATTTGCAAATCATTAGCTAATGATTAATTAAAGCAGACAACTGGAAGTTGAAATGCATGGCTTTGACCCATTGCGGTAATTAACACGTTAATTTACATTATAATATGTTATTAGGGAATTAATACACATTTAACTAATAACAATTTATTGATTACTTAATCTATTAATCATTTAGAATGCTCATTATTTGCTGATGCAGTAATCATTAATGTTTTAGTTCTTCATGAGTTGTACATTAACTCATGATTATCTGTGCATTAGTTGAATTAAATGCATATTAGTGCATCCGTATTGTAAAGTGTTACCGATGATTCTTACCTTCTTGTCCATTTGCCCTTTTCCCAACCAATAAAAATCCTGTAGAATCGAGATTCAGAGTGAGTATCAGAGAACCAGTTTGTCTTGTATTTTTGCTTTAATTTACTTTGATAATGTCACTAACAAAATATAATTTGAATGATAATGGAAACATAAAACATTGATCTGTGTAATGAGCATGTTGGAGGAAACTATTGACAAGAATAATAATCTGCAATGAACAGACTGTCACAGTAGGTGTGGCTGTTATAAAGTGCACGACTCAGAAAATACATGAACAGTTTTTTGATAGAAGAATCAAACAAGGAGATGCGTAGGAGAAAACTGAACAAACAACAACACCTTAACCGCACTTATCAACATCAACGCAAGACAAAGAACAGACTGAAACTCAGGGCATATATACAAAGCAAACAGAGTACTAATGAGACCAATTAACTACACACAGCTGAACAGAACTAAACTAATGAAGGAAACCAAGGAAACACAGTGGTGGGGGGAAAATGAACAAAGGAACATGTGACTGAATCAGAACACAACATAAAAGGCTTGTTCGACTTGATGCAGCGATGCGCAGACCAATCGGTGGCTGACTTAAAGCAGTGCATGCCAATTAGAAATTTTGTCCGACTTGAGACAGTGCCGACGCCACGTGACAGTGACGTATGGCATCAAAGTACCACGAGAGCGATTCGAGAACAGCCGGCTAATACAGCCAGTGCAGCTTCTCAAGAGCGCCTGCACGAACTCTGATGACGACACAGCTGTTCTACGATTGGCCGGATTCACCGCATGACAGTGATTACGTGTGTTTCGTGTTTATTCTAAAACCTTCAGCTCCACTAATGCTCACAAATCAGTTTATAACGGTTACCTCTTTTCATGTAGTCATGATGTTATATTGTGTCATGTTTATCAAAATAAAACTGATTAAAAACATAGACCCCACTTCATTGATAGCATAGGCTTATGTTGAGCTTTATTCTTATACAAACAGATGCTGTATTATGCAGTACATAAAGTATTGAATGAAAATTTATCTGAAACATCTGTGTATTTCACAAATATTGCATTTATTTAACTTCAGCTGTGATGAAGTATGCAAATATAGCGCAAGCGTCACTACGGGAAGCAGAAAGTGTCCGTTCACGTCTCTCCGTTTGCAGCTCCTCCCCGCCTGCACGCGGCTTCTCTTGCCGATCGGATGCATCCAGCCGCAGCCGTTGTCGAACACACCTAATGGTCACAGGATGGAGCCCACTCTGGACGGAGACAGGGGGGCGTCACTGGGCTCTGGACAGAGACAGGGGGCGTCACTGGGGCTAACTAGCATGGGCAGTTACTCTGGGCTGAAGGTTAAATTGGGTCTTGGGGCTCAACGCAAGACAAAGAACAGACTGAAACTCAGGGCATATATACAAGGCAAACAGAGTACTAATGAGACTAATTAACTATACACAGCTGAACAGAACTAAAATAACAAGGGTAACCAAGGAAACACAGGAGTGGTGGGAAAATGAACAAAGGAACATGTGACAATCAAAACACAACATAAAGACAGACAGACAGACATGTGACAGACGTTTCTGTGGAATCACCACCTGACAAACACAAACATCAAGTAGACTGTCAAACTATTTACATACCAAATGAGCAACTATTTCACATAAGATTTGATTAGTAAAGTAGATGTAAAAAAATTAAAAAAATTAAAATATCCATTTGACAAACAACCCTGCAAGTCTGAAATCAGTAAAAAAAATAAAATAAATGTATAGTAAAAAAATAAATATAATAAATAAAAAAAATAGGAACTTCAGAGTTTTATTTTGCAAGTATGCATTAAATTGTTCAAACAGTAATGACAATTATGTTACAAAAGATTCTATTTCAAATAAATGCTGTTCTTTTGAATTTTCTATTCAAAGAATCCTGAAAAATACAACTTATCAGTTTTCACAAAAATAGGAACTGTTTTCAACACTGATAATAATCAAAAATGTTTCTTGAGCAGCAAATCAGCATCTTAGAATGATTTCTGAAGGATCATGTGACACTGAAGACTGGCGTAATGATGCTGAAAATTCAGCTTTGATCACAGGAATAAATTACCGTTTAGCTAACACATTAGTTTAGGGCCCAAAACTCACTATTAACTAGTTGCTTATTAGCATACATATTACTAGTATATTGGCTGTTTATTAGTACTTATAAAGCACATATTAATCGCCTTATTCTGCATGACCATATTCTACATCCTTAATCCTATCCCATACCTAAACTTAACAACTACCTTACTAACTATTAATCAGCCGTAATGAGGAGTTTAAGGCCAAAAATCATAGTTAATAGTGAGCATTGTGACCACATATTCACACAGAAAACATCTATTTTAAATTGTAATAATATTTCACAATTATGGTTTTCACTATTTTTAGTCAAATAAATGCAGCCTTGGTGAGCAGAAGAGACTTTCAAAAGAAAGAAAAGAAATGAAAAATCATACAAACAGAGCAACCAGAACAAAGGAAAACCTTGCAGAAACCTCAGTTAGTATTAGTGTGTTTGTTGTACTTTACCCAGTAAGATCCACAGGCACTTGAAGAGCTTCATCATGGCTGATTAAAGGCTTCTGTCTTTCTTTTGGGATGGAGAGTGAGAGTTATATACGTTTTATGGAGGACGGCCCATTTAAATGTGCATCACATGATCAACCTGGTCTCTCCTGCCTTCCATCCCCATCATCTCATCTCATCTCATCTCTCTCTCTCTCTCTCTCTCTCTCTCTCTCTCTCATTCATGAACACAGAGAATATACAAGTTTGAGTTACAAATGTTAGTTTTTAAGCCTTTTTAAAAGAGTCTGAGAAAGGCAAGGAAAATCATCATTGTGTTCAGTGATACTTTCAATGATACTTGCAATCAGGGGCTAACTAGCATGGGCAGTGGCATACTTCCCCTAGAAGATGGGTCGGATCCACAAGAGATTTATTAAGCTAGTAAATTGTTTTATGCTGCTGAATAGTTTGTTGGATTCTGGCAGTATGGCTTGCAGGCTGAGTACAGCAGGTGAATCCAAGTTGCGTACCAACGAAGTTCTCCCACAACCTTCAGTGATTTCTGATAACGTTTAAGTTCATTGTACCTACCTTAGTGGTGCCTGGACAGAAGGATGAGTTCATTATTGGCAGTCACATCATCAAATGTGTTTTGTAAAAGATGAAGTCCGAAAAGTAGTACTGGGAACTCATCCTCTGTCAAAAAAGCAACCAAGTGTGAGGAGTTTCTTGAGTTTCTTGAGCTTCTTGAGCTGCGTCTCTCGTTGGTCTGGTTCTCAACAGCCTGTTAAGCTCAGCATGAGTATGGTTTGGGGGACATTGATATCGACGGGTGCGAGGTCTCGAAATCATGGAAAAAGGAGTTGCCAAGTCTTATTGTGTCCTATTGTGATGTTTTCTCCAGGGATAGGCTTGATTGTGGAGAAGCAAGAGATTTTGTGCACAGTATTCATCAGTGCAATGAACATCCGTTCCGCTTACCCTATCGCTGTATTCCTCCTGCCTACTACCAAAAGTTGAGAGCGGTTCTTTCTGAAATGGAAGAGAAAGGCATCATTAGCAAGTACGCATCTCCTTTGGTAATGGTCTGGAAGCAAGATGGATCTGTACAGACTTTTGCTGGCTTAATGCTAGCAAAGACTGTCAAGGATTCCCACCTGTTGCCCCCATCAGGCAGATTGCCTTGCTGCTCTCGATGGGAAACTTCTTTTTAGCTCTATGGATTTGACATCAGGATTTTACAACATTCCACTCCATGTGTCTCCAACATGGTTAAGACGCCCATTGGCTTATATGAATATAACCGTCGTCCCCAGGGCCTGAGCAACAGTTCAGCATCCTTTATGCATTTGATGCATATTTGGAGATCTTAACTTTTTTCAGCCTCCTTTGCCATCTTGATTTGCTGGTTTTCGCCCCTTTTGAAAAGGAGGCCTTGAAACTCTTGGAAGTGGTGTTTTCACAGTTGAGAGCTTGTAATTTGAAATTGGCTCCAAAAAAAAAAAAGTGTCACTTTCTCAGACCAGTTTATGGGCCATGTGATCAGTGGTTCTGGAGTTTCTGTGGATGAGGATAAGGTCGCAGTACTTTCTGAATTTCAGAAGAAAGATCATTTCTGGGCATGGTTCTTTACTACCAGAGCTTCATTCCTAGTTGTTCACGAATCACAAAGCCATTGTTCAATTTGACAGCAGGTCAGAAACGACTGACAAATGGCACGAGTAGTCATAATGGGGAGACAACTCCTGGAAAGTGCCAGCTCTAAGACTGGACTCCGGCTTGTGATGTCACCTTCAAGGAGTTGAAGAAAGCCCTTGTCGAGAGCGTGGTGTTGGCCCATCCTGACTTTGAGCATCCCTTTATTCTCTGCACTGATGCATTGTTGGACAGCCTAGGTGCCGTGCTTTCTCAAGTTCCCAGTGGCCAGCAAGTCTTTGAGTCACAGCCAAGTCAATTGATCTATCGGTAAGCCCCTCCCCTCGAACGCAGATGAGCCAATGGTAGTTAAGTATCAGTTGCATGGGGACCCGAACTCGGACACCTTTAGGTTTCAGCGCCATAGAGAAACACTGTACCTTTGGCTTGGCTTGCTCAGTTGGGGACACAAATTTTTTATTTTTTTAAACTAAATATCCAAATAAATTTAATTACTAAACTAAATTAACTATGTCAACTACATTACTTGAATATATATGATAACTGAAATGAGCTAGATGACATCACCGTTTTCTCCAGAGCGGCTGTACAGTCGAATCAAATTCTGTTGCATTATTTTCCTGTTTAACACTGTGAAGCTGCTTTGAAACAATCTGCATTGTAAAAAAAAAAAACATTGACTTTGGAAAATCCGAAGCTCTCATCGGTTTGATGGTGTTTATGCTACAGAAATGGTAAAACGATGTGTCTAGGATACTGTAACACTGATTCCAGGTACCCTGAGAGGATTTTCTGGTTGTCATACTCTCATTAAGTTACGATTAAAGTTAGTGAGTCCCTGCTAACATACAAACCAAAATAACTAACTGTTCTCACGTCATGTAACGTTAACAGTGTAGGTTTAAAAAAAACAAACAAAGGTCTACATTTCAGTGCATCTCTCCATATTAAGATGGTTAAATGTAAATTAATTTAATCTTACCCTGCGGCACATGAACAGTGCAGACGCTGGATGTTGTCAACTGTGTTCGTGACGACCGTAACATGAGGCTTCTCCTGCTTGCATTGAGATCTGTAAACCTTCGCTTCCAAATTAATCTCTCACCATATTTATTTTAAAATATTTTATATATCCCTCCATGGAATATTTAAGTCCCACTTGAATGCTCCTCAACGAGAGGTGGTCCTTCTGTGTCACAGACTTTATTGTGATTTATCTTCTAATTTGTTTACATTTTTGAAATTTCTGTGAGTTTAGATATGTTTACGGTCTGCATTATCTGTCTTACCAAGGAGGGACTCTTTTGATGGGTATTATAGTCTGGAGAAATGTGGGTAGTGAAAGGGAGAGCTCGCACTCGCAGTCTATCAGAGTTGTTTTCAGATACAAAGTTTACAGTTTATTAGCACCTGTTAATTGTTTACTGTTAGTTGTATGAGTGTTTTTGTATAATTTGCTGTGTATGTTAATGATAATGCAACGGAGAGAGAGAGAGAGAGAGAGAGAGAGAGAGGAATGAGACGTTAATGAGCACTTCTTATGCTTTGTTTGTTCAACTCTTAAGGTGATGTTTGTAGAGTGATAAAGGACACAATAAACTTCTAAACCATCAGTTAAGTTTTGCCATCAATCGGAGGGGGTCCCCTACATTCTGTGTCCAAAAACAACTTGGGTGAGTCAGTCAGATTGAATTTGACAAAGAAATTTGGTATTGATCCAGATAAATTATGGTCTACTGAAGAATGCAAGAAAGTGTTGGGTGCATCTATAAGAAAGAAAAACATAAAAGGCATTATTTGTTGCCACAGAGAATTTGGTTTAGCGCTAGCTAGACAACAGTCTCAGCATATCTCAGAGCTAGAGAAACAGAACAAAGAGCTCTGTGCTAGAATATCATCTTTGACTAAGAAATTGAACCGCAACAAAGCTGCAGAGAAAACTGATGTAAATAAAGTTAGTCAGCCTGATAATGCCTATCCTGACTTACAAGCTTTCTTTGAAACAGATGTAGCCATCCAATCAGTAACTGATGTGCCTGTAGATTCAGTGAAGGTATGTGGTGCTAGGAGAAGATCTCAGGGAATTGAGGGAATTGAAAGTGTTCCTCTTAACTCTTCTGTTCAAATACAATCTGTTGCCAAAGCGCTAGGACCTAAAGATATAGAAAGGTTATCCCAGAGCTTACCCTCAGCACGCACAATTCTGAATTTAGAAGGGCATTGATAAGCAAAATGCGTCTCTACGACATGTCGTTAACATAAGTCACACAGCTGATGTCACAAATTCTAACTGAATCTGAATTCAACAGTTTTGAGTCTGCTGTTACTTCTGAACTACAACATGTCAGTAAAGGCGATATGAGAGAAGGTGTTTTGAAAATTCTAAAGAATATCATGGGACCCAAAATCGACTGGTCCAGAATCACTAACTGTGTGCAAAGGAAAGAAGAAACTGTTAGTGAATACACTGAAAGATTTTGTCAGTCAGCTGTAACTTACAGTGGAATAGTTGATGATTCTGAATGTGTGCAAGATGATAAGGGACCCTTAGTCCGCATCTGGTCAGATGGCCTTTTAGCCAAGTACAGAAAAGCATTGCCATTCCTAGATCTAACTTGGTCTAATAAAACCCTTAGAAGTAACCTAGAAAAGTTAGCTACTTGGGAAAGAGACTCTAATGTCAAGGCAAGAGTAAAGATTGCAGCAACATCCTCTAAGGTCAACACAGATAATCAACAGAAACCTAAATGTCCTAAGAGAGAGGGCAGTTGTCATTACTGTGGTAAACCTGGACATTGGATGAAAGAGTGTAGGAGAACTTAAGAGAAATTAAGAATGTTACTCAGCTCCTACTCCGTCTGCTTGCTACTCTGAAGCAGCCCCTCCCCTTGTCATTAAACTCTTGGGGCAGCTTGCTGAGGTGTTAACCATTTGAGCTGTGAGTGCTTAATTTCCCTAGTAATTTGCGATGATGAAAGACTCTTTGTAAATAGAACAAAGGGAAAGTGACTGTCTCTTCCTTCCATAGGGGGGCACTGGTTAAGTACATTCACAGCCTTAAAATGTTATACTACAGAATATTCCAGTCACACACCCATCCTCTGTTATGACAATTAAAACACTCCGATCATTTTTAGGAACAGCAGGTTACTGTAGACCTTGAATTGAAGAATATGCCTCGATTGCTTAGCCTCTCTATGACTTATTGAAAGGCCAAGTTAAAGATTCTGTTACTGTTCATATGGAAGAATTTCAGCTCAAAGCTTTCAATGATTTAAAGAGAGCACTGTCAAGCACCAGCATTAGGAATTGCACAATCTGATAGGCCCTTTGTGCTTTATGTCCATGAACACTTAGGCTTCATGACTGCATGTCTAATGCAAGAACATGGGGGCAGTTTACGCCCAATTCATTACTATTCTGGTAAACTTGACATAGTCGCTCAAGGGATGGGCTCTTGTCTTAGAGCAGTGCAGGTAGTTCATCTAGCGCTTCAGGCTTCATCAGGAATGGTGTTAGGACAGACTGTAAACGTAAGATGCCCTCATGCAGTGTCCACACTAATGAATCAAGCAAGAGTCACTTCTGTCACCTCTTCTCGTTGGGGAAATTGGTTAACAACCCTCACAGCCCCAAACATTGTTTTACAGCGTGCGCCAGTCACAAACCCATCCTCATGTATGATGTCTGCAATGACTGAAGTTGTGTTAGAGGATGAAGGAGAAATGCCTCACGATTGTGTTACGCTTACATATGCAGCTACGTGTGAAATAGCAGAAACTCCCATTGATAATGCAGAATTGGAGTTGTTTGTTGATGGTTCAGCTCAAGTCATTGAAAGTAACAGACCAGCAGGTTACGCAGTCACTTCCACCACTGAAGTGGTAGCTTCAGGTCGTCTTTCAGATAATTTTTCAGCTCAAGCTGCAGAACTAGTAGCCTTAACTAGAGCATGCACGCTAGCTTCAGGATAGGTTGCAAATATCTACACTGATTCCAGGTATGCTTTTGGGGTAATGCCAAATGACACCAAAATCATAAAAAGTAGACAGTTTCTAACTTCTGCTGGATCCCCCATTAAGCATGCTGGATTAGTAAAAGATCTAATGTTTGCCATAAAACTTCCAAAGAAATTAGCGGTGATCAAAGTGAAAGCACATCTCACAACTAATACTATGGAAGCTAAAAGGTAATGCTCTTGCTCATGTAACTGCTAAACAAGCTTGTTCCTATGCAACTGTACAAGTGTGTTCAGGTAGTACAGCACAAAAGACAATTCTGCCTCCTGAATCAATCTTTGATCTGTACAAAGACGTTCCTCTATATGAAGCATGGACATGGTTAGACAAAGGAGCCACAGTGGACTCATCTGGCTGCTGGACCAAAGGGGGAAAGTATGTCGCCCCAGAATCACTGCTGCCATATTTGGCTCAACAAATACACAATTTGGGTCACAGTGGTCCAGCAACAATGAATCACAGGTTCTCAAATCAATGGTGGAATCCAAAATTCAGAAATGTCACCGAAACAGTCAAAAAATGCGTTACATGTCAGAAAAATAATGATGTGCCAGCAGCAACTACAGCAGCAACACATACCCCAGCTCCAACAGGACCATTTCGTCACCTGCAACCTGCAGGCATCGTTGCCTCCTTGTAAGGGAAAAACTGATGTTTTGGTAGTAATAGACAAGTTTTCAAGATGGATAGAAGCTTATCCAACAGGGCGTGCTACAGCTGCACATACTGCTAAATGTCTTGTCACTGATTTCATTCCCAGATGGGGATTACCAGATTCCATTGACTCAGATCAGGGTACACACTTCACAGGACAGGTAGTCAAGGAAGTGTCTAAAATGTTGAAAATTAAGTGGAATCTTCACTGCCCCTACAGGCCACAAGCATCAGGACAGGTTGAACGAGCGAACAGAACAATCAAAACTAGGCTAAGCAAAATGCATCAGGAAGGAGTATCATGGGTTGAGGCACTGCCAGAGGTACTGTGTAGTATGTAGTATGCCCTGATCACTTACTGTGAAAACCTCACAAAGGCAGTACAGAGTGCCAGAGAGAGAGTTGAGTCGTGTTGGCAGACGCCACCAGAAGGTGGACACGCGATCACCCCAGATCAGTGGGTAATGATAAAATCATTCAGAAACAAGCCGTTAGAGCCTAAGTGGCACAGACCACATCAAGTGATGTTGATTACAGAAGTTGCATTGTTGTGTCAGGGAAGGAAAACCTGGACTCATGTGTCACACTGTAAAGTTGTTCCCCCACCTACAGGGATAGGATAGGATACACGGACCAGTGAGGAGTCCAGGAAAGAACCGAATGCAACAGGCTTCGGGGGCCAATCCCGCGGTGAAGATTCCCTCATAGGCCTTCCCCCACCCACTAGTCCATCCTTACCTCACTGTTCTTTAGGTGTTTCAAGAATTAAGAAATAGGGAAAGAAGGAACAACAATAGCAGACTCAGATTGAACAGAGGATACAACCCTAATGTTTTTTTAGTCTTTTACAACAAATACTGCTCTGTTGTCTTTTGTTTTCTTTCTTACTCTGTGCAGATACCACTTGATGGCTGTCCCCAGACCCATACGCACCAACCTCCTCACCTGCGTATAAAGCCACAACCTCTAACAACTAGACCTACTACTGAGCCAGCTGTCACGAAAAAAAAAAATACACAATGCAGAGAATCATATACAGGAACTACATTCATCTATCAATATGATCAAGATTGCCGTACTAGTAATCATCATGGACATCGCACAAAGTGTAGACTCCAGAAACAACATATTCTTAGAGCTGATGAATATCAGAAACTCCTTGTTTTCTGGAAAGAACGTTTGCATGCCACACCCGCCTTCAGTAGGAGCAGGAATCCCATGGGTGGCACACCCCATCTCCAACTGTGACACATGTACCAGTACCTTATTTGAAGTTCATACGAGTGGAATATACAACCAAAGTACATGTCACAACATCACAACTCCTCCAGTTTCTCCATGTTGCATTCCTGGATTATCATCCTGCAACCTAACTTCAGCTACTCCCATCATGACAGATCTACTCTTGCCCATTCCTTTTCCTTGGTGCGTAGAAAATTATGCTCCCGCCTCGACTCCATTGGGTGAAATTCCTTGTGCCGAAATGAGAACAGAATCCCATGTGGACATTACTCCATCAGCAGGGAGAGAGGAAAAGGACTTAGAAGGGTCTCTCCACAAGACACCATCTCTCCATAAACTCTTCGCAATAAATCAGTGGTGTATGATTCCTCCACCGACTGGCACCTTTTGGTTATGTGGAACTTCTGTCTACAACATCCTACCCAGCCAATTCAACGGCAGGTGCACCATTGTTTATGTTTCTACCGGCTATCAGAGAAAATACACACTCCATCCCAAGCTCTCCACAGCTACATAATTCAGCTCCTACCAGAAACAAAGATGATTCTGCATTCCAGGACTCACTTGTGCACAAACATGGTGGTCAAGAACTCTTGAACAAAATCCAACAAGACATTCTTGATCTGTCAGCAAAATTACACCAGATAATTCTTCATGGTTCGGAAACCTGTTAGGTCAACAATTTACCCACGAGGAAAGGACTGGACCCATAAGAACTACACGGACCCTAGTGGCATGTGTGTTTCTGTGTCAGCATGCCATTCGTCACTACAGACAATCAACACAGAGCAAGTGATATGTGCCTGTAACTTTTTCAAGTTATATGAATATAAGATGGGGCTTATGTTAACAGACATAAGCTACAGAATGGACTTATGAAGGTTTTAAATTTGTATTATGTGAGAGTTATTAGAACTCTAAAAGGGGGGACTGTGGGATTGCAAATTTAAGAACATTGTATTTAACATTTTGAGATAAAGATTGACGACCAAGATTGATCAAGTTAATCAGTTAATCAGCCCAGGTGTTTGAGACATTAGTCTATGATAATGTGAATACTGTCAGAGTGATTGGATTAGCATCTATGCATTTGAATTGCACTGTTCTATTAATTAGACACTCTAATGTTTGGGCGGGTCCCTTTACCGGGTCCCTTTATCGGGTCCCTTTACCTATACAACATTTGCATTCTTTTGTTTAGATTGTCTCCTCCTCTACTGTGTGAATCCCTCCCCCTGAAATGAGGATAAATTACAGTGTTTATACTGTTTGAGTTAGACTTGTTGGATGACTACAGCGACCAAACAGCGCGTGTCTCAATAAAGAGTAACGTCTGCTTGAAAGATATCCCAACGTCTCCTGGTCTCTGCTTCGACGAGGAAAAAAGTTTCCTACAATGCCAATAAAAAACCTTCAATTTTAAAAGTGTAGTTCATATTTACAGGAATACTAAACTATTTTTTAAATCATACATGGGTTAATATTTCCAGATTAACTTAAATCCTTTAAAAAATTGCAAAATACAGTATAACCAGAGTTTAATTGATATATTCATTCATTGTCATTTTATACAGCTTTTATTAATGTAAACAATATTACCAATATTTAATTTAAGCATTTTAGATATAACAATTTAAAAGTAGGCCTGCATTTCACCAATGAAAAGTATTCACTGGAAAACAGATCCACAGTAGAGTCATCGCATGTCTCATTCTCAGCCTCAGACGTCACGCCCACGGACCATTGGCTGAACGTCTGATGCATATGGCACACTTATCTGTCATAATCTGATTGGTTTAATTCTACAGGATGTCTGGGAGATGCGTCACGTTCTGTAATAGTCCGCATGGAAGCAAACTTCCTTGTGGAAGAAGAACACCGTCGTGTTCACAACGGTGACAATGAGTGCTTACCAGGATAAACTAAATGCTGGATTTTCGAAAGTATGTGAAGTCTGCGGCTCCATTGTTGCAGTAAACTTGCAAAAAGTTTCTTGAATGAATACTTTATAGATGCGCGCCGGTCTGTTTTTGCAGGGACATTGACTTTACATTTTCACGCCTCAAACATGACTCGTAACAAAACTAACTGTGATGTCCGCCAAACATCCTCTTGGGCGGTCCTTGACAAATGAAAGCTGCGAAAGAGTCCAGACCTTCAGCCGTCAGTCTCCGGGCAACCACTTAATGTTTCGTTACTGAATGAATCCGCATTTTTGAACGAATAGTTTTTGATGAATGACTCACCTCAAAGACATTAGGTGGGTTCAACTTGAACCAGAGCTGCGCAGACCAACTGGTGTATATCAAAGTACTGTGAAGCGAATAGAGGCCTCCTAATGTTTCTTTGAAACGGGCCATTCTATTGCAAAGGCTGCCTCTGACTAAGCTGAGGTCGATATTTTTGAAATTTTGTAGATTTTGTAGTAAACATTAAGGCAATGAAAACAGGTTTGCACTGCAAAAATATTAAAAACAAAAAGTATTTTGCAATTTAAAAAAAATTCTAAAAATCTTTTTATTTTCTTACTCCACTGGCAGATTTTTCACATGTTTTAAGCTTAAGCTGAGAAAAAAAAAAAAAAAAAAAAAAAAAAAATTAATAATAATAATAATAATAATAATAATTATTATTATATATATATATATATATATATACACACACACACACTCACCTAAAGGATTATTAGGAACACCATACTAATACTGTGTTTGACCCCCTTTCGCCTTCAGAACTGCCTTAATTCTACGTGGCATTGATTCAACAAGGTGCTGAAAGCATTCTTTAGAAATGTTGGCCTATATTGATAGGATAGCATCTTGCAGTTGATGGAGATTTGTGGGATGCACATCCAGGGCACGAAGCTCCCGTTCCACCACATCCCAAAGATGCTCTATTGGGTTGAGATCTGGTGACTGTGGGGGCCATTTTAGTACAGTGAACTCATTGTCATGTTCAAGAAACCAATTTGAAATGATTCGAGCTTTGTGACATGGTGCATTGTCCTGCTGGAAGTAGCAGGAGGATGGGTACATGGTGGTCATAAAGGGATGGACATGGTCAGAAACAATGCTCAGGTAGGCCGTGGCATTTAAACGATGCCCAATTGGCACTAAGGGGCCTAAAGTGTGCCAAGAAAACATCCCCCACACCATTACACCACCACCACCAGTCTGCACAGTGGTAACAAGGCATGATGGATCCATGTTCTCATTCTGTTTATGCCAAATTCTGACTCTACCATCTGAATGTCTCAACAGAAATCAAGACTCATCAGACCAGGCAACATTTTTCCAGTCTTCAACTGTCCAATTTTGGTGAGCTCGTGCAAATTGTAGCCTCTTTTTCCTATTTGTAGTGGAGATGAGTGGTACCCGGTGGGGTCTTCTGCTGTTGTAGCCCATCCGCCTCAAGGTTGTGCGTGTTGTGGCTTCACAAATGCTTTGCTGCATACCTCGGTTGTAACGAGTGGTTATTTCAGTCAAAGTTGCTCTTCTATAAGCTTGAATCAGTCGGCCCATTCTCCTCTGACCTCTAGCATCAACAAGGCATTTTCGCCCACAGAACTGCCGCATACTGGATGTTTTTCCCTTTTCACACCATTCTTTGTAAACTCTAGAAATGGTTGTGCGTGAAAATCCCAGTAACTGAGCAGATTGTGAAATACTCAGACCGGCCCGTCTGGCACCAACAACCATGCCACGCTCAAAATTGCTTAAATCACCTTTCTTTCCCATTCTGACATTCAGTTTGGAGTTCAGGAGATTGTCTTGACCAGGACCACACCACTAAATGCATTGAAGCAACTGCCATGTGATTGGTTGATTAGATAATTGCATTAATGAGAAATTGAACAGGTGTTCCTAATAATCCTTTAGGTGAGTGTATGTTGGTTATGTGTATATTTAGAATGACTTATGAGCAGCAACCTTTTTATTTTGGGTATGTCATTTATGCCCCACTTGCCAAAATGGGAGTTGTGGGAGAAGGGGTTAATGAATGTGAATTTAGCGAATTGAAGACAGCGTTGATTTTCAGAGTATTATTTTTCTTTACCACAACCTGTAAATAAAACATATTTGCTTATTACATCTTATATAACAACTGTATAATCGTTCATACTTGTGCAGCTTATTTTACTAGTTATTATAAGACTCACGTTTAGCAGCGTTCTCCTTCTGGATCACCTGTTGAGGGGTTTGGGACCATCGCAGTTTCATATCTGTGAATCCTCCATCAGCAAGAGCAGACCCAACTGAAAATAACATTCATATTAAAAATGATTACATCAGTGGCCAGTTGCATAAACCGCTTAGACTAGTCTTACAAGTTAATCATCTACTCTTTTTCTTCAAGACTGGTCATAACTTTTGAAGTCAGATGCATTTGGCCTCAGAATATGATATATGCTCAAATCTCAAATGGAACTGTCTTAATCATATCCCTTTAATCCTATTCATCCTTCATGATAACTGTAAAATAGCATTAGCTCTTGACTGGTTTTCCAGGTGAGAGCTGCTAGTATTTTACAGTAATCATGAAGGTTGAATTAGGATAATAAAGGATAAAAGGATAATGAAGATTAGTTCTCATACCCGGCAGAAGTGTGAAAGGTTTGACGAGTGAGAACAATAGAAACATGAATGGGGCAGCTCGCCACACCAGACATAGACAATCATCTACAAAAATATTTGATTAACATCTTATCAGCCTTCTCTAAAAACTCACATGACATGGTCTTAGGAAATGCTTAATAAAATTCATAGTTTTAGAGATAACATCCTCAGATTTGAAATGAAGCATTTCTAAGTGTTTCTAAGTTTCTACACTACAGCCACATCATATTTTTATACATTTAAAATATATATTTTTATATTTGTATTTTTGTTTTCATGTATGAGCTTATATATCTCCATATTAATAACAGTGAGTATTTCTGAGTCTTGAACTGTAAAATTCTCAAGTGTTGGATTTCTAAATATAAGTCATTCTGAATAGACACATAACCAACATATGAGCAGCAACCTTTTTATTTTGGGCATGTCATTTATGCCCCTCTTGCCAAAATGGGGGTAAAATACCAGTACAGCTAGCATTTCACAGTAATCATGAAGGTTGAATATGTTTCTTTCTCTCACCTGTTTCAGAACATTTTCTCTTATTGAAGGGTCAGTCAAATCAACTCTGGAGTTAAACTGCATTTTTACAAATGACCTTTTTAAAGCGGGACCTAAACAAAGATAAATCCATACATGTAAATATATGAATTAGCTGACTTTATGCTCATTAAAACTCCTCACTGTATGATATAATAATTTGTCAGACTTAGTCTACATTTTTTCTCGCATGACAGTATCCATGTTTACAACAATCGACATACACTCGATCCACACAATACAAATTACAGCCACAAAACTTTCACACATTACAATCCCTTAAACGTATCCCTTACACCCCTATACCACACTTCTAAACTTACAACACCTTTACTTATACTCTTGATTTTTGATTAAGTGTCTTATTCAACTCTAAGATAGCCTGATGCAAAAAAGAGTGCTTCAGCCTCACTCTTGGAACCTTGTACCTCCGGTTTGATGGTAATAATACAAATTAATCAACTTTGTTTTTAGCATTAAAAGGAAAGACTCTTATACCATTTGGAACTGAAATATTGCTGTATACTCAATCACATACATAAAGATTAACAGAAGAATCTGCTTTCTTACTCCAAACAACCTAAGACGACGAAGGGAGTAGATTCTCTGCTTTATTCTTTTACAGAGTGTATCAATATGATATTTCCAAGATAGCATATCATCTATCATCACTCCGAAATACTTGTATGTTTTAACCTGTCTGATCTTTTCATTATGAATAACAACAGGCACTATATGAGTATCAGTTGTAGACCCAAATATAATCTCCTCTGTTTTACTCGTATTAATGACAAGATCATTATTCTTGCACAACTCTACCAATTTAGTCACACCCTGTTGATGTAGCCCAAGAGTAGTACAAGTTGATGTAGTACAAGTCATTCAACACATATTAACACAGTGTCATCAGAATACTTTAAAATATATTTATTTGACATGTCAGTTCGACAGTCATCTGTGTACAAGAGGAAAAGTATAGCAGAACTGTCGGGTACAGTGGGGTACTCCAACATTTGTTGTGATGCTGATGATCCCACTTGGTGAGAAATTAGATATACCAATGAATCAAATAGGGATTTACTCCCAACTGTACAAGTTTTGACATCAAAATGCTGAAGTATCAATCTTTCTAAGCATTTCCCAATTACTGTAGTAAAGGCTACTGGTCTAAATTCTTTTAAGTAACGGTTTTATGTATGCAGTCTTCCATAACACAGGGACATTATGTGTATCAACTGAAGCCTGAAATACGGATTGCCACACCGGACCCAATTCATTTGCGAAAAGACCTTCAACTACATCCATTTGGACCAACAGCTTTTTTTCGTATTTATAGACTGAAACATTTTCCTAACATCCTCAACCTCAATAACAATTCTCTCCGATGATAATGGAGCAACAGTATCTATCATTTCATTGCATTTAGCATATTTACCTATTGATTCCAAAACAAAATTTGTTTTCAATTACAATAGATTTGAAGATGACGATTACAATCCAGTCATTGTTTTCATGATATCCCAAACCTTCTTTGTATTATTAGTCTTAAAGGCTTCCTGTAATGTCTCCTATGAACTTCTTTTGCTTCCTTCCAGTTTAGGATTAGTTCACTTTAAAATGAAAATTAACCCATGATTTACTCACCTTCAAGCCATCCTAGGAGTATATGACTTTCTTCTCTCTGAGGAACAGTCTGAGTTATATTAATAAATATCCTAGCTCTTCCAAGCTTTATAAATGGCAGTGACGGGGTCCATTGAATTTGCTCAAAAAAGCATATCCATCCATAATAAACACACTTCACACGGCTCCGGGGGTTAATAAAGTCATATACACCTAGGATGGCTTGAAGGCAAGTAAATCATGGGGTAATTTTCATTTTAAAGTGAACTACTCCTTTAACTCTCTTTCTGTTTAAGTACCCTAGTATGCTCATTCTTAAATGCTACTTTACTCAAATTTATAACTTTGATACCTTTAGTTATAAAGGCATCTAGCTGACAAAAATATGATTATGTTTTACCTTCTCCATAAACCTCCACCTCACAGAGAGCGAGTATCTTCATGTCTCCAGGAATGATCAGATTCACATAACGTCCCTTCCATCCCATCACATGAGTAGCTGTAGGACTCGCCTGCTGGAATAGCAGGAATAACAGCACATCTACAGACAGAGAGAGAAACAGATGAAGGCGAAAGAGTGTTGAATCTTTGCATTTCTCATGTTCTTCCCCGAGAGTCTCACATGGGATTGTTGTTCTCCAAAGAGTTCCCGATGCGAATCTCTGCTCCGTTTATTCGTTCTGCACAGCATTGATTTATGTTAGTGACGACCACTTTACTAACTCTGTAAATATGCCGCAGATCCAGCCTCCACCACGGGTTAGTCTCAGTAGGGGTTGAGGAGCATCCTGTATTCACCTGCTGGAGACCTCGATTACCATCAATGGCCTTTTCAGCAAACCAGTCCCCAGATGTTGATGACTGTGTAGCAGCTCCTTCTATTGCCCGATTTCCTGGGAAATTAATAAGTTATGACATGTCTTGACACAAAGTTTGAACATGCACTTGTATGAATGAAATTTGAGAGCTACAGGATTGAGGTGAACTGTGTAATTTCTAGGGCTGCCCCCCTAATAGTCGACTAACGGTTAGTCGACTATTAGAGGGGCAGCCCTAGAAATTACACTATTCCTAGAAGAGGCTTGGTCGACCAACTCCACAGAGAAGATAAAAAAAAAAAATTCACAGGCTGTGACGAACAGATCGTTAACGACAGGAAATCCAAACATTCGCATATCATTCATCGACCTCAAATATGGCTTATCACTTGAAACATGTAAGAAGCAGCAACTTTACAAGTCTGCTTGCTCTAATGTTAACCTAGATAAATATGCGCTATTGGGCGCATATCCAAGTGTTCGTGCGCCGACATGATCACTTGCATTTAACTTAAAATAATTTCTGTAAACTCACAATACCAACAAAAAGTTGTGCTTTTGTAAAATAAAGAAAACAAACAAGATGCGCTTTCTGCCGTCTCGGTCTTTTTAGAAAACAAATATTCTCAGATTATGTAATCCGTGTGAACCGTGCAGGACAACACTACAAACGAAGGGGTATGAGGAGTTTCCCTGCGCCGGGTACCGTGCTGCTAGAATGCGTGTAGTGATGTTGCCACTCGGGATCGATCACTTATGTGTTTCCTGGATGCCAGTTTCTCCGTAGACAACCATTTGAGTGATTTGAACTAATTATTAATAAATTATTAATACAGTTAAAAAATATATCTGGTCATCCTTCACAACGCAGTCGATATTAATATCACGTATCGTCTGTAAACTCTTGCGTCTCCAAGGCAACAACTGACTCGTTTGTATTACATTGCAAGCTTCGTTATCGCAGCACCACAGTAGAAAACAAAACCATATCCGTACCGACCGGCTCGGATCAGCACGGAATGGAACGGTTAACAAACAAGGAGAACAGTTTGGCCCGATGGAAAAGTGGCTTAACTGGTCTTGTATGTTCTGTATCATGTTCTTGTATGTTTGTGTGTGTTCTGTTCACTTTTGAATCTTTATTTGATATATTTAGCAGTTTAAACAACAGGGAATGATAACTTACCCATCAACATATATATTGTCTAATATTGCCTACCACATTAAACCTGACATCGCTAGCTTTTTAATCTAAATCACTATCATGCGTTAGCATTTCGCTACCCTGTTAGCTTGCCATCTCTGCACTCTGGTCTCTTGTTTTCTGAGTTCATTAAACAACTGTGGTAAATTGGATTAATCAACAAATACGGTAAGCCATGTCTTCCTTTATTGTCACCTGCACTATAATGTTTCATGTTTAGTATATCTGTCTCCGTTGGTGAACAGGGCTTCACATGTGATAAATGTAAGGAGATAGTCAGGCTGACGGAGAAGATTTCAGAATTAGAGACACGCATCCAGACTTTATTTCAGAGTAGTGAGAACAAATCAGCTTTAGACACTGCTTTGGATGAGACTAACTTAGTGAAATCTGTACATTGTTCGGTTCCGGCTGTAGAGCCCATGCAGCAGGGCAACTGGGTGATCCAAAAAAAAAAAAAAAAAAAAAAAAAAAAAAAAAAGCAACACTCTTCCGTTCTGATTAGAACATCAAACAGGTTCTGCCCACTCAGTGAAGCACCCACTGAGAATCCTGTTGAAAGTGCCCTAGTTATTGGTGATTCTATTACACGGAACATGAAAATAGAGACACCAGCCACCATAGTCACATGTTTACCGGGAGCCAGAGCGCCTGACATCAAAGCAAATTTAAAAGTGCTGGCTAATGCTAATCGTAAATTCTCTAAGATTATTATTCATGTCGGCACTAATGATGTTTGACTTCGCCAGTCGGAGATCACCAAAATTAACATTAAAGAGGTGTGTGAACTCGCAAGTACGATGGCAGATAGCGTTTATTGTTAATGATATGATTACAGATAATAATCTAGATGTGCTGTGTTTGACAGAAACCTGGCTAAAACCTGACGACTACATTACTTTAAATGAGTCCACCCCACAAGATTATTGTTATAAACACGAGCCGCGTCTGAAAGGTAAAGGGGGAGGTGTTGCTGTAATTTATAATAATATCTTCAGTATTACTCAGAAGTCTAGTTTCAAATATAATTCCTTTGACGTTTTGGTGCTTTATGTAACACTATGTAGTGAAATTGATAAATCCCGTTTGACATTTGGGTTGGCTACTGTATACAGGCCACCAGGGCACAATACACACTTTACCAGTGAATTTGCTGATTTTCTATCAGAGTTAGTACTGGCTACAGATAAAGTCCTAATTGTTGGTGATTTTAATATCCATGTAGACAATGAAAAAGACGCATTGGGATTGGCATTTAGAGACAGTCTAAACTCTATTGGAGTTAGGCAACACGTATCAGGACCCACTCATTGCCGTAATCATACTTTAGACCTAATATTGTTACATGGAATAAATGTTGATACCGTTGAAATTCTGCAGCAGAGCGATGACATCTCAGATCATTACCTAGTACCATGTATACTCAATTTAGCAAAGGCTGCAAAGCCGTCCCCTCGCTTTAAATATGGCAGGACTATCACTGCTACCACTAAAGATTGCCTTGTAAATAATCTTCCTCATCAGGTTTCATCTCCTCAGCATCCCAGATAGCCCAGAGGAACTCTGTGTTGCAACATAAACTAGTGACTCTCTCTTTTCCAGCACTTTAGACACAGTTGCTCCTCTGTGCTTAAAGAAGATTAAAGAAAATAGTCCAACGCCGTGGTACAACGAGCACACCCGGGCCCTAAAAACAGCAGCCAGAAAAATGGAGCGCAGCTGAAAGAAAACAAAACTGGAAGTTTTTCGTATTTCGTGGAACGAAAGCATGATTTCATACAGAAAGGCCGTAAAAACTGCTAGATCTGCTTATTTCTCGACTCTCTTAGAAGAAAACAAACACAATCCTAGGTATTTATTCGATACAGTGGCTAAATTAGCCAAAAATAAAGCTTCAACTTCTGATGTCTGCCAACAGCACAGCAGTAATGACTTTATGAACTTCTTTACTTGTAACATTGATAATATTAGGGGAAAAAATTATAACCATGCAGCCGTCTACTACAGTATCACATCAGACAGTGCATTGTAGTGTCACTGAGGAAAAATTACATTCATTCACTGCTATAGGAGAAGAATTGGCTATACTCGTTAAATCATTAAAATCAACAACATGTATGCTCGACCCTATACTGACTAAACTACTAAAAGAGATGCTTCCAGAGGTCATAGATCCTCTTCTTAATATTATTAATTCAAAATTAGTCACAATTACAGGCCAATCTCAAATCTACCCTTTCTGTTGTAGTGGAAAAATGTTATCATAGAGGAAGATTAATTAAGACATATATTTGATATTACACAGGACATGCGTTTCTGCCATGCGGGACACCTTTATTTGAGGGCTCTCCTGTACCAAAGGTGTCGAGCAGAACTAATTCTAATTCTGTGTGCTGTGTCTCTTTCTTTTACCATGTGTGGAAAACTACTGAGAAGGATTGTTTACACATTGGGGGGTATAAGAGATTGTGGCTTCTGTTATGTCTTCAGTTAGCACTCTGCAGACATTCAGGATGGCTGCATCACTGTGACTTTTCTTGCAAGAAAATAAATCTTTATAAAAGACAATTGGCTAAGGTTTGTCTCTTATTCAGTGATGCAACAGAGTTAATTTTTTGCCACGACACTGTCAAAAATACTAGAAAAGGCAGTGTCCTCACAATTATGCTCCTTTTTAGAAAGAAATGGTATCTGTGAGGATTTACAGTCAGGACTGAATCATAGTACTGAGACTGCTCTCAGAGTTACAAATGATTTACTCTTATCATCCGATCGTGGTTGTATCTCTCTGTTAGTGTTACTCGATCTTACCGCTGTATTCGATACTATCGACCACAACATTCTTTTGAATAGACTCGAAAATTGTTGGCATTAGTGGAATTGCATTGGCATGGTTAAATCATACTTATCTGACCGTTATCAGTTTGTAGCAGTAAGCGAAGAGATGTCACACCGATCCCAAGTCCAGTATGGAGTACCGCAGGGCTCAGTGCTAGGATCGTTGCTCTTCACCCTGTACATGCTACCACTGGGAGATATCATTAGAAAGCATAGCGTTAGTTTTCATTGTTATGCTGACAATACTCAGCTCTATATTTCTTCACGCCCTGACGAAATTTACCAATTCATAAGATTAACGGACTGCATAGCCAATATAAAAAATTTCCTGCAACTTAACTCAGAAAAAACTGAATTTTTAATTATTGGACAAAAGAACTCCACATGTAGTAACCTAGAATACTGTCTAACACTTGAAGGCTGCTCTGTCAAGTCCTCGTCGTCAGTTAGGAACCTAGCTCCCCAGTACTTGAGCGAGCTCTTAACGCATTATACTCCATCACCTCTATTGCGGTCTCAAAACTCTGGCCAGTTGATAATACCTAGAATATCAAAAACAACTGCAGGCGGTCGATCCTTTTCCCATTTAGCACCTAAACTCTGGAACAGCCTTCCTAGCATTGTTCGGGAAGCAGACACACTCTGTCAGTTTAAATCTAGACTAAAAACACATCTCTTTACTATGGCATACACATAAAACATTTTTAATTTATATTTTATTCAAATAAATTAAATGATTGTTAGGCTGCATTAACTAGGTCAGCCAGAACTGGGAACACTTCCCATAACAACTGATGTACTTGTTACATCATAAGAAGAATGGCATCTACGCTAATGTTAGACTCTCTGTTTATCCTGAGGTTTACCGCAGTCAGCCGGATCCGGGCCGTATCCAGATCAGATGGTGGACCTGTGCCTGGACATGACCAAATCATCCCTGAAGTGTCTGCAGAGACCATGTCAATTAGTCTACCCTCTGAAATTGCTCATCGACATGGCATCCTCAATGGATCCATCTCCGGCGTGATGACTCCGATATTTTGAATATTCCGGTCTAATATTACTTCTGACCTGTAAGGCTGCCAAAATAATAAATCATACACTCTTTGTTAATTGGCCAGAGGAGAACTGGCACCCCGACTGAGCCTGGTTTCTCCCAAGGTTTATTTTTCTCCATTATGCCACCTGATGGAGTTTTGGTTCTTTGCCACTGTCGCCTTTGACTTGGCTTGCTCAGTTGGGGACACTAAATTTTCAACTAAATATTCAAATAAATTTAATTACTAAACTAAATTAACTCATCAACTACATTACTTGAATATATATGATAATTTAAATGAGCTAGATGACATCACCGTTTTTTCCAGAGCGGCTGTACAGCCGAATCAAATTCTGTTGCATTATTTTCCTGTTTAACACTGTGAAGCTGCTTTGAAACAATCTGCATTGTAAAAAGCGCTATATAAATAAAGTTGACTTGACTGTATCATTCTGTATCCTCTTAGGAAACTCAAAGGCTCATACGTTTTTTTAACTGAAAACGAGCGCTGTTTTCTTAGTTCGAAATACAGCACAAAACAACGTTGGGAGTGAGTAATTTGTTATACGTTCCCGCACCTGATTTCTGTTAGATATAGCGTATGCACTTTACTGCTGTTCATACTGGTTAAATGTTTCAGAACACTAATAAAAGAAATGGGGTATGATGACGTATGATGACGTGTAATGGTGTAGTAGTGGTGTCTAAATTCTTAGGGGAATATTTTTACCCCTACGCCTTGCCACTCTGTTTCCTGGGGCAAGGGAAAGGGGTAGGGATAGGCAAAGGTGTATAAAATAGAATTGGGATTGGGCCCTAATCTCTGCCGCCAACAAAAGATTAATCAATAAATTAAAATGTTTAGACAGACTCTTTCTGTTTTTTCACGAAACACTCAATCATTTTTAAATTAATGACTTCTAGTCAACTAGAAAAATCTTTAGTCGAGGGAAGCCCTAGTAATATCCGCACAAACTTTTTTACGTCCCGTGTTAACATTTTCCCCACTTCCTGTTATTAGAATTAAACAAACGCAGACCAAACAGCAGAGACACATGTATTTATCGCAATAATCTGAGGGGCTTGGCCCCTTAGTTCCAGTGAAAGGAACTCTTAATGCTTCAGCATACCAAGACATTTTGGACAATTTCATGCTCCCAACTTTGTGGGAACAGTTTGGGAATGGCCCCTCCCTGTTCCAACATGACTGCGCACCAGTGCACAAAGCAAGGTCCATAAAGACATGGATGAGCAAGTTTGGTGTGGAGGAACTTGACTGGCCTGCACAGAGTCCTGACGTCAACCTGATAGAACACCTTTGGAATGAATTAGAGCGGAGACTGCGAGCCAGGCCTTCTAGTCAAACATCAGTGCCTGACCTCACAAATGTGCTTCTAGAAGAATGGTCAAAAATCCCCATAAACAAACCCCTAAACCTTGTGGAAATCCTTCCCAGAAGAGTTGAAGCTGTTATAGCTGCAAAAGGGGGGGCCAACTCCATATTAAACCCTACAGATTAAGAATGGGACTTCATTAAAGTTCATGTGCATGTAAAGGCAGGCGTCCCAAAACTTTTGGGTAGTTAAATCCACATTAACTACATAAATTCATCAATTAACCATTCAAAATGTGTGAATTGCATTCTACATGTCGTTGCTTCTCTCCATCATTGTCCCGACTCCAGTTCGAACATATAAGGCTGAACACCGCTACTGACATTTTTAGTGCGTGAGATTGTCCTGTTTTGTTGTTGCCGGTATGCCGGAGCATGAGCTCTTGAAGCACTGCCCTCTTCTTGAAAGGGGGCCGTGAGCACCAGCTCATTTGCACTTAAGAGACACACACAAACACGTTCATACCTGTGAATATGATGCAAACAAGGAAATATGTTTAATTAATTGCAGTAATCAACTTTGCATGTGTGGGTTATAAGTATGCTTCCACAAAAAAATTTATTAAATTAAATCTCACAACTGAGAATGACACAGGAATCTACTAAAATGCGTCACACTTCCAAACCAAATCTACGCCATTGATATGATATTATATATATTGAATATAAGTGAGTAACATGTAAAGGTCAAGTATGGTAACCCATACTCAGAATTTGTCCTCTGCATTTAACACATCCAAGTTAGTGAGTAGTGAACACACACACACACACACACACACACACACAACAAACTGTGGACACACACACCCGGAGCACTGGACAGCCATTTTGCTGTAGCACCTGGGGAGCGATTGGGGGTTAGTTGTCATGCTCAAGGGCTCAGTCGTTTCATCGGGTTACCAGTCTGACCATTAGGCCACGACTGCCCCTTACGCTCTACAACAATTAATTACCTTCTAAATAACCGTAGACTTCAACCTCACAAAGAGTAAGAATCTTCCGATCTCCAGGAATGATCAGATTCACATAACGTCCCTCCATCCCATCACATGAGTAGCTGTAGGACTCGCCTGCTGGAATAGCAGGAATAACAGCACATCTACAGACAGAGAGCAAAACAGATGAAGGAGATAAAGGTACTGTCGTATATTCACATTCACATTTGTACTCAAGCTTTCATGTTCTTTCAATCTCAAGAGTCTCACATGGGATTGTTGTTGCCGTTGTTCTCCAAAGAGTTCCCAATGCAAATCTCCGCTTCATTTATTCGTTCTGCACAGCAGTCATTTCTGTTAGTGACGACTACTTTACTAACTCGGTACACATCACGCAGATCCAGACTCCACCACGGGTTAGTCTCATCAAGGGTTGAGGAGCATCCTGTATTCACCTGCTGGAGACCTCGATTACCATCAATGGCCTTTTCAGCAAACCAGTCCCCAGATGTTGACGACTGTGCAACAGCTCCTCCTACTGCCCGATTTCCTGGGATAATTAATTTAAAAAAAAACCTGTGGTGATCTTTCATGACACCTTATGGTTTTTTTGCAAAACACTGCAGACACAATTGACAACTCTTTCCCAGTCTCTGACTTTCCCAAAAAAAAAAAAACAAATCCACCCACTCCTTTTTTTTTTAAATCCCCCTAAAACCTCAACAGTCTCATAGAACAAGCTGTTTTCATTTTCTGAGCAATTTGACGTCACATTACTAAGGCCCTGCCCATGACTACTGACGGACTCTGTCATATTAGCATAGTTTCCACCCTGAGCGAGTTGCACGCTATCCTCCATTTCCTCTTCGCCGAAACAGCTGTAGCGACAAGAATGTCTCATAAGCAATTCGGGTGAAAATAACGGTCTTCATTTACTCCCGACATCAGAACCGCTGAAGATGCAGTGGATGCAAGAGGGAGTCACTTTAAGCTGTTGTATCCGTCTTCTAACCCTCATTATAGCAAACTGTGTTAGGCAATGGTATTTCATAAATTAAATCGGTTTACAGAAATTACAACTATAATTAAAATTATACCTCAAGAACCAATAAGTTTCATTCTCATGTAACGCAGCACGTTTGAGCTTCAGCAAGAACCAATGAGGTTCATTCTTGTGTTACGCAGCACGTTTGAGCTTCAGCAAGAACCAATGAGATTCATTCTCTTATTACACAGTGGTTACAGTCACATGGTCAGCTGTCACTTCTGCACTTCACTTCCCAACATCCTCCTTGACTCTCACCTGCATGCACTTCATCATCACACACACCTGCACCTCCTCTGCACCTTTATCAGCACTCCTATTTAAGCACACACCTCACCTCAGTTCTTGGTCCGGTCTTGTTTATGCAACACGAACTACCTAGCTGTTTCTCCAGCAATTTCTCCTGTGTCCATTGTGTGTCTCCTCACTGTTGATATTGCCTGTTGCTTCATGCGGTCTCGAGTATACATTCCGTAACTGAAGACCGGACCAATACAGACTGCAGCGTCATGGGCCTTCTCCTTATCCCACTAGACCCAGCTGATCCATTACTCTCCATCTCTCAGGACCACCGACCGATTCAGTTATATGTTGAGGAGTTCCTTCAGCTTGCCCACCAGGTACCATGGAAAGATGGGATGTTAAACTATTCTGGAGTGGTTTGGACGACCCGCTATTTCTCCAGGTACCAGCATGTGCTACACCGGGTACTCCAGCACAATACTTGGATTATGTGCTGTGGCTGATGGTGAGGTTGATGAAGACACCACCACCACTCAGCCGCAGTCACCCATGTCAACTCCAGTCCCCGTGGAGAGTCCCGGGACGTCTCCTGTCTACGTCCTGTCCCTTCTGCACTTCACTTACAAGTATCCTCCTTGACTCTCACCTGCATGTACTTCATTATCACACACACCTGCACCTTCATCAGCACTCCTATTTAAGCACACGCCTCACCTCAGTTCTTGGTCCGGTCTTGTTTATGCAACACAGACTACCTACCCGTTTTGTCCAGCGATTTCTCCTGGGTCCTGTTCTCCAGCAATTACCTCCAAGCATTACCTTCACTCTCCATGTTCATCTGTCAGAGGTTGAGGTGTGTGCATCCTACCTGGTTTCCTCTTCACAGAATCCCACGAGTCCCTGCACCTGTAAGGAAAAGACATTCCATCATTCTCACGTCCACAGAACATCAAGTCTCCATTGTGTGTCTCCTCACCTGTTGATATTGCCTGTTGCTTCGTGCTGTCTCGAATAAACTCTGTTAACCATTCCTCGTGTTCCGAGTATACATTCCTGTATATATACAGTCTGTTCATCATGTAAAGCGATCTGGTCTCTTCAGAAAATTTGGAGTGAACTGCTCAATTCATATGAATTTGTGGTCTCACTTTATATTAGGTGGCCTTAACTACCATGTACTTACATCAAAATATAAATACAATGTACTTATTGTATTGCAAAACACTTTTACTGATATTGAGGTGGGATACGGGTAAGGTTAGGGTCAGGTGTGATGGTATGGATAGGTTTAAGGGTAGGGTTAGGTGTAAAGGAAGTATCAACAGTGTAATTATAAATGTAACTACAGAAATTAATTTAAAAAAATTACCTGCATGTAATCACATATGTAATGTAAATACAACATAAAAACATGTACACAATAAGTGCATTGTATCAAATTATTAATTTAAATGCAAGTACACAGTAGTAAAGGCCACCTAACAAAGAGATTGTAAAACAAATTCGGACCCACTTTAAGAAGTTTTTGAAGCGTCAACGTGTCAGTTGCGTAGCTGTCTATGGTGAAACAGAAAGCTCTCAAATTTAAATAAAAAAGATCTTCATTTGTGTTCTGAAGATGAACGAAAGTCTTACGGGTTTGGAACAACATGAGGGTGAGTAATTAAATGACAGAATTTTCATTTTTGTGTGAGGTTTCCAACACATAATGACAGGGATGTGAAATATTGATTTGAGAAGAAATCATTTTAAAATCTTGTCAGTTTATTAACGTGTACAAAACAATCGTTCTGGCAACAGAATGAACCCTATGACAATATTACCGTAGTCCACCGACTTATCGATATTGATAAGTGCTCAACAACAATGAATTACCTGCCAAATACCCATAGACCCCAGCTTCAGTAATACTAAGAATCCTCTTTTCTCCAGGAATATGAACAACCACGTAACGTCCCTCCATCCCGCCGCATGAGAAAGTGGCCGTGGCACTGGATGCTAGAGTAGAAATGACACCACATCTACAGACAGAGAGATCATCCGTTATCGGTTTCTGTTCATCTGCAGCCTCATTAAACAAAACAGTTAAAGAAAGCCTCACATGGTGTTGCTGTAAATGTCAAGGAAGTTCCCGACGTGAATCACTGTTCTGTTAGTGATGGTCACTCTGTATATCTTCAGAAGATCCACTCTCCACCACGGGTTGGTCTCTGGGTTAGTGTGGGTCCAGGTGTCGAGTGAGCCATCAAGCGCAAGTTCAGGGCAAGAGCCTGCGTAAGTTGATGACTGAGTAGTTTTGCCCCAGTGTGCTGCATTCTCTGGAAAATGTTTCAAGGACAAAGGCAAAAATTGCCAGACATGCAAAACAGAACAAAGATTTAAATAAAATGGATGATTCTTACCTTCTTGTCCATTTGCCCTTTCCTCAATCAATAAAAACCCTGTAGAATTTAGATTCAGATTATCAGAGAGTATCAGAGAACCAGTTTGTCTTGTATTTTTGCTTTAATTTACTTTGATAATGTCACTAACAAAATATAATTTGAATGATAATGGAAACATAAAACATTGATCTGTGTAATGAGCATGTTGGAGGAAACTATCGACAAGAATAATAATCTGCAATGAACAGACGTTTCTGTGGAATCACCACCTGACAAACATCAAGTAGACTGTCAAACTATTTACATACACAAATGAGCAACTATTTAACATAAGATTTGATTAGTAAAGTAGATTTAAAGAGTAAACTGAGAAATACTATCCCAGAGATCAAGTGACAGACAACCCTTCAAGTTTGGAATAGTAAAAAAATAATAATAAAATGAGGAATGTCATACTTTTATTAGCAATCATTCATTACATTGAATAAAAGTGACAGTAAAAAAAAAAAAAAAAAAAAAAAAAAAAACACATAATTCAGGCATAACATTATGACCTAATATGTCCTAATATTGTGTTGGTCCCCCTTTTGCTGCCAAAACAGCCCTGACCTGGTGAGGCATGGACTCCACTAGACCCCTGAAGGTGTGCTGTGGTATCTGGCACCAAGATGTTAACAGCAGATCCTTTAAGTCCTGTAAGTTGCGAGGTGGGGACTCCATGGATCGGACTTGTTTGTTCAGCATATCCCACAGATGCTCGACTGGATTGTGATCTGGGGAATTCGGAGGCCAAGTCAACACCTCAAACTCGTTGTTGTGCTCCTCAAACCATTCCTGAACCATTTTGCAAACTGAGATGACTAGTAATTTCCTGCAACTTAATTCAGAAAAAACTGAATTTAATTATTGGACAAAAAAACTCCACATGTAGTAACCTAGAATACTGTCTAACACTTGATGGCTGCTCTGTCAAGTCCTCGTCGTCAGTTAGGAACCTGGGTGTGCTCTTTGATACCAATCTCTCATTTGAAAGCCACGTTTCTAGCATCTGTAAAACTGCATTCTACCATCTTAAAAATATATCTAAATTACGGCATATGCTTTCAATGCAAAATGCTGAACAGTTAGTTCATGCATTCATGACCTCAAGGCTAGATTATTGTAATGCTCTACTGGGTGGTTGCCCTGCTCGCTTAATAAATAAACTGCAGCTGGTCCAAAACGCAGCAGCTCGAGTTCTTACTAGAACCAGGAAGTATGACCATATTAGCCCGGTTCTGTCAACACTGCACTGGCTCCCTATTAAACATTGCATACATTTTAAAATCTTGCTAATTACTTACAAATCACTAAATGGATTAGCTCCCCAGTACTTGAGCGAGCTCTTAACGCATTATACTCCATCACGTCTATTGCGGTCTCAAAACTCTGGCCAGTTGATAATACCTAGAATATCAAAATCAACTGCAGGCGGTCGATCCTTTTCCTTTTTAGCACCCAAACTCTGGAACAGCCTTCCTAGCATTGTTCGGGAAGCAGACACACTCTGTCAGTTTAAATCTAGACTAAAAACGCATCTCTTTACTATGGCATACACATAAAACATTTTAATTTATATTTTATTCAAATTGTTAGGCTGCATTAACTAGGTCAGCCAGAACCGGGAACACTTCCCATAACACCTGATGTACTCGTTACATCATAAGAGGAATGGCATCTACGCTAATGTTAGTCTCTCTGTTTATCCCGAGGTTTACTGCAGTCAGCCGGATCCGGGCCGTATCCAGATCAGATGGTGGACCAGCGGCCAGACATTACCAACACATCCCTGAAGTGTCTGCAGAGACCGTGTCAATTAGTCTACCCTCTGAAATTGCTCATCGACATGGCATCCTCAATGGATCCATCTCCGGCGTGATGACTCCGATATTTCGAATATTCCTATTTAATAATTGTTTAATTGACACGCCATCCTCAATAAACCCGGCGTGATGCCTCCGATCTTTCGAATAATCCGATCTAATATTACTTCTGACCTATAAGGCTGCCAAAATAATAAACATACACTGTTTGTTAATTGGCCAGAGGAGAACTGGCACCCCGACTGACCCTGGTTTCTCCCAAGGTTTATTTTTCTCCATTAGGACACCTGATGGAGTTTTGGTTCCTTGCCACTGTCGCCTTTGGCTTGCTCAGTTGGGGACACAACATTTTCAAATAAATATCCAAATAAATTTAATTACTAAACTAAATTAACTATATCAACTACATTACTTGTATATACACTCACCTAAAGGATTATTAGGAACACCTGTTCAATTTCTCATTAATGCAATTATCTAATCAACCAATCACATGGCAGTTGCTTCAATGCATTTAGGAGTGTGGTCCTGGTCAAGACAATCTCCTGAACTCCAAACTGAATGTCAGAATGGGAAAGAAAGGTGATTTAAGCAATTTTGAGCGTGGCATGGTTGTTGGTGCCAGACGGGCCGGTCTGAGTATTTCACAATCTGCTCAGTTACTGGGATTTTCACACACAACCATTTCTAGAGTTTACAAAGAATGGTGTGAAAAGGGAAAAACATCCAGTATGCGGCAGTCCTGTGGGCGAAAATGCCTTGTTGATGCTAGAGGTCAGAGGAGAATGGGCCGACTGATTCAAGCTGATAGAAGAGCAACTTTGACTGAAATAACCACTCGTTACAACTGAGGTATGCAGCAAAGCATTTGTGAAGCCACAACACGCACAACCTTGAGGCGGATGGGCTACAACAGCAGAAGACCCCACCGGGTACCACTCATCTCCACTACAAACAGGAAAAAGAGGCTACAATTTGCACAAGCTCACCAAAATTGGACAGTTGAAGACTGGAAAAATGTTGCCTGGTCTGATGAGTCTCAATTTCTGTTGAGACATTCAGATGGTAGAGTCAGAATTTGGCGTAAACAGAATGAGAACATGGATCCATCATGCCTTGTTACCACTGTGCAGGCTGGTGGTGGTGGTGTAATGGTGTGGGGGATGTTTTCTTGGCACACTTTAGGCCCCTTAGTGCCAATTGGGCATCGTTTAAATGCCACGGCCTACCTGAGCATTGTTTCTGACCATGTCCATCCCTTTATGACCTTTATGATCCTCTGATGGCTACTTCCAGCAGGATAATGCACCATGTCACAAAGCTCGAATCTTTTCAAATTGGTTTCTTGAACATGACAATGAGTTTACTGTACTAAAATGGCCCCCACAGTCACCAGATCTCAACCCAATAGAGCATCTTTGGGATGTGCTGGAACGGGAGCTTCGTGCCCTGGATGTGCATCCCAAAAATCTCCATCAACTGCAAGATGCTATCCTATCAATATGGGCCAACATTTCTAAAGAATGCTTTCAGTACCTTGTTGAATCAATGCCACGTAGAATTAAGGCAGTTCTGAAGGCGAAAGGGGGTCAAACACAGTATTAGTATGGTGTTCCTAATAATCCTTTAGGTGAGTGTATATGATAATTGAAATGAGCTGATGACATCACCGTTTTCTCCAGAGCGGCTGTACAGCCGAATCAAATTCTGTTCATTATTTTCCTGTTTAACACTGTGAAGCTGCTTTGAAACAATCTGCATTGTAAAAAGCGCTATATAAATAAAGTTGACTTGACTTGACACTGTGTATTCTGACACCTTTCTATCAGAACCAGCATTAACTTCTTGAGCAATTTGAGCTCCAGTAGCTCGTCTGTTTGATCGGACCACACGGGCCAGCCTTTGCTCCCCACGTGCATCAATGAGCCTGGGGATCGAAACTCGCTCAAATCCTTGCCCATTTTTCCTGTTTCTAACACATCAACTTTGAACAAAATGTTCAATGTAATATATCCCACCCACTAACAGGAGCCGTGATGAAGAGATAATCAGTGTTATTCACTTCACCTGTCAGTGTTCATAATGTTATGCCTGATCGGTGTATGTTACAAGATATTTATATTTCAAACAAATGCTATTAATTTTAACTTTCCATTCAAAGAATCTTGAAGAAAAAAAAAAAAAAAGACGTTTTACACAATCTGAAGCAGCACAACTGTTTTCAACACTGATAATAATCATAAATGTTTCTTGAGCAGCAAATCATCATATTAGAATGGGGTGAGGGGTGTTGCAATATACCGATATTGGCGATAATCGTGATATTCAAAGCACAAAATATCGACATGCAATAACCACAATATTTGATCAATTTAGCCTCTCAAATCAACACTTTACTTGTCTATAATAAAATCCATAGATATAAAACACTTTAAGCATATCACAATGTTAGTTTAAACGTTCACCATCACCACCACAGTGAAAAGGCACTGGTAAGAGCAGTCTCATTAGTTTGAATGAAGAGCATCTGAGGCTAGTTTCACTGGCGGCCGTTTGCATGTTGGCTTAATGCCTTAGTATAGGCTACTCATGTAAGGTGTTTCGTGTTGCAGTAGCGCCGTCATGTCTAGCCTAAAATGTATACATGTGGTTTAAACAACCAGATGCATTCACACTTGTCCAGTTTCGTCTGAAATGCGTCCCAGACCACCTTCTGAATTGATTTGTTTGAGTGATCAGATTTAAATCCACCTCGAAAGAATTTCGTAAGACATTTACTCCTGATCTTTTCACAATATGACAGATATCCGATCAGAGAAATCGAATGAAGTGAGCAGGTGTAAAGGCCGTAACTCTTGCTCGCTCCTGCTGGCGGGGACTCTGAACACCAGTCAGAGCCGGTCGCGGTCGCGTGGGCTCATGTTCTTTCCACCAGCGCAGCACATCTCAGTTTATTTTAATGTCTATTTACATAATGTATATTTTTGTATTTGTATTTGCAATCTAGTCATGGCCAATACAGCCTGTTTGTAGCACTTGATTTTTTTTTTGTTCAAATCTATTACACCATTAAAACTGATCTAGAACAACTGTGCGACCTGCTACATTAAACTCTGTAAAATGTTACGTTGGTCGCAGTGCCATGCACTTAGCGTCTCATCTGCGGCCGTTCTAGGTGCACATTAAAACTGAATTAGCAGCGCTTACTGTATGACTTCATTGCCGCCTGTGTTTAACAGTTGGTTAAATATCAGTTTTGATGTTAATATTCATTCATTTATCATACCGCTGAACTTGACAGTATTTTCTGTCTTATTTCATAGGGAGCGTCAAAGAAGATGCATGTGCCCTGTGTTTATCAGTATCCACTTGTGTTCAAAAGAAAAACTAATAAAAGTAAAAATTAATTTGATAACCCCCCCCAAGGTTTCTATAGATATCGCGATATAATCAATATCGTGAATTATTTTGGCCACAATAACCGTGGTGTGAAAAAAAAAATCTAATATCGTGACAGACCTAAAAGTTTTAAATTATAACAAGTCACTGTTAGGACTGTCACGATATTAATTTTTTTTTCACACCACGGTTATTGTGGCCAAAAGAATTCACGATATCGATTATATCACGATATCTATAGAAACCTTGGGGGGGGAAAGTTATCAAATTAATTTTTACTTTGTCACTGTTATTACTCTATTTGATCAAAATAATGCATGCAGTATAATGATCGTGATAAGGAGTTAAAAATAAAAACAGCATCATTATACAAAATGTATGAAACTGATTGTTTGGTATCAAAAAAATTCAATACTTTCATAATATACTATAAATCCACACTAGAGAGAGGAGAGATGAGACACACAGAACAAAGGAAAACCTTGCAGAAACCTCAGTTAGTATTAGTGTGTTTGTTGTACTTTACCCAGTAAGATCCACAGGCACTTGAAGAGCTTCGTCATGGCTGATTAAAGGCTTCTGTCTTTCTTTTGGGATGGAGAGTGAGAGTTATATATGTTTTATGGAGGACGACCCATTTAAATGTGTATCACATGATCAATCTTGTCTCTCCTCCCTTCCATCTCCATCTCATCTCTCTCTTTACTGCATTTTCATTCATGAACATACAAGTTTGAGTTACAAATTTTAAAAAGTCTTTTTAAAAGAGTCAGGTGATGATCATCGTCGTGTTCAGCACAGATTTTCAGGGTGTTTACTGCCATGTACAAACACCTTTAAGTTTGCATAGACCTCCCAAATCAGCTGCAAAAACATAAGACTAAACCCCCGTCCCCGGCACACCCACTGCCTAAAGGTGATCGCACAACTTCTATTTCTGCACTGATGGGCTGAAAGTTACTCAATTTGGGTTGTTTTGCAACCCACTGATGGGTAAATATGCACAAACCCACCAGTGGGTTATTTAAAGTATGTTAAATATGGGTTTTAAATAATTTTTTCAGCGATGCCATAGATAGAAGAACAATTTAAAGCAGATTTTGTGACGGTTTCTGTGGATGTTAAAGGTTGATGGACTGAACTACGAATTCAAACCTCAGACCGTCGTCTCACGGTTCTGATTGCTGCACCATGTTGTGACTGATTCCCTTACAACTGCACTCCAACAAACAGAACACAGTTCAGAAAATATTACAACATCCAAAGTAATTAGGTTCAGCATTACAACAAGTAAAATCTGTTTATTTTAGGCAAGGCAATAGGCTTTTCCGCCATTTCGCCAATTCTGCTCTCTTCTGACGAGGATGCAAAAACACGAGTTATTTCAGTGGGTGGGGGAGCGGGGTGTATCATTTCAGCTGTCACTGAGATTGACCAAGACACAATGCCTGGGTGACACAAACACTGGACAAAAATAACCCCCAGAAATTTCCCAACAGGAATTTTAGTGTGAATAGCTTCCGTCTCTTGCGGTTTTTAAAGGCTGCTTAAAGTGTTGTGTTCCCTAGCCTTTTAACCTTTTAGAATTATGCAATCGTTTTATGATTATTTTAATGTTTTGTTCAACACTTGGGTGTACTGTGCAGTTTAAAAGTGTTAGAATGCATGAAAGAATGAACGGACCCGTACTAACAAATAAATATGAAAATCAAACAAATTAGACGGAAAACATGTTAACTGGTCAATTTATACACTAGAGGAACTAGAGGAGCCAGAGGCGTTGGTGGGAATCCATCCATGCTGTGTTTACATCCTTTTTTATGCAAACTTTGAATTGTCAACTCTCAAACATTTGCATCAACGTTTATGCACTAGACTCAGTAGTGGCTTTTGCTTTGTTTCACCTGAAACAGGCCTCGCAACAGAAAGGGAGGCACTAAAGACAGCCAACAAAAGCATTTTGCAGTTTAAAATTATTTATTATATATATATATATATATATATATATATATATACACACACACTCACCTAAAGGATTATTAGGAACACCATACTAATACTGTGTTTGACCCCCTTTCGCCTTCAGAACTGCCTTAATTCTACGTGGCATTGATTCAACAAGGTGCTGAAAGCATTCTTTAGAAATGTTGGCCCATATTGATAGGATAGCATCTTGCAGTTGATGGAGATTTGTGGGATGCACATCCAGGGCACGAAGCTCCCGTTCCACCACATCCCAAAGATGCTCTATTGGGTTGAGATCTGGTGACTGTGGGGGCCATTTTAGTACAGTGAACTCATTGTCATGTTCAAGAAACCAATTTGAAATGATTCGAGCTTTGTGACATGGTGCATTATCCTGCTGGAAGTAGCCATCAGAGGATGGGTACATGGTGGTCATAAAGGGATGGACATGGTCAGAAACAATGCTCAGGTAGGCCGTGGCATTTAAACGATGCCCAATTGGCACTAAGGGGCCTAAAGTGTGCCAAGAAAACATCCCCCACACCATTACACCACCACCACCAGCCTGCACAGTGGTAACAAGGCATGATGGATCCATGTTCTCATTCTGTTTATGCCAAATTCTGACTCTACCATCTGAATGTCTCAACAGAAATCGAGACTCATCAGCTTTGCTGCATACCTCGGTTGTAACGAGTGGTTATTTCAGTCAAAGTTGCTCTTCTATCAGCTTGAATCAGTCGGCCCATTCTCCTCTGACCTCTAGCATCAACAAGGCATTTTCGCCCAGAGGACTGCCGCATACTGGATGTTTTTCCCTTTTCACACCATTCTTTGTAAACTCTAGAAATGGTTGTGCGTGAAAATCCCAGTAACTGAGCAGATTGTGAAATACTCAGACCGGCCTGTCTGGCACCAACAACCATGCCACGCTCAAAATTGCTTAAATCACCTTTCTTTCCCATTCTGACATTCAGTTTGGAGTTCAGGAGATTGTCTTGACCAGGACCACACTCCTAAATGCATTGAAGCAACTGCCATGTGATTGGTTGATTAGATAATTGCATTAATGAGAAATTGAACAGGTGTTCCTAATAATCCTTTAGGTGAGTGTATATATATATATTTTTTTTCATATTCTGTCTATTGCACAAGAAAGTATACTCACCATAATTAAGTTATTTGAGTCTTTAACTTTTGTTTAGCATTTTAAGTGATTATTTTATTATATCAATATCAACCGCTCACCCTCCGAGGCCGACTGCTTGACGCCTGTCCTATGACCAAAACTGGATAGATGTGGAAAGCGTACTGGTGCGCAAAGAAAAAGAGAAAATAAGCTTAACCTATTTTTTCCCCACTGTAAGTCTTTAAACTGGTCAACATTTAACACTGGGGGTAGAACTTTAGTGGGAAAAAAAATAACTAGGGAAGCATCGAAACGCAAGAACAATTCTGATTGTATTAGCTACATTCAGTGTAAACTGATTCTTTCTGGAGATAACAAAACAAATGAGGACACAAGAAACTCACAGAAAAAAACATACTGAGGTAAAAATTAAGTATTTTGTTATTTATTGCATATGATATAGGCTAGGTAATTTTGCAGTGCAAGTTATTTAAGGAGGTGCGGCTGTAATGAGTGGGGGGCAACATTGATCTTACATACCCCTCAGCAAATGTGCAGTTGTGCCCCTGACTGAAGGAGATGCAAAACTTTCATAGGAAATCCAGTCTGATGGAAATGTCTTCAAACGGACCAGAGACTAAACAGAATTGCATTTAAAAAGTCGAGAAAAAAAAAGTATGTAACTGTCTGTTTAAAAAGGGTTCAAATGTATTGGGCATAGTCACACAGGGTCATGAAAACCATGTTCTCCAAAAAACACTACACTACAGGTTAAATAATATTGACAATTTCACCATTTTGACTCCTACACATTCATTACCTGAAAGGAGGCAATAATTCTTGTTGAGAGTAAAAAAGGCAAACTTAAACATTGTATGTATTCTTCATTCACATTTCTGCACCGTTCCTCCATATGACTAAATAGAAAGGTAAACAACGCCACCTGCTGAAAAACTTCAATGCACAACATACAGTTTGAGAATTAGAACGATCAGTGAATATACAGAAAACTCATTTTAATTACACATGTGGGTTGTGTGAATATAAATTTGACATTTAATTATTGTCATATTTATTACTATACTACATAGTATATTTCATGAGACATACATATATATATATATATATTTATATTTTACAGTACATGTACTTGCCTAAGAAAGTACTGGTTAATATAAGGATAACAACTACATGAGTTGAGTTGTAGTTATTAAACAGTTTTTGTAAATACTATAATAGGTACATAATATGTACATGCAGAACAGGACTGTAAAATAAAGAGTTTCCCAAGATGCTTTATAGATGTGAATGAACCGTAACAGGGACTAAAGCAGAAGGATTTAAGAGTCTTTACACTGTAAACACATAATAATGAAGACATTTCAGGCAATGCATTTAGAATAAGATTCATTGTCTTTAATGAATGTGAATTTAGTTAATTGAAGACAGCGTTGATTTCCAGAGTAAACATATTTGTTTACTATCTCTCATAACAATTTTATAAATGAACTGAAAATAACAAAATGATTACATCAGTGGCCAGTTGCATAAACCGCTTAGACTAGTCTTATAAGTTAATTATCTACATTTTTTTTCTTCAAAACTGGTCATAACTTTTGAAGTCAGCTGCATTTGGCCTCAGAATATGATATACAGGTGCTGGTCATATAATTAGAATATCATCAAAAAGTTGATTTATTTCACTAATTCCATTCAAAAAGTGAAACTATATATGTATATTATATTAATTCATTACACACAGACTGATACATTTCAAATGTTTATTTCTTTTAATTTTGATGATTATAACTGACAACTAAGGAAAATCCCAAATTCAGTATCTCAGAAAATTAGAATATTGTGAAAAGGTTCAATATTGAAGACACCTGGTGCCACACTCTAATCAGCTAATTAACTCAAAACACCTGCAAAGGCCTTTAAATGGTCTCTCAGTCTAGTTCTGTAGGCTACACTGTTGACTTTACAGTTGTCCAAAAGACGACCATTGACACCTTGCACAAGGAGGGCAAGACACAAAAGGTCATTGCAAAAGAGGCTGGCTGTTCACAGAGCTCTGTGTCCAAGCACATTAATAGAGAGGCGAAGGAAAGGAAAAACGTGGTAGAAAAAAAAAAAAAAAAAAAAAAAGTGTACAAGCAATAGGGATAACCACACCCTTGAGGATTGTGAAACAAAACACATTCAAAAATGTGGGGGAGATTCACAAAGAGTGGACTGCAGCTGGAGTCAGTGCTTCAAGAACCACTACGCACAGACGTATGCAAGACATGGGTTTCAGCTGTCGCATTCCTTGTGTCAAGCCACTCTTGAACAACAGACAGCATCAGAAGCATCTCGCCTGGGCTAAAGACAAAAAGAACTGGACTGCTGCTGAGTGGTCCAAAGTTATGTTCTCTGATGAAAGTAAATTTTGCATTTCCTTTGGAAATCAGGGTTCCAGAGTCTGGAGGAAGAGAGGAGAGGCACAAAATCCACGTTGCTTGAGGTCCAGTGTAAAGTTTCCACAGTCAGTAATGGTTTGGGGTGCCATGTCATCTGCTGGTGTTGGTCCACTGTGTTTTCTGAGGTCCAAGGTCAACGCAGCCGTATACCAGGAAGTTTTAGAGCACTTCATGCTTCCTTTTGCTGACCAACTTTATGGAGATGCAGATTTAATTTTCCAACAGGACTTGGCACCTGCACACAGTGCCAAAGCAATTTGGGATTTTCCTTTGTCAGTAATAATCAAAATTAAAATAAATAAACATTTGAAATATATCAGTCTGTGTGTAATGAATGAATATAATATACAAGTTTCACTTTTTGAATGGAATTAGTGAAATAAATCAACTTTTTGATGATATTCTAATTATATGACCAGCACCTGTTTGCTCAAATCTCAAAGAAATGTCTCAAACTTAATCATATCCCTTTAATCCTATTCATCCTTCATGATTACTATAAAATAGCATTAGCTCTTGACTGGTTTTCCAGGTGAGAGCTGCTAGTATTTTACAGTAATCATGAAGGTTGAATTAGGATAATAAAGGATAAAAGGATAATGAAGATTAGTTCTCATACCCGGCAGAAGTGTGAAAGGTTTGACGAGTGAGAACAATAGAAACATGAATGGGACAGCTTGCCACACCAGACATAGACAATCATCTACAAAAATATTTGATTAGCATCTTATCAGCCTTCTCTGTAAAATGCTAGCTGTACTGGTATTTTACCCCCATTTTGGCAAGTGGGGCATAAATGACATGCCCAAAATAAAAAGGTTGCTGCTCATAAGTCATTCTGAAGAGACACATAACCAACATATATTTAGAAATCCAACACTTGAGAGTTTACAGTTCAAGACTCAGAAATACTGTTATTGATATGGAGATTTTCTCTTATTGAAGGGTCAGTCAAATCAACTCTGGAGTTAAACTGCAGTTTTACAAATGACCTTTTTAAAGTCGGACCCAAACAAAGATAAATCCATGTAAATATATGATTCAGTTGACTTTGTGCTAATTAAAACTCCTCACTGTAACTTACTGACAAAAATATGACGATGTTTTACCTTCTCCATAAACCTCCACCTCACAGAGAGAGAGTGTATCTTCATGTTTCCAGGAATGATTAGATTCACATAACGTTAACAACAACATTTTTGGCAGGTAAGTGCAGGAAACAAATGATGCAGGTGAGTGAGTTCATTAAATAGCAGCAAACACTTAGCTGAGAATAACAGTTCTTATCGTTGTAGGTGTTGACTGATGGAAAATGGATGGCAGGAGACTGAAGATGATCAAAGACGGGATCGTAACTGGTAAGTGTCCCAGGTAGGTAGGCCTGTAGTAGCTCGGTATGGATCAACAGGTAAGTAAACACATGCTACACGTGTCCAATGAGACCAGACAATGGGGGTATGCAAGGTGAGTATGTGTTTGTTTGTCTTGATGAGGTGATAATCAGTGGCAGGTGTGGTGATGGCTGACTGGTGGGAACCAGGAAGGATTGTGGGATATGAAGTTCTGAGGTGGCAGGTGATCGTGACATAAAAATATAAAAATGCTGGTGTTTTATGTGGTTTTGGGAAGAAAAAGTATCTGAATGCCCCTGAAATAATAAAATGAATGTTAATATGTCTGGCATATTACTATTATATCTGGAAGTTCAAACAAAAAGAACAATAAATATTTAAACCCGTTTAAAACATAAGAGATGCTCACCTTCTGCTCCATTCACCATTTCTTGCAAATGCTATTTCATGCATTATGACTTAGTTGATTCCCATGCTAAACATGGCCAAAATGTACAAAAAACAACAAAAAAAACAGGTTGGACGTATGACGGAATATTTCTGTGCCAAATACACTCCTTCAGGATTCAAACAAGTTTCAGAACGTTTTTTGAGAATGGCCCTGTATGACGTCATAAAGGGCAGAATTCCTTGTATGGGCAGTTCTCCCGGATGAGCACACACACACACACACACATCAACCAGACCAAGAGCAAGAGCGTGTCCATCAACAAGCTTCGATTGGGTTGCGGGAGCTGTCGGCGGTGCTGGCATTGTGTTTTTAGAACACAAAATCAACAATGTCACTATAGAAGTGTGTTTCTGTGTGTGTGTGTGTGTGCCCGTGCTGAGCGACAGAGAGAGCCCCACGGCCCGTTTAGTACCATGTTTCGGTGCCCATCACTAAATAATCATGTTCATATCATAATGACAATGAAAATACGATTCATCTTTCAGCCCAGTTAACCGTTTTCTGAACAAGAAAACTTCAACATTCAGCATCAAAACACAACAATGGTAAATTTTTTTTTTTACTTAAGACCATTACAATTTTAAAATGGTAAATAAAATGGTAAAATAAAGCCAAAAATAGTAAAACAATGCATTCTGGGAGTACGCTTTCTCAGATCACAGATAGAATTAAGTTGACAAAACTTAAATGGTTTAAATAAGAACAACTTGATGCAATTAAGCTTACTTAATTGAGTGTTAAGTGCATTCAATGCTAGTTGAACTACTATAAATACGTTCACTTGAAATGTTTTTTAAGTCGCCATAGCTGAAAATGACAGATTAAAACTATGTTCAGAATAATAGTATTTAAGATGTTTGCATAACATTGTATAGTTGTATAGTCTACACCCTATACCTAATTTATTTAGTTTTATAAGGAGTCCTTCTTTCCACAGCATATCATATCAAGGTCAAGATCAAAGCGTTTATTGTCATATGCACAGTAAGGAAACAAGTTTCCCTGTACAATGAAATTCTTTCTTTGCTGTCCACAGTGAATGTCAAGACAAATGCAAAGTATAAAAATAAATAAAACACACACAGACACCCACACAAAGATAATAAATAAAACATACTGTAGAAGTAAGAATCAGACTGTGTAATATAAAATATTAAAACATTTAAATATAGTACATCTATATATATATATAAATGTGCATTATTGACAATGTGCAAAACAATAATACATTAACTAGCTATCCGTTTAAGAGTCTGATAGCTGAGGGGTAGAAGGAGTTCCTCAATCTAGAAGTCCTGCATTTCACACTTCTATACCTCCGTCCCAAGGGTAGAAGTGTGAATAGTCCGTGCTGGGTGTGGGTGGGGTCCTTAATGATGGAGCCTGCTCTCCTGTGGAGTCTGCGATGGTAAATGGCCTTCAGAGAAGGCAGTGGATCTTCTCAGCAGTCTTCACAATTCTCTGCAGACGTTTGCGGTCCCTCACAGCAGTGTTTCCATACCACACAGTGATGAAGCTGGTCAAGACGCTCTCCACAACACAGCTGTAGAAGTTGTTGAGGATCTTAGTTGACATGCCAAACTTCCTCAGTCTCCTCAGTAAGTACAGCCGCTGTTGTCCCTTCTTAACCAGCTGGGTGGTATTAAGTGTCCAGGTGAGGTCCTCACTGATGTGGGTAAGATTGTTGTCCTCACACCATGTTACAAGACTGGCCACCTCCCTCCTGTAGGCTGCTTCATCCCCGCCAGTGATGCGTCCTATCACTACGGTGTCGTCAGTGAACTTTAGGATGGTGTTGTCCTTGTAGGAGGCGACACAGTCATGTGTGAACAGTGTGTAGAGGATTGGACTAAGAACACACCCCTGTGTTGATAGTGGCTGAGGTCCTATTTCCAATTCGGACAGACTGCGGTCTGCCAGTCAGGAAGTCTAGGAGCCAGTCACAAAGTGTGGGATCTAGTCCAAGTACAAACAGCCTGTGGGTGAGTTTATAAGGGATTACCATATTAAAAGCGGAGCTATAATCGATAAATAGCACCCTAATATATGTGTCCTTATCTTCCAGATGAGAGAGGGAAATATGAAGGGCATCAGCAATAGCATCCGAGGTGGACCTGTTGAAACGGTATGCATACTGCAGGGGCTCCAATGTGTCCGGCATACTGCTCTGAATGTGGGCCAGCACCACTCTCTTAAAACACTTAATGATAATTGGAGTGAGTGCTACCGGTCTATAGTCATTCAAGCAGGTCGACGGGCTCTTCTTGGGAAATGGGGGACAATAGTTGTAGTTTTGAAGCAAGTGGGAATGGTACTCTGACTGAGGGAAAGGTTGAAGATAGATGTGAGTACATCAGTCAGCTCAGTAGCACAAGCTCTGAGGGCCCACCCAGGGATGTTGTCTGGCCCTGCTGCCTTGCAGGGGTTAATCCTCCTCAGTGCTTTGTGTAGCACAGCTGATGAGACAGTAAGAGGGGAGAAGTAGAGTTGGGTAGTCCGAATGCGTATATGACTCCTCTCTGTATTGACACTGGGGGTCTCAAAGCGGGCAAAAAAGGTGTTTAGGTCATCCGGCAGGTTGTCTGAGGAGCTGCTCGTGGTGGTCCTGAAGTCTGTGATGGGCTGCAGGCCTTGCCACATCCGCCTGGTGTCAGCAGTTGAGTTGAAACTGTCCAGCTTCTCTCTATACTGTCTCTTGGCCGCTGTTATGGCTCTTCTTAGTCCATCTCATTGCCAGATGTAAATGCAAAAGAACGAGCATGCAGCATGTGGCGTACCTGACTGTTTATCCAGGGCTTCTGATTGGGGAACTTCCTGACTTGTATGGTGAGTATGATGTTATCAACACAAGTGCTAATGTCACATACTCAGTATAGTCCTGAATGTTGACAGAAAAGTCCTCCTGTGTGGCTGCAGCTTTAAACACATCCCAGTCTGTCAGAGCAAAACAGTCCTGCAAAATTACTTCAGTCTGTGGGGTCCAATGCTTAATCCGTTTGATGACAGGGTTTGTTTGTTTGAGTCTTTGTCTGTAAACCGGGTACATAAACAAAGAGATATGGTCTGAGAGTCCAAAATGGGGGTGGGGTGCAGCCCTATATGCACCACGTATGTTGCTGTAAACATTGTCTAGTGTGTTTTTATCACAGGTGGGAATGTTGGTAGTATTTGGTAAGCACAGTCTGTAAATTGCACTGATTAAAGTCGCCAGGGGCAATAAAAACAGCATTGGGGTGAACCGTCTCTAGTGCGTTAAAAACATCATGAAGCTTGCTAAGTGCTGTTGCGGGGTTAGCCCGCGGAGGGATATAAACAGTGGCTATAAACACAGCAGTGAATTCCCTCGGTAGATAGTAGGGACGGCACTTCAGCAATAAAAACTCTACGTCTGACGAGCAGTGCTTATAAACAGTCTGTATGTCTCCGCACCATGAGTTATCAATAAACACACACACACCTCCCCCTTTAGTCTTACCAGAAGCTGCAGTCCGGTCTCCCCGGTGCACGGGTGAGTCTGTAGCTGGACAGAGGATTCCGGGACTTTCTCTGAGAGCCAGGTCTCAATAAAAATCAGAACACAGCACTCCCTTACTTCCCATTGTGATGTAATCCTTGCTCTCAGCTCATTTAGTTTATTTTCCAAAGACTGCACATTAGCTAACAAAAGGCTGGGTAATGGTGGCCGGCTAGTGCAGGCTTTTAGCCTAGCATGGAGCCCTCCCCTCTTGCCTCGCTTGCGTCGCCATCTCCGGAGCTCTCCTCGGGTCATCCTCCTCGCTCAAACTCGGTGCTTCGAGGCCTACCTGGGGGTGGTGGCGGTGGTTTCGGGAGCGAGTAATGAGTTGTAACTCCAGTAGTATAAAACCGGTAAATTCAAAGTTTTGGGCTGAATTGGCGATGTCAAGTAATGCCTGTCTGTTGTATGTTAGCAATGCACAGCATTTGTGCACTGCAAAGAAAACAATAAACAAACAAAAATAAAGGAAAAACCAGCATTCGAGAGTGGAGTGAGCAAACACGTCTGCCACGGTGGGCGCCATGTTGAACAGTTTCTAGATATAATATCGAATCCATAATATTTCTTCCTTTGCGGAATCCACTTTGATATGGTGAGAGCAAACCTTTACTTTCTAAAACATATGCAAGTCTCTCAGTTACCATCCTTTCCATTGTTTTCCCTAACTGAGAGGTCAAGGCTGTTGGCCTATAGTTTGATGGGTCCGACAAATCTTTCCCATGTTTTAGAACGGTACAATTTTGCCTGTTTCCCAGGCAAACATTTTATAGCAGATATTGTCTTTTCCTGGAGATGTTTGCCGTGCATTTAAAAAGGCTTTCTTTAATTCAAACATATTAAAAGGTAAATCTGTATTATCCCCTAACATAATCCTTTTGATTGCTACATGTGGAATTAGTTCAAGCATGTTATTCCTTTCTTGATTAGCTTTATCAATGTCACAGTTATGTTCTGTTTTGTTCCATGGACTGCCTGTGTGTTTTCTTCCTGTCACATGTCTCCTTGTTCAGTTTTCCTGCCATTTGTCTGTCCCCATGGTAACCCTCATTAGTTAAGTTGCTTCCAACTGTGTCCTGTTAATTATCTTGTTTGTATTCCCTATTTAGTTCCCCCCTTTCTCCCAGTCTGTGTCTGATTTCTGTTACAGTAAGTGTGTTGCTACATGCCTGTATTGCTCACCTGAGAACCTTCGTCATTAAAATCTCCTTGGATATTGTATCTGCCTGTCTTTGTCTTCCTGCCTGCAACAGCAGCGTGACGGAAGATCCAGAATGACCTCCATTGCTGTTCACTGTAAACTTTAATGTGCTCTTCGATATTTAGGTATCGAACAAGTAAGAGTACCCAGAAGGGGTGGTGACATTAATAAAATCATACGACAGAGGGAAGCTTTTTATATATATATACACTCAATACTCTTTCTCCCAAAGTTTGAGTTGAAATCTTTTTTTGTGAAAAATGTTTTGTATCTTTTTTCATATCTTATATTTTATTCTGTTTACATTATATTGGATATTTGGGTTTGTAATTAATTTTTTAAGAGAATTATTATTTTTTACATTTTTTGGTTTTGATATTTTACTATATATACTGGTATATTGGCTATTTGTCATATTTAATTCTGTTTATATTATATTGGTGATTTGGGTTTGTAATCTATTTTTCTGTTTATCTATGCTGTATTCTTAAAACACGTTTTGACGTCGTTACATTGGATGATTGGGTAATTAGTTCACTAATGAGGTCAGGTGTGATGGTTCACACTGATATAAATTGTACCTTTTTGTGCTTGTTGTTGACCCGACGAAGACCCTTTGGGTCGAAACGTTGTTTCTTTTTAAATAAATTTTTGGGAGTGGCAGTGGCAGTGTGCAGATTCTTGTTGACTTCGAGTTCAATGGTTCATTCAATCTAGCACCTGCAAAAAGTTTGTTGGATGTGCGCACAATTCTTCTTTGAATATAATGATTGTATAACATAACTGTGTAATAAACGTATTGGCTTGAAATGAATGGGGCTATCAAATGTGTGTAAATCAATTATTTGGTCATAGGCAGGAGGGTCAATATTATTATTACTATAAACCTGGAAATTAGCTGGGTTTAACTGGGCAGAGGGCAAGATTCAAACCGCTTCCTGAACCAGTCAGGCTGAAGCGAGGCTTCGGACGCCATCAATGACGTCATTTACGATACACGCTCCGAAGCCTCGACACAGAGCATAACATCACTACTATTTTGGTGAAGATCTTTGTTGTAGCTCAAAGCTGGTGAGTGGATGATGCTTGAGGCGACTTTTTTCCAAAGTCCCTACATCTTCTGCTGTGACTATTCCCTCATTTGTAAGTGGACATGGAAATCTCTGCTGAAATAGTTTGAATGTTATTTTTGAATGTAAAACATGTGTCAACACTGATGTGTTACTAGCAAGCACCTAAACAGTGCGGCACAGACTTGTGAAACAGGCTTTAGAGAGTTAAACGATTCCACAACCTTTGTTGTCCCTAAAAAGAGCAGTTGAGTTGTGCATCAGTGTGATCTTTTGTTGGTGTGTCGTCATGAGGATTGAATTTATCTTTGTGCTGTTATCAGTTTTCACAGGATGATCAATTCCCCACAAATTTTAAAAATGGGGGAATACAACAAACATTATTATATTATTGTAAAATATCATTCATTGTGTTGCATAAAGATGTATTTGTTGAGCTAAAGCAAAGTTTTTTTTTTTACATTGTAACGTAGCTGACGTGGAAGCAGACGAAGGTGATGGTGAAGAGAACCCAAGTGCAATTTATTTACAGAGTCCAAAGATCCAAAACATGAAAACAAAGTATAAACAAAATCCAAAATATGAAACAAAACTTGACTATGAACAGACCTTGATAATGGACACATGGATAAGCATACATACTTCAATATCCAATATAGTAACATGGCAAACAAAAGGGCTTAAATATGGGACTTTAGTGATCACATGACATAAACAACCAATGAGAACAAGACACATGAAACAAGGGAACCAATGAGAACAAGACACATGAAACAAGGGAACCAATCAGAACAAGACACATGAAACAAGGGAACCAATCAGAACATGACACATAAAACAACCCTCCTTCAGGTTTCGGACACCATTACAAATGGCTGTGCCCTATTTAAGGGTATAGGGGGCGATTTCGGACACAGCCAAGATCACATGAGCGCAAGGAGGTCACATGACAAGAACCAGGAAACATGACTAAAGCAAAATGACAAATTAAAAGACATGAAAACATGAGCTAAAACCCAAACCAACATGACATACGTTAACTGAAAACATCCAAAACACACTTTAAAGCCTTTATTGTATTGCACTTTATCTATTTGCGTCTGTAGATTTCAATTACAAAACATATTTATTAAGGGTTGAGTTTTTCTCCACTTCCATACACCAAAATGTACAGTTTTATTCCCATCTATATTTTGAAGGTTTGTTCATGTATTACTCTACTGATTTTTTATTCCTAAAAACATGGTAGTGATTTTTTTTTTTTTACGTCTGTTGACAGTATTTTCTGATTTATGGAGCAATAAAAAGAAAACTCTATTATGTCAACAAAATGAAACAATAATTCAGATTTATGTTCAGGAAATGTATGGAATAACTAGTGAATATTTAATTAAATAATGGCCTGATTTATGCAAAACCTTCCAGAAGTTATACATTTTTCACCTGGGGTGTCTTGCCTTAAAATGTAAAATTGCCATCTTGATAAAGTAAATGTCATTAAAACAAACGAACGTCTCTCCACAGCTCTAAACGCATGCATGAATGAACCCTCATGTGTTTTATTCCTGACAACTTGAACTAGGTTTAGAAATACTGCAGACAATCACGCAGCTCTTGACGACCAGACGGATTATGATGAGCTCTTAAAGACTGTACCCAAAGATTTTAAAGGAGAAATGTGGATTGGTCTCTGTCAGAAGGATGTGGATCTGGATCTGGTAGGAATGTGGTCTCAGACCTCTTTGTGTTCATACTGTTGCTTTTTGGATCTAGTCCAGCTCAGTGTTTGACCCTATGGCCTTCAACATTTAATCCCATTCAGGTATTTGTTTGTAAAGATTATTATTATGAATTATTATTTCTATTATGTTGTAAAACGGCATTGCTATAAACAAAAATATACATTTTGTTGCAATACTACATCCATTTTTGCACTATATCACACATCCACCTTTGTAAATAACATTTATTTTGAGTTGTTTTCCTTGAATCATGTTTTTTATTGCAGAAGACCATTATAACATCAGCATGTAAAAAAAAAAAACAATAGGACAAATACAATAAAAGAAAGACGCAAATTGAATAAACTGCTTTAAATTCTCAGGTAAAGTACCTCAAAGCAGCATTCAAAAAAGAAATCGAATAATCAAAATAATCAAATGAAAAAGTTTAAAACTGCATATTCTTGACTGTATGAATAAAACGTTATACTGATTCTTATATTAGGCTGCTGTCCCTTTAAGAACTACAGTAATGCACGGACCCAATATACTGATACACATACACAAATTATTTCATTCACTTAAGACAAAACCAACTGTTTATGTGAACCTTGTGTGTTTTAAACACTTTAAACACAATAAGACACTAAAGATCATTTAGTTTAGTACACGCGCTGTGACAGCTGGCTTTCTGTGCATGTACTTTAGGCGTGTACGCTCGTAAAAATATTTAAAACTGGCAAGGCACGCAGTTTGGAAGCGGTTGAAATTACAATAAACAAGTGTGTGGTGAGCGAATAATTTGCAGAGATCTGCCAGAAGAAGCAGCCATGATGAACCGCCGATTTGTACGGAGGCATCTGATGACCAAACTACATTGGAATTCGCGAATGGAAAAAAATCAAGTGAGCCCGGATTGATTTGTGTCGACAATGGACTTTTTTAGCGAACCGCACGGTTATCTAAAAGTGAACCGTACTCAGACCCCTAAAAAAGTGTGAAAACACCCTTATACTGTTATTAGTAGTAGAATTAGTAGTAGTAGTAATATATCAGTATTATTGTTAGGTTTTTTAACAGAAACACTGACCAACAAGTAAAAAAGGTCTCTTTGTGTTCTTCAGGTAGAGCAGATACTGAAGGAGAAGGGACTGACAGAATATGTAAAACTGTCATGGAAAATCCAATAAGATGGAAATGTGTTGTAAAACAACCGGAAGTGTGACGTCACTCAACAGACGTGCCTTCGAAAAGTGAAGAAATAAAACTTTACTGGCTGTTTAGTTGTAAAATAAGATGAAACATGCTATAGTAAAAATGTGGGTAATTGGATAACAAAAAAGGTCAATCCAATTATGTGTCTATCTCTATCTTTATGTGTACAGAAACCTAATTCTGGGCAAAACTATCCATACAGCCAAGCCAGGACAAAACAACAATGAAGCCCCCAAACAAAACCATATTTCAAACATCTGAACATCAAACTAATGCTGATCAACACTTTCATGAATGCCTGAATGCTCAATGGATTACAAACTCCTTGACAAGGGGACTTGAAGGAATCAAATCTGCGAGTTGTATCTCAAGCAAAGTATATTGATGTTCAACCAAAATACCTTAATCACACCCTGAACATCAACCAAACGACCAGCCTGAGGGCCCTATCATACACTTGGCGTCCAGCTCCACGTTGTTTAAATATCAACACCAGGAGTTCAGGAGCATTGCTGGAGCATTGCTATTGTGAGGAGCTGAAGATGACTGCGCCATTGACCAACACACACCTATAGCGCAGTATTTTTGTGTTTTTTAAAGGGTGTGTTAGTAATATGAGCCTATAGGCCGTGAACAACACGCGTACACTCTGCTTATTACACACACAGGGACACGCAGCAGCACACACACACATTTTTAAATATTCAAAATAAAAGGATTCCTCTCTGGAGAAGCGTTCAGTCTCTCCTCATGTAAATAGTGAATCCGCTCATGGTGCGAGCACAACTGGCTTTTAAAGGGAAAGGGAGATGAGACTCTGATTGGTTTATTGCACGTTACACGCAAAACACACCCATGACTCATTAAGAGACGAGGGACAACCCTTTTGGACCATGGGCCAGGCAGTTTTTCCCATCATTAAACTAGCAAAAGTGGAAAAGTGCACTTGTGCCTTGCGCTTAGACCATGCGCTCAGATCGTTAAAATAGGGCCCTTTAGTATCTCACATTAACTGAAAGGAATGCCCATTATAATTTCCTTTAAAACAAGCCATTATAGCAGCAAATTAAATTTCAATTGTTATAATTCGAATATATCAGATAATTGTTCACACACAACATTAATCTCCAGAAAACATTACAATATATGCAGCTTCACTGTTTTGAAAGTGTAAATGGTTGACATCATTAATCAGCTGAAGCAAAGTTAACTAATGCAATTACAAAACTGCTTTAGATTAAGGAAAACAGCAACGAATCAAGCTTCGGAGTCAAACCGACGTACTGGGTTCTGGTGAAAACTTAATTAAAACACTCTGAGGAACACCACTGAGGCTTTGTGTTGTGTTTGTTCATTGTAAACTGACAACATGATAAATCTGTATCTAGCTGTTTATTTAAGCCCATAAATATCACAGTCATCAGCAGATGAAACATTAGGATGAAATCTGTTATGGGTCTCTTGACGGTTCTCAAACAATCCACTCTGAAATGATTAATATGAACAAACATATTATCCCACACGGACGCGATCAGGCACTTCATTAAAATAACATTTAACTGCTATTTCCTAATGTTGATGTACTCATTGAATTATTTCCACAAGTTTCCACAGGAGTATCGCAAGGTTTTGTTTTGGGGGACCATTCACAGTTCACACACGACAGATGGCGCAATCTTATTTTGGCCGGTTATGTCTTAAACGAAACGCTGGTGTCCCGAGGTTTAGAGTCTTAAAATTACAATAGTCAAACACTGTACGAAATCCATCTAGTGTTTGTTTACATTTGGGAAACGGAGAAGGTGATTTGCGTTCACAGCCAGAATGTGGATTACACAAAAATGCTTATTAGAGATTAGTTTTGTTAAGTATGGCACAAAAATATTAACAGAACATTTTAATTATGCTCTTTATTTAATGGATGAGAGTGTGCTGGTTGAGGGAATATCTGGAGCTGATCATTTATGTTTTTTTAATACATTGTATTCCTTTTTTATTTGTCTATTGTCTACACATGTTAGGATTAATAAACACCAACATCTGCTGAACAAGAAATCTGTACCCTGACAAGAACGTATTGGTTGATGCAGACACTTTGCATTTAGTGGTCAAATTCAAATTGGCTAAAGTAAATGAGTCAATTTATCATTTTCTGTCATTTAAAATCAGCATATGCTAAATTAATGTGACTGTCATCCTGACCACTCAAAATTACTGAAGTGTAGAGCTCCCTCTACAGGACAAGTGTCACATCTTGCTTTCCAGTTTACATTTATTTTTTGTTTTTTTTAGCTCAGAACTAGAATCAACTAACAATGCAAAAGCATTCAAAGTGTAGCTAAATGACAAAAAACGTCAGTTTAAGATATAAGGAGGAATAAGTTATTTTTTTTATTGTCATTACCCCAAACTTACAAATCCTATTTGAGCAATGAAAACAGATTTGCAGAAAGGGACATAGAGCCACATTTACTGATGCCTCGATGACAGAGAGCAACTACCCAGCTAACAAAAACATGTTCAAAGAACACTTTGTTAATGTAAGTTATAAAACGTTTTTTTCTGAATGTTCTCTGAACGTTCATAACATACGTTTCAAAAGCGTTTTTGGTTACACAAACATTCCATTTCATCGCAATGCAAACGGGAACTGTCATAAGTTAGGTTTGACTCTCTCTCTCTCTTGCTCTTCCCACTCTATTCCTTCCCACCTGTTTGCTATTGCAATCAGCGCGCTGTCTGATTGAGACCGCACCTGTTCCTCTTTGTGTTCATCTTTCGGGCTATTTAGTGCCTACCTGTTTTTGGCTTCTTTGCCAGATTATTGTTGTATGCGTCTCGCTCATGTTCACATCTCTCGTTTGCTCTACACCCTTTGCTAAGAAGCCGTTAGCCTTGCCTAGTCGGATCTGTATTGTCGTTTTGGTCTCACCTGTTTTCTGTCCAGTCTCCTGCTGTACATGAGTTGACCTTCCGGACGCTGTCTGTGGTGCTGTGTGTTTTTATTGGGGCTGTTCTCCTCGCCTCTGCCTCCTGCTACGAGCACAGGACATCTGCCGGTTACTAAAGACGTTTGATTCCTGTGTTATGCGCCAGATCTGCATCACCTTTTGCTATGATCGGCAGTCTGCCTTAGTTCCTTTGTGACTAAATAAACATTACTATTCTGTACCTTTGCATTTGGGTCCTCTCTCCGTTCTGTGACAGGAACATTACTTTTGAATGTTCTCTGAAACAAGTAACATTTAAAAAACATCAGGCCTGTTTTTATGACTTTTAAATAAAAACATCTCATCCAAGTTTTATATCTCTGTTGTCTATATACCACTGTGGATGTTTAACTAGTAGATTAAGCTAGATAATTTTGAACTCATGAAATAATAATACATCAAAATAATAAAACAGTTTAAGTATAACTTCAGTTTATTGAAACACAGTTTATCTTTGGCGGTATGGTTCCTTTGTGGGGTTCTTGCTCCATGATTAATAAAACATACAAGAGCTTTACATTAACCCCCAACATAATGAGAGGTATTAACTTGCCTGGAGAAGAACCCCCCAAAACCATCCATGTTCCATACTGCAAAAGAGAAAAGACAATGTTATTAAAATATATATTAATTTGTACTCGTGGCTAGCGGAGGGGTATCATCCCCTCTAAAAGAGAGAGAATAGCAGGCCCCTCTTTTGCTTAAGTAGCGAGGGGTGTTTATCCCAGGCCACTTGCATTATAGCAGCAGAGGGATGTTCTCTCCAGGAAAACAGCATCCAAACGCTAGTGTCGTGAGTTGAAGCGGTCTTGGGGCAGAGAGATATGGTGTGGGAAAACAACCCGCAGAGTGAGCATGACAGCGCTCGGTGGCCCGTAAAGTGCCTGCTAATGAGAGCAAGATTGACCACGGACCAGTCCAATCGCTGATTAAAGCGTTGTATGTACATTGCTGCTTTAGATAAAAACAATTTGTGGTATTCATAAAATAGTGTGCCATCGTAAGACATTGCGAGATCCGAAATTATGGTTAGATAGGTATCTAGTTCCTTTCTCCTGTCTGGATACACTTCGCAGATGATGTCTCTGAACACACCAAAAGCGACGTTAAATTCGGCCATTGTTAAACTTTTAGTAAGTCTTGGGTCACTATCTTTGAGAATAACTGATATATCACCACAGTCCACGATCCTTCTTTCTTTAGTTTCTGTGCATAACAATATTTTTACTGAGTTAATGTCGTTACCTGACAGGATTTGAGCGCGCAGTTGAGGAGAGATGGCATCTGCTGGGGGAAAGAAAGGCACCCCGGTGGAAGCGGCAGGTAATGCGGATCCGAGAGATCTTCTAGGAAGATTAGCAGCCAAGTCGGTAAGGGTGCAGTCTGATGTCGAGCTGGAAGTCTGCCGTCGAACATCACCCATGCGGACCTGTTGTCCATTCCAGAGAGGGTTCCTTAGATTGACAGCAGCGCTGAAAAAATCCTGTCGTCTCTCTGTTGTGCTGGCTCTTGGGAGTGTTGAGATGATTTTGCCTATTTTGGAGTTGACATATGATCGTTGGAAAAAAAAAAATCTTTTCTCCGTGGATTCACGGCCTGTAGCTCTGGGAAGAGAAGGTTCTGCATTGGTAGCTAGAGGCTGCGGGTCTTGATTGACTGTAAAAAAGTCAAGAGCTGGTTCAGATTCGGTGGAGCTTGTACATTGAGGCAGTACCAGTTGGACAAGATCCTTTCTTTGGGCCATTCGTTAATAGAGAACGGATTCCTCACTGCTATCCTAGAGCTGCGTCTCACGAGCTGGGTTGTATCGAGGTCTTCGGTGTAAGGATCCTGAATCTCATCCGGAGAATCCTCGGATAGGATTTGTGCTAGGATGTCTGACGTGTCCATCATCAGGAAGCAGCAGGTAAGATGTGAAAGAAATAACGTAAACGTAATTTTCATGCTGTGATTGCTTGTATCGCAATGCTTGCGAGCAGTTTAAGCGTACTTCCCGAGCAGTAATGCCACGTATATATATCCCCATTCTAATAGGAGAATGGTAGTGATTGGAACGATTTGACAGCTGACAGCAGCACTATGCCTACGTGGCCTGACTGAACTAATGCTGTGCTTGATTATACTCCAATCAACTAAATTTAATTGAGCTAAGGTAACTAAATAAAATTGAGTAAATTCAACTAGATGTTTTATTTAAATTTAAATAAAATCAATTGATTGCATCCACTTACCTTAAAAAAAATTTGTAAATTTAATTATAATTTTTTTCAGTGCATCCAACTAAACGTTTCAGCTAAAAAAGTTCGGTAACACTTTACAATAAGGTTCATTAGTTAACATTAGTTAACTACATTAGTTAACATGAACTATTAATGAACTGCACTTATAAAGCATTTATTTATCTTTGTTAATGTTAATTTCAACATTTACTAATGCATTATTAAATTCTTGTTAGCATAAGTTAATGCAATGTGAACTAACATGAACAAACCTGAACAGCTGTATTTTTATTAACTAACGTTTACAAATATTTACTAATGCTGAACAGAGGTGTTGTTCATGGTGAGTTCATGTTAAAGGAACACTCCACTTTTTTTGAAAACAGGCTCATTTTCCAAGTCCGCTAGAGTTAAATAGTTGAGTTTTACCGTTTCTGAATCCATTCAGCCAATCTTTGTATCTGGCGATAGCACTTTTAGCATAGCTTAGCATACATCATTTAATCGGATTAGACCATTAGCACCTCGTTCAAAAATGACCAAAGACACTTTCAATATTTTTCCTATTTAAAACTTGACTTTTCTGTAGTTACATCGTTTGCTAAGACCAACTGAAAATGAAAAGTTGAGATTTTCTACACCGATATGGCTAGGAACTATACTCTCATTCCTGTGTAATAGTCCACCATGGGTGCAGCGGCGCAATGATATTACGCAGCGCCTGAAAATATGCTAACTTCCGTCAACATAACCAATGTGACGACTTGCTAGCACAGTGAGCGTGTCTTGTATCCATGAAGACGTTTGTGAGAGACGATTCCGAGGATATTTACTTTGGTGAAGATCCTGAACCGTATCTATTTGAACCGGAATACACTGAAGATGAGCTTTTGGAACGTGAAAGGCAAGAAAGTGGCTGAACAGACTGGTGGTGCAAGTGTGGGTCTTGCCAACCTATGCAGACCGAAAGTGAGTGCTTGTGTTGTAGCGAGTTAAACAGGGCAGGGGACTGCGAATTTACAAGATTCAAACAGCTTCCTCAACTAGTCAAGCCAAACGAGGCTTCGGACGTCATCAATGAGATGATTTTTCGCTTTTGGCACAGAACATAACATCACTAGTATTTTGTACCATAGTGAAAGGATTCTGAAATCCATTGCCGCTTCAATATCTCTCTCTATATATATATATCTGAATTAAATGTATAATCAAAGCCTTAATCAATATTTATCTTTCTATATTATTATAATGATTTTTAATGATTATTGTTATGATTTTGCTCAATCAATAGGACCAATGATTGTTTCTTCCTTTATATTTTCTAAAGTTTGTATTTGGTCTCTACATTCCGGGAGTGCAGTAACAGTGTCTGCTCACTTAGCCTGGCTTCCAGAGTTGAAATATGGATTTGTCTTTCATTTTATTTTATATTTTATTTCATTTCATATTTCCTTTTACTGAAACACTAAAGAATCAAGATGAATATTGCCTGTACTATTGTCTGTACCTCTCACTGAGAGAAAGCACATGTTATCAGTATGTTTTGGGAAACTTTCTGGTTAGGACCAGAACTCAACCAACTCCAACCTTGGAGAGACTGTGTATCTGTGTATGTGCGCAATATTCTGTGTTACGGATCAGTATTGGAGGTGGATTACGGGCATCCTAATAGATGGGTGGACTTGTTGTTCTGGGCAAGCTGGCGCCTGCTCCAGACCTGGAAGTTCACTACGTGCCTAATTCCGGGGTGAAAGCGTCAACAAGTAATATATGTACACGTGAATCTGATTAACTCACAAATGTGTGGAAATTTACCATGACTGTTAATTTTTTCTGAGCCAATCAAAATCATCCACCTTGCAGTAATGACGTGGCTAGACCTTGAAAACAGTATAACTATTGAGAAATTGTATGTATGACGGCTGGTAGAGGGAGCGTGGCCACGTTACTTGTAATGCGTTACTTTACTTGTAACATCAAAAAGTAATCTGATTACGTAATGCACATTACTTGCAATGTGTTACTTTACTCGTAACATGAAAAAGTAATCTGATTACGTAATGCACGTTACTTTTAATGCGTAACTTTACTCGTAACATCAAAAAGTAATCTGATTACATAATGCACATTAGTTGTAATGGATTACTCGTAACATCAAAAAGTAATCTGATTATGTTATAGTTTTCACATGATTTCTGGTTTGTTAAATACAGACAATATTGCTGTTTTATTACTGTATTATGTTTAATAAAGTATCTCTTCAGTTTAAACCATAAACGCATGCTGTCCACTCAAGTGGACATCTGAAAATGTCTTTGAAAAATATGTGTAAAAAAATCTTGTTTTTCATGCCCTGAGAGCAATAAAACACACAAGAAAAATGCATGAAAGGGTTAATGTTACTGGAATAATGTTTGTTCATAACTTTGAGAGAACCTTGCCAGAACGTTAGCTAAAGTTCTGAGAATGTTCCCTGTTAGCTGCCATATAAGTGTTACAAACTTGGTGTAGATGCAACTCACAAAGGTGAAGGAGAAGTCGGAACAGGAACTTTTAATGAACAAACTCACAGGGAACACTCAAAAACACCAGTATACGTAGACGAGAACTGACAAACACTAAGGGGGAACTGAGAACTAAATACACAGGGGCAAACGAGGTAATTGACAAGACACAGGTGATAGACATTACTAATTAACAGGTGATGGAATGGACTAATGACAATGGCGGGAAAACTGAACAAAGGAATAAGCTAAATGAGAAGCAAAACATGTAACATGTAACAATGAGACGTTCAGTTTCTGCTGCAGGCCGTATTAGAAACATCCTTTTTCTGAAAGACATTTTCTCCAGAAATATTTTTCCGCCACACTTTGGCTTCTTCTGTCAGCAGGTTCTGCCTCAGTATCAGCTCTATCTGAAGAACACAGACCTTTATTACATAAGGCACAAAGTCATCAATATATATTCAGTGTTCAGTATATAGAACTAACCTTCGCTAAAATATCTTTCTGCAGGTCCGGATCATTCATATTTCGACTTGATTTCACTTCCAGTCTCACGGCCTGTCTCTTCAAGCCTGTGAGACAAACACACATGATGAAGCTCTCAGGCTAATGAATAAGTTAAAATAAGTAATAATGACAAACAACTGTCAAAAAATATAGTAAATACATTTGTTAATTATGATTTTTTTCCCTTAAAAATGTGTTTGTAACACTTTCCAGTAAGTTTTCACTTGTTCAGATTAGTTAATCTGAACTAACAATTAACAATTGTACAGCATTTATTAATCTTAGTTAATGTTAATTTCTAACATTTACTAATAAGACCAACACTGGTTTTAATATGTCATTTGAAGCAATGCATGTTTGTGCAATTGTTATTTTAGTGAAAAAAGGTTGAAAAAAAAGTTGATGTACTGAATATGAACTAACAATATAACGGTTAATAAATGCTGTAAAAATAAAAATGTTAGTTAATGCATTAACTAATAGGTCATTCCGTGTCAAATCAGCCAAATTTCAGAAACTTCCCGGCTCAAATTTTTGAGACAAACATAAATAAAAAAAAACATAAATAGTGATGAAAGCCAAAATATAAAATATCACAGATATTGACTGAGTAATCCACTATTTTGTAGAGTTCACCTGAATGACTTGAAACTTGATGGCAGCATAATTATTTTATTTTCACGCAGATATTGGTAGGTCTATTAATAAAATCTGTTGACTTTATCAATCTTTATTGCATTATATGCCAATGCTGACTGTTCAAAAATGGAGGAAAAGCACTTTTTGTGTTTTTTTTTGCCTCAAGTTTGCATTCCTGTAACTCAAGAAGTATTAAATATATTGTAATATCCTTTTAGATTCTGGTTCTTAAACTTTCCTTTTGGTATTTTCATTTTAAAGGCCCTCAAAGGTTCAATCCCAGAGATAAGGAGATCCTAATGTGGCTCCATGAGTAAATTGTACACATTTTCAGTTGTCAAAAACCAAATGTGGGTCACTTTTCATACAGCTGATAATTTTTTCTTTTAAAGAGGAATATCTGAAGAACAAATTATGTTGAAACCTGAAATGTATCTCGTGTTTTTCTATCAGCTCAATTGCATAGAACAAACCTGTCTGAGTGCCATAAGTATTCCTTTTCCAAAGTTTGTGTGCCTGTAACTCAAAGAGTATTTGAGATATCTTAATATCCTTCTAGTTTCTCCTTCATAATAAACTTTCCTTTTGAAATCTTCATTTTCAAGGCCGTATATAGTTCAGTCCCATAGATATGGGGATCTCAATGTGACTCCATGTCCAAATTGTTGAGTTTTACCCATTTTCAGTGGTCAAGAACAAAATGTGGGAAATGTTTCAAACAGATGATCGTTACTGTGTTTGTAGAAGAATGTCTGAAGAACAAATAAAACTGAAACTAGAAATGTATCATTTCACTCTATCAAAACAATTGAATACAACACACCTCTCTTGAGTGTTTACTTCCTTAATTCAAAAAGTGTTAAAGATATCTAAATGTCATTTTAGATTCTTGTTATTATAAAACTTCTATTTGTAATCTTCATTTTTAAGGCCCTATATGGCCCTATAACCATTGAGGGCCTTGAAAATGAAAATACCAAAAGAAAAGTTTGTTAAGAACCAGAATCTAAAAGGATATTGACATATGTTTAATACTTCTTGTGTTACAGGCATGCAAACTTGAGGGAAAAAAACACAATAAGTGCTTTTCCTCCATTTTTGAACTGTCAATGTAGGCATATAAGTCAACAGATTTTACTAATAGATCTCCCAATCTCTATGTAAAAATAAAATAATGATGCTGCCATCTTTCTAAAGTCATTTTTATACCCCTCTATTTTGGCTCCAAATCTCAGGTGAATTGTCATTTTGACCCTCCTCTACAAAACAGTGGATTACTCAGTCAAAAATAATCATGAACCACGGGACGTGGAAGGGTCCTTCCTCTTAATCCATATCCACTGGCTGCTTCTTATGGCCATGGATGCCAAGGTCTTTCAGCAGTCTGATGGTGGAAGAAGCCACAATATACATCTGTGACATTTAATATTTTGGCTTTCATCACTATTTATGTTTGTCTTTGTACAGAAAAAAAAAATGAACAAAATTAAAAATTTGAGCCGAAATCTGGTTGATTTGACACGGAATGACCTTAATGTTAACAAATGAGACCTTATTGTAAAGTGTTACTTTAGCAAAACATGGAGCTTGTTAAACTGTCCACAACTAAATCTTGCCAATTCGTTAATCCACCTACAAAGGCTCAACATTTTTGCATATCCGGTGAGCAGTTCAGTTGCAAAGAACTCACCATAACAGACAAACGCTAATTTATTCTGACAACCATAGTCGTTCCACGATCCAGCAGTAGTGGTGTACGTACAAAACTGGTAGCCATCAGCATTGTTCGGCTGTCCGTTCAGTCACATGAAAAACGTGGATTCGCTCTGATCGGACCAGATCCAGGGGGAGTTCGCATTCTTCCGATGTAGTCCAATCCACATTTCCTTTAAAACCGTTGGGAGCCCTTTGTAACAGCTCATCAACATCCGCCTGGTTGTAAACAGAGGCGAGATAAGTGTAATGCTTTCTGCAGTACGCCTGTGCGTACAATTTGGGGATGGCCCCTCCCTGTTCCAACATGACTGCGCTCCAGTGCACAAAGCGTCGGTCCATAAAGACATGCATGAGCGAGTTTGGTGTGGAGGAACTTGACTGGCCTTGACTCCCAAAACTTTTGGCAATATGGTGTATTTTGTAGGATTGAAAATAATCGAAGATATTTAGGGGCCAAGCACCAAAGGTGCGAAGGCACCTATTGAAAGGGTTGGCGTTCTTATTATTATTCTGCTTCTTCTTCTTCTTCTTTTTCTTCCGCTCTTGAGTCTATAGCAGCCCATAGAACCGCCTGCGGAAAAGTTATGAAATTTGGTACACTGATAGAGGTCAGTACCAATAGTAACCACACCAAATTTGGAGTCTCTAACTCATTCCGTCTAGCACCACCACCTGTCCAAAGTTTCACTCATATTTATGCTAATAACTTTTGAACCATAATGGTTAGAAACAAAATTCTTTTTCCTCTGATTCCTTGGCTTAAGACGATTTGATCCGTTATGTAAATTTTCCCGCCATTTTGAATTTTCCGAAAAACTACTTTTACGAACTCCTCCTAGACTGTTAATCCGATTTGCATGAAAATTGAACCAGATCATCATCAGGCAGGGCCTGCAGTATGGAATTCAAGTTGATTCGTCAAATCGTTTTCGATAAACGCGCAAACAAATTTTACGTAGCGGTTGCGAAAATACACATAAGGCTATATCTCCGCAACGCTTTATTGTATTCAAACCAAACTTGGTACATGTCATCACAAGCATGACCTGAGGCAACATGCAGCATTTCGGCGCAGTGCCACCTACTGGTCCGGAGATATGAAAAATTTTTGCTTATAACTTCTGAACCATTTGTTCAGTTGACTGATATCCAATTTTACCATATTGGCATATTTTGAATTATGTGCTAAAATGCTGTATTTTATGAACACATGAACGGATTGTTACAAAACTTGGTATGGGTCATCACCACGATGCCCTGAAGGAGCCTGACAAGTTTAGGAAACACAGAATACAAGTTGATTAATTGCATATTTTAACCCAAATGTCAAAATTTTGATAGGAAGTGGGAAAAAAAGTGCTGTCATCAGCACCATGCCTTTAAGGTACTCAAAAGGTTTCGAGACAGCGCCACCATGTGGTCCATACTTATAATGATAAGGCCTCTTGAGGCTATATCTCTGCAATGACATATTGACACTATATTGACACCCTGCTTTGACATATTGACACCAAACTTTGCATCTGTTATTGTTCCCTTATTCTGACCCCACCACATCAATTTCGTAAATGTGCCACCTATTGGTCGAAAGTGATAAACCATTATATCATTATTATTGACTGTATTTATACTTTTACAGCTATTTTGCCTAAAATCACCTTAATAGGTCTTTAATGGCTCATTGTTACAGTTGGACTGACACCCCCAGCCATGTTGGCATGTCTTATCTTCTTCTTTGCGCTTGGCCCCAATAATGGGCTATATTTGATATTTGAAATTGAACAAAGAAATGTGCTTTACTGTTTTCAACCCCCATCTTATCAGAAGGGCCATTTGTAATTCCTAAAGACAAAGAGATTCTGAAGGCCTGTAGGCCAAATGTGTGTCACCCCTTAAGTACAGTGGGGGAAGTTTGGTCTGATTGGCCAGTTTGAATGACTCACAATAGGGTTTGAGTTACATGGTCAAGGAAGAGATAAAAAGAAGATTGTAACTGTTGCTCTGCCTCTTCTTTTATTCTCTGTCTCTCTTGATTCTCTGGCTCTCTCTCTCTTCTTGGGGGCCTTCTCTTCGGCTGTTCTCTTCTTTGCTCTGGCTCTTTTTCTCTTCTCTTTTCTAAAGCCTCTTTCTCCCTCTCTTTCACTACCTGAGGGAAGGTAACATTCATGCTGGGTACGATTAATGGTATACGTTTTTATCATCTCATACATCTATTTTGTAACTATTTTAAGCGTAACCATAACCAGATTTTGTCATTAAATTCTTTCAATTATAAATGATTGCTAACTAGTTTTGATTTGGTATTGACTTCGAAGTGCTTCCTATTGCAATATAATATAGTCACATTATAGCAATGCTCTCCCACATATTTAGCTATTGTAACTGCGCTTATTTCCGTCGTTGGTATAAGATGGTAAAGATGAGAAATGTACAGTTTTCTATCATCTTGCTCATAACGTTTCTTTAGTCATTCGGCAACCCTGCAGCCTGAACCACTGTAGGCGGCACACCCTTACAGTTTCATATGCAGGATGTTAGCCAATCACAGCAGTGGGCGTTTACGCTGAAGTCTCACAGCAGACACGCCCCTTCAAACACGTATATTTTTTGCGCAAATGTGAGTGAAATGGTTGTACTGTCAAACCCTGATTATGCATGCCAGGCCAGTAGTTGGTGATGTCACTTTGTACACCGTTGCGTACACGGAAACCTTGCACTTGAATCCTGTTTTCAAAAGCTTGGGTTTTCAGGCCCCCAAAACACAGTCGTTGTGTAACTGAACGACCAAAACGCATAAAAAGTTTTCAGTTTTTAGTTGAAAATGCCGTAGTGTAAACATGAACCGAGTGCTTTTTGCCACCTAATTGGGCTTGAGCGGTTAAATACACACACTTATCTGTGAAAGTGACCATGTTTTTGCAAGTAAACATCCGTGCGGTTGATCTTAAAGTGACAGCATCCAAATTTACCCGCTGTCATTATTAATGCTAATCAAACAACAAAAAATAGAAAATCTATCAGTGCTCTTGACTGAATCACTTTTGTAACTTTAATAAGAATAAATGTATATTTAATTTACACAGTGAAGTCTATGCAGTGTTTTTTATACAGTTGATAACTTTATACAATTTATGTAGTAGCCTATTTGTTCTATTGTAGCATGTTCTTTTTCTTTATTCTTTATTGAGATTTTGCTTTAACTTAGGCTAGTATTAATTTTTTGTGATATTAAAAATTGGTGACGAGAATTATGAAATTTCAATGGAATAATTTTTTTTTATAAAACCTTATTTAAAGCTTTCCTGTAGCTCTAACATTAGAGCGTGGCGCTAGCATGGGTTCGATTCCTAGGGACAAAATGTAAAATGTGTATCTTTAATGCAATTTAAGTCGCTTTGGATAAAAGCGTCTGCCAAATGCATAAATGTAAATGTATATGTTAAAGCAAACAATATCTATATCATCATATATATATTGTTATTGTGAAATAAAATCACACATATCATGACTTAAGATTTTGGTCATAACTCCAAAACTGGTCATAAAAACTCACCTGATAACAGCACAAAGATCAAACCAATCTTCATGAGGACACTCGACTGCTCTTTTCAGGGACAAGAAAGGTTGTGTGGGATCTGTCCACTTTGTAAAACAAGTTTAGAATCTTGTTACACAAGATTAACAAGACTTTTGTTGACATGCATATTTTACATTGAAAATAACATTCAAAGTGTTAGCGGAAATTTCCATTTCCGTGAAACCCAAGTCACTCCTATGTCGTTCTAATGTCAACACATGCACTTCCACTAAAAAGCAATAACCCATCAGCCAACAAATGCACATTGGTAAAATATGGTGAAAACAACCCCAGCTAACAACAATATGTTCTAGGAATGTTTTGTTAATGTTCTCATTACACTCTAAAATCTTTTACTATGATTTACTACATTTTTTTGGTGAAACATTTTTACACTTAAAATATTGAGTACATTTTAAAGCAGTGAAATCAATTACACCATATGAACTGAGTAAATGTAAGTAATAAAATGAAGTAGATCTGAGTAACTGCATTTGGTACATTAACAAATAAAACTGAGTAGAAATAATTGGGGGAAAACATTTAAAAACTAGTATGAGTAATATTAACTGTTTTTATTTATGAGTAATATTAACTTTTATAGTATAATTTTTATATTAACTTTAATTTCCTCTAAACCTTTGTAAAATACTCCACACAACCACACTTATACATGACATTGGCCTTTATTGTCGATGAGTACAGCAATACAGCATATATTACTGTTTTGACATGTATACAATATTGCCAACATTTAAACCCATGTAACAAAAGTTTAGAAGTAAAAATTAAACATTTTAAATTCATTCAAGTGCTATCAACCAGTCTGTTATCCCATTTCCACCATATCAGCGCTGGTTCTCAAGCCTGAGATGGACTCGCACTCTGCGGGTGAACTTTGAACTTCAGACCGCTGTCCTGCGTTTTACTCGTAGCTGAAAGATGCTGCGACTCCATAACCTGCCAATAAACAAACAGTGCACAATTCTGAGAACATTTTATCATCCGAATTAATTATATTCATTAACTTTAGAAATAAAGTCATGTTTTAGGCAAGGCATCAGGTGTTTCAGTCACGCAAAAACACGGATGAGACACTCGTTTAGGTGACTCACATTGCGTCCCTGTTGTTTTGCATTAAATAAAATTATTTTAAGCAAAGTAATGATTTTATAGATAAAATAAAACACACAAACCTGAATTTCACAGAGGAAATGCACCAATTCTGCGATACTGAGAAGAGGGAACTGCTTTGGAGACTGAAGAGAATTCAAACAGCCTGTGCTTACTCAACCATTGAGTCATCATCTTGTCAGAGGGTGGGGGAGGGGTGCATTGTTTTATTCAAGTAAACTTACTCAATTTCTTCAGTGTGTGTTAAATATTAATAATCTTGATTTGAATTAAGTAATATTTGTGGTTCTTGAAACAGATCAATTTAATTCTCCATTCTCAAATATTTTGATAGAAATTTCACAAATATATTAAGTATATTTTTAATAAATAATTGGTTATTCAAATACTAAATTCTTTTAGTGAAAAAAGGGCTGGGGGAGAATCTTTTGTTTTCCCCTTCCGCCGCTGGCCTCACGGTCGGTGGCACCCTATTCATGGTTAAAGAAAGATCTGACATGTTCACCTCCGAGCCGCAAGAGGGTGCGGTTGACAGCGTGCGACGCAATGCTTCACTGCTCTCCTCACCCTCTGTCGCCAGGCCCTTGTCAGAGGAGAGCGCCGGCCACGGAATGCTCGTCCTTCCCTGGCAGGATGCGGAACATGACTCTGCCCCCACCACGGGACGCTCCGCCTCCCACGTCTGGGCCGGTCATTCGCTGCCCCATCGTGGGCACGCCTGTGGTTCAGTTTTTGGGAGCCTGGCTAGAGCTTCCCAATCTGTCCCGCTGGCTCGCTCGAACGATCAGGCTCGGCTATGCGATTCAGTTCGCACAGTCTCCTCCCCGCTTTCGGGGAGTCCGCTATACCATGGTGGGTGGCAATGCCCCTGTCATGTGTGCGGAGCTCAACACCCTACTGGCAAAGGGTGCGATCGAGACCGTCCCTCCAGCCGAGATGAAGTCCAGCTTCTACAGCCCTTACTTCATTGTACCAAAGAAGAGCGGTGGGTTACGTCCAATCCTGGACCTGCACATCTTGAACCGAACCCTTCACAGGCTTCCTTTCAAGATGTTGACAGCCAAACACATTTTCGAATGCGTTCGTCCATTGGATTGATTTGCAGCGATCGACATGAAGGACGCGTACTTTCATGTCTCCATTCTTCCTTGACACAGACCGTTGCTATGGTTTTCTTTCGAGGGGCAGGCATACAAGTACACAGTACTCCCATTCGGGTTAGCCCTGTCTCCTCGCGTCTTCACGAAAGTCAGCGTCGAGGCAGCCCTTGTGCCACTTAGGCAACACAGGGTTTGCATCCTGAACTATCTAGATGACTGGCTGATACTAGCTCACTCTCGAGACCAGGTTTGTGAACACAGGGACCTGGTGCTCCGGCACCTCATCTGTCTGGGCCTTTGGGTCAAATGGGAAAAGAGCAAACTCTCTCTTTTCTCTCGATGGAAATCGATTCGGTCGCACGCAGTCAATTCAAGGGCAAGAGTGCGGTTCCCACTGAAGTTATTTCAGAGGCTCCTAGGGCATATGGCATCCGCAGCGGCGGTCATGCCGCTCGGACTGCTTCATATGAGACCGCTTCAGCACTAGCTTCGCGATTGAGTCCCAAGATGGGCATGGCAACAGGGCACACTCCGGGTGCCAGTCACTCAGGCCTGCCGTCAAACCTTCACCACGTGGTCGAACCTCTCTTTTCTCTGGGACGGAGTGCCCTTATACCGAGTTTCTAGGCATGTTGTTGTCTCAACAGATGCCTCCGCCATGGGCTGGGGTACCATGTGCAATGAATATGCTGTTGTGAGCTCCTGGAAAGGACCCCAGCGCCTATGGCATGTCAATTGCCTCGAGTTGCTGGCCGTACGTCTTGCCCTGCGTCGTTTCCGAACGCTGCTGACAAACACGTACTGGTCCGTTCAGACAACACAGCGACAGTAGCATACATCAGCCATCAGGGTGGTCTGTACTCCCACTGTATGTCGGAACTCGCCCGCCATCTCCTCCTATGGGGTCAGAAGCATTGCTTCGTGCCATTCAAATCGCTGAATCGTGCAGCTGATGAGCTTTCATGACAACGGCCATGTCCCGGGGAATGGAGACTCCATCCCCAGTCGGGTCCGCTGATTTGGAAGCTCTGAGCCTCTGAGGAATGACAAGCCACCCTCTGGCACCCGCGTCCCGACCTGTGGAACCTACACGTATGGGTTCTGGACGGAACACGGAAGGTTTGTGTACCCTACCACCTGCAGAGAGCTCCCTTTGAGCCACTGCAAGCTGTTGAGCTTAAGTTCCTCTATATGAAGGCGGGGCGCTTGATTGCTTTGGCCTCCATCAAGAGGACCTCAGACCAGCTCTTTGTCTGTTATGGAGGGCAGCAGAAAGGGAAGGCTCTCCCTAAGCAGATGTTGTCTCATTGGATAGTGGACGCCATTGCCCTGTCATACCAGGTTCAAGGCCTGCCATGCCCCCAAGGGGTGAAGCCACACTCTAGCGCATGGCGCCTCACTAACAGACATTTGTAGAGCTGCAGGCTGGGCGACACCCAACACTTTTGCTAGATTCTACAATCTCTGTGTAGAGCCAGTGTCCTCTCATGTACTCGCTCCCAGTTGCCTGTATGTAGGACAGGCTCGGTGTCATCGCTTGCTGCACCATTCCACTCCACGGACTGAATGCGTGCGCTATTTTACTCAAGTGAGTTTCTCAGTAAGCCCTGAGTTCCTCCAGCACTGTTGATGCCGACACCAGAGTGCATGCCCACTCGGTCAGCCCTCGTGTTAGGCTAGGTGCCTCCATGTGCATGGTTCCCCCCCTGGGCAACCCCCACATGTGTATTTCCACGGTAAGTCTCTCCGAGCACGTGTCTTCTTTTGGCAAGACACCTTGCCACCCCTGGGGTTGAAACATTCCACCCTGCGGGCTGGATACCTCAGAGTGTTCGTGCTAATCTCACGGCAGGGAGCTCAGGTTAGCGCAGGATGCTGGAAGACAGCCATTGTGGGGAGATTAGATTGGGACTCCCAGTCCGTCAGTCTCTGACATAATGCAGAGTGACTGACTGAAAGGGAACATCTCGGTTACGTATGTAACCCTCGTTCCCGTATGTAACCATCGTTCCCTGAAGGAGGAAATGGAGAAGTTACATCCCCATGCCACAACCGCTCCTCAGCAGGTAACATTATGCAAGATTGCACGCACAGCTCCTTATAAGCTCACGAGGTAGGGCGGAGTTGCGCTATGCAAATTCCGCAGACCCATGGCATTGTTTTGCCATTGGCTCATTTTGTAGAACTCGAAGGTGATAGGCTTCTAAGCGAAACCTCCTTTCTGTCAGTCACTGACGTAATGTCTGCATTCCTCCCTTCAGGGAACGAGGGTTACATACGTAATCGAGACATTCTGCTCATATGTTTCATAGTCCTTGCAGAATATGCCAAATGTTAAAAATGTTAAAGGTGTAGGCCACTTTGTGGCAAACAAGCACTTTTTAAAAAGACATTAAATGACCACTATAACCAGTAGATGGTAGCAGAGGAGCACTTATTTGACTTATTAGCAATTTCCATTCCTTAATATACGGGAATAAGAAGGAAGTCACAGTCTCATGAAAAACAAAACTTTTCATCAAATTGTGACTGAATTACCCAGACAATAAGTAAAGAACACTACTTTTATAATCACTGAAGCTGTCGGTCAGTTCAGTGTGAGACTACAGAAGAACAATTGCACATTTAATAAGAGTATATTTAAATGTTCCCTTTAAAAATTACGTTTTTACACATTACTATTGTTAATAAAAGTTTTTTTACTTTAAAATAAAAGCATTTTATTTGCATATCAATTCAAGCTCAGTGCTTCACTGTTAAATTTCCAATAAACAAACATGTAATATTTTTAGTAACTGCACTTATTAACAAAAGAATGCAAAACTATAGTCATTTTATGATTAAATTAACTTTATGATACATTTTCCTCCAGTGCCTCCAAATCAGGTGCTGGCACCTCCATCTGTAGAACTGAGTGGCACCGGTCCCACTGCTCTCAAATATTAGTCTGAAGCCCTGTAGTGTTATTTTGTAATGCTTAATATTTGAAACAACCAAATAAAATCATTAAACATCTTACATTTGAGGATTTAAGACAGGTTGGATGTTATCCTAACTTTAATGCCCGGTACACATTGTACGATTTTGGGCTATCCCAGATAAAAGATGACCAATCGTGGCGATTTCTGTGGTCGTGGCTCCTAAACGGTGGTCTTACGTGAGAGAGGTTCAAAGACGGCTATTGTTTTGCGACCAAAGATACCCTACGATAATTCCTTCTATACACAGACCGTCGTGATGCCCACTCAGAGCCACTCTGGGTGGGCTTCAAATCCATTTTCCACCACGGTGGAAGTCTGGGAGCCTGGAAGCCCTCCAGAGTTCCAGGGTGTTGGAGACAGTCAACCAAGCCCACCAGAGGCCACTCTGGTCGGTCAGAGAAGTTGGATGGGTCCCTCTAGAGGAGAGGGAACCAGGGTGTCACCCAAGCCGATCTCACAACCTACGTCTACTGACTAGCCAATAAAAATGCAACATGAAATGGCATACTGATAAACGCGACATGGTGCTAAAAATACTTCAAGCTCCATTTGCAAAACTGGCATGCGAAGTTGGCCTCTTTTCCCTAGCCATGGCCACATCCATATTGTCCTCTTTCACTTCCTTCTCTTTTTCTAAGCGCAAAAAACACAATTGCCAACTGGATTCATCTTGCTCTATTTGTTTACCACTAGTGCATGCTGATGACGTTTTATTCTTCTGTACTAACTTGTGTCATAGCCTATGATTAAGTGTCATAATCATACAGTCAGAGACACTTCAGTAAAACCTTCCAGGCGCATTTTAAAACCAGGGAGAATTCAGACTGTTATTAGCAGATAAAAGTCACAGATGTCTGCAAATAAATCTTTCATTTAACTAGGACTTTGAATAGTACAAAATCATTGGTTGTAATAATTTGTTGTTCCAGGTTCAGTACAATTTATCCCTCCTTTTCTTTAAAAGTAATAGTTTTCTTTAAAAGTTTTATTATATAATAAATAATAGCAATAACCCTAAAATCAGGGTAACAGTAGGGCACTTAAAATATAAGTAAATATATCTGTCATTGTTGGTTACTACTACACTTTTTAAAACCAAATGAAAATTCAGTATGATTTCTTTAAGAGATTTATTTACTAGTCTCGAGCTAAGCGATTTGAATATGCCTGTCATGACAGGAGTCTACTAACCTTCATTTGCATTTTGCCCTATACTTTGATTTTAAATTACAAAATGATGATGGGCTAATCAAATAACACTAATAGAGAGATGCAACCACAATCGGATGATAAGAGTAAATCATTTGTAACTCTAATGAGAGCAGTCTCAGTACTATGATACGGTCTAAATCCTGACTGGAAATCCTCACAGATACCAATTCTTTCTAAAAAGGAGCATAATTGTGAGGACACTGCTTTTTCTAGTATTTTTGACAGAAAGGGTAGATTTGAGATTGGCCTGTAAATGACTAATTCTGTAGGATCAAGTTGCGTTTTTTTAATAAGTGGTTTAATAATAGGCAACTTAGAAGTTTTCGGTACATATCCTAGTGACAAGGATGAAATAATGATATGAAGAAGAGGATCTATGACCTCTGGAAGCATCTCTTTTAGTAGTTTAGTCGGTATAGGGTCGAGCATACATGTTGTTGATTTGGATGATTTAATGAGTTTAGCCAATTCTTCTTCTCCTATAGCAGTGAATGAGTGTAATTGTTCCTCAGTGACACTACAATGCACTGTCTGATGTGATACTGTAGTAGACGGCTGCATGGTTATAATTTTGTTCCTAATATTATCAATCTTGCACGTAAAGAAGTTCATAAAGTCATTACCGCTGTGCTGTTTAAAAAACATCAGAAGTTGAAGCTTTATTTTTGGTTAATTTAGCCACTGTATCAACTAAATACCTAGGGTTGTGTTTGTTTTCTTCTAAGAGAGTCGAGAAATAAGCAGATCTAGCAGTTTTTACGACCTTTCTGTATGCAATCATGCTCTCTCACCACGAAATATGAAAAACCTCCAGTTTTGTTTTCTTCCAGCTACGCTCCATTTTTCCGGCTGCTGTTTTAAGGGCCCGGGTGTGCTCGTTGTACCACGGCGTTGGACTATTTTCTTTAATCTTCTTTAAGCACAGAGGAGCAACTGTGTCTAAAGTGCTGAAAAAGAGAGAGTCAATAGTTTCTGTTGCAACATCGAGTTCCTCTAGGCTATCTGGGATGCTGAGGAGATGAAACTGATGAGGAAGATTATTTACAAAGCAATCTTTAGTGGTAGCAGTGATAGTCCTGCCATATTTGAAGCGAGGGGACGGATTTGCAGCCTTTGCTAAATTAAGTATACATGATACTAGGTAATGATCTGAGATGTCATTGCTCTGCTGCAGAATTTCAACAGTATCAACATTTATTCCATGTGACAATATTAGGTCTAAAGTATGATTACGGCGATGAGTGGGTCCTGACACGTGTTGCCTAACTCCAATAGAGTTTAGAATGTCTCTAAATGCCAATCTCAATGCGTCTTTTTCATTGTCTACATGGATATTAAAATCACCAACAATTAGGACTTTATCTGTAGCCAGTACTAACTCTGATAGAAAATCAGCAAATTCTCTGGTAAAGTCTGTATGGTGCCCTGGTGGCCTGTATACAGTAGCCAGCACAAATGTCAAACGGGATTTATCAATTACACTACATAACGTTACATAAAAAACCAAAACTTCAAATGAATTATATTTGAAACTAGACTTCTGAGTAATACTGAAGATATTATTATAAATTACAGCAACACCTCCCCCTTTACCTTTCAGACGCGGCTCATGTTTTTTAAAAATAATCTTGAGGGGGTGGACTCATTTAAAGTAATGTAGTCGTCAGGTTTTAGCCAGGTTTCTGTCAAACACAGCACATCTAGATTATTATCTGTAATCATATCATTAACAATAAGCGCTTTTGGGGAAAGGGATCGAATATTCAGCAGCCCGAGCTTTATCATTTGTTCATCTGTATTATATCTGTTATTTAATTTTTGGACATCGATTAAATTTTTACCGTTGAATGGTTTTGATGTTTTTTTGTATTTACTCATTTGGGGAACAGACACAGTCTCTATGTGATAATATCTAGGTGAAAGAGTCTCTATGTGCAGGGATTTATCTGACTTCTGTGATGTGAGACAGCTAGCAGACGGTCGGGTAAGCCAGTCCGTCTGCTTCCTGACCTGGGCCCCAGTTAGTCAAGGTTTAGCTCTAAGACTATGTGCCAAATTACTAGAGAGAAGAGCGGCACCACCCCAGGAAGGATGGATACCATCTCTTTTCAACAGGTCAGGTCTGCCCCAAAAGCTTTTCCAATTGTCTATGAACCCTATGTTATTTTGCAAGCACCACTTAGACAACCAGCCATTGAGTGATAATAGTCTGCTAAGTATCTCATCACTCCAGCGAACAGGGAGGGGACCAGAGCAAAAAACGCTATCTGCCATCGTATCTGCCACCTCTTTAATGTTAATTTTGGTGATCTCCAACTGGCGAAGTCAAACATCATTAGTGCCGACGTGAATAATAATTTTAGTGAATTTACGATTAGCATTAGCCAGCACTTTTAAATTTGCTTTGATGTCAGGCGCTCTGGCTCCAAGAAAACATGTGACTATGGTGGCTGGTGTCTCTATTTTCACATTCCGTGTAATAGAATCGCCAATAACTAGGGCACTTTCAACAGGATTCTCAGTGGGTGCGTAACTGAGTGGGGAGAACCTGTTTGATGTTCTAATTGGAACGGAAGAGTGGTTTTTAGATCCATGACTATGCCGTCTCACCGTCACCCAGTTGCCCTGCTGCACGGGCTCTACAGCCAGAACCGAACAATGTACAGAGTTCACTAAGCTAGTCGCATCCAAAGCAGTGTCTAAAGCTGTTACATTTTCACTACTCTCAGATAAAGTCTGGATGCGTGTCTCTAATTCTGAAATCTTCTCCGTCAGCCTGACTATCTCCTTACATTTATCACATGTGAAGCCCTCTACACTGACAGAGAAGGATATGCTAAGCATGTAGCAGGTAGTGCAAGTGACAATGACAGGAGAAGATGACATGGCTTACCGTGTTTGTTGATTAATCCAACTCACCACAGTTGTTTAATGAACTCAGAAAACAGAAAATCCAGGTGCAGAGATGGCAAGCTAACAGGCAAGCAAAATGCTAACGCGTGATAGTGATTTAGATTAAAAGCTAGCGATGTCAGATTTAATGTGATAGGCAATATTAGACAATATATGGTGATGGGTAAGTTATATTTAGCAGTTTAAACAACAGGGAATGATATTTAAATAGAGATTCAAAAGCAAACAGCACACACGAGCACAGCAGCAGGACAAACAGGAGGCAGACAGGAGCAATCGATCAATATTAATGTTAATCAAACAAGAAAAGACAAAGAGAAAATCACTCACTGCTATTTAGTAGGATTAATCTATATTTAATTTATACAGTGAAGACTATGCAGTGTTGTTTTACATTTGATTACTAGTAGGGACGCTAAGGATGTGTGCCTAGCAATATACAGTGACACTGATTTGTCCCTAGCAATATTTTCGATCAAAAATTAAAATATATTTATATATAACCACTGTTGTCAGTGGTTTAAAAATCGTTCTGTGAAAAATGCTTGATTCCTGGTACACAAACAGTTAATAGATATAGATACAGAATATATACACTCACCTAAAGGATTATTAGGAACACCTGTTCAATTGTTCATTAATGCAATTATCTAATCAACCAATCACATGGCAGTTGCTTCAATGCATTTAGGGGTGTGGTCCTGGTCAAGACAATCTCCTGAACTCCAAACTGAATGTCAGAATGGGAAAGAAAGGTGATTTAAGCAATTAATTTAATGCCAGACGGGCCGGTCTGAGTATTTCACAATCTGCTCAGTTACTGGGATTTTCACGCACAACCATTTCTAGAGTTTACAAAGAATGGTGTGAAAAGGGAAAAACATCCAGTATGCGGCAGTCCTGTGGGCGAAAATGCCTTGTTGATGCTAGAGGTCAGAGGAGAATGGGCCGACTGATTCAAGCTGATAGAAGAGCAACTTTGACTGAAATAACCACTCGTTACAACCGAGGTATGCAGTAAAGCATTTACCACACGAAGCCACAACACGCACAACCTTGAAGCGGATGGGCTACAACAGCAGAAGACCCCACCGGGTACCACTCATCTCCACTACAAATAGGAAAAAGAGGCTACAATTTGCACGAGCTCACCAAAATTGGACAGTTGAAGACTGGAAAAATGTTGCCTGGTCTGATGAGTCTCGATTTCTGTTGAGACATTCAGATGGTAGAGTCAGAATTTGGCGTAAACAGAATGAGAACATGGATCCATCATGCCTTGTTACCACTGTGCAGGCTAGTGGTGGTGGTGTAATGGTGTGGGGGATGTTTTCTTGGCACACTTTAGGCCCCTTAGTGCCAATTGGGCATCGTTTAAATGCCACGGCCTACCTGAGCATTGTTTCTGACCATGTCCATCCCTTTATGACCACCATGTACCCATCCTCTGATGGCTACTTCCAGCAGGATAATGCACCATGTCACAAAGCTCCAATCATTTCAAATTGGTTTCTTGAACATGACAATGAGTTCACTGTACTAAAATGGCCCCCACAGTCACCAGATCTCAACCCAATAGAGCATCTTTGGGATGTGGTGGAACGGGAGCTTCGTGCCCTGGATGTGCATCCCACAAATCTCCATCAACTGCAAGATGCTATCCTTTCAATATGGGCCAACATTTCTAAAGAATGCTTTCAGCACCTTGTTGAATCAATGCCACGTAGAATTAGGGCAGTTCTGAAGGTGAAAGGGGGTCAAACACAGTATTAGTATGGTGTTCCTAATAATCCTTTAGGTGAGTGTAGAACAACAATGGCACTAGTGAGACTTAACAGTATTGCTGTGTGCCATTTC